>QEPC01014879.1:241036-294435 GCA_003113815.1 Sphenodon punctatus | reverse complement strand
GAGCCATCTCGAAGAAGCTTGTTTACAAGGCAGCAACCTTCTGTTCTTCTTGGGAGTGGCTCCTCAAGGCCGTTTTTACATGACTCTGCCAGATGGGGGGTCCGTGGGCACGCGGTGCGTGGTCGGGGCATGCACACAGCCACACACTTATCCCTACTCATCCCCACCCATGGAGCAACCACTATTTCCCCCGGTTGCGCCGCTCATGGAACGAGTACGGGGCACAAAATGCCTAATTCCAGCCCTGATGATGTACTGCATCTTGTGAAAAGGCTGCCCAGAGTGGGGTAAGCCACCTGCCCAAGGTGCGGTAAGTACATCGTGTGGCTGCACCTCATGTCTCACACTCTCACCATGTAGTATTTTGTTTTGTTTCATGTTTTGTAGAAGGGGGAGCTGGCTACAGCTCCTCACTTGCTGCAGAAGATGAGCTGCACTATAAAGAACCACAGCTCCAAGTCCCTGACACTCACGAGGAAGTATGTAAGCAAGCAAGACAGAGCAAAGGAAAGCAATAGAAAAAGAGAGAGAGAGTAAAACACTCTCTTAGGAAAGGAAAGAGTTGGTGGCTGAGGATGGAGGGAGCCCCAATGAAGGGATAATTCAGTGGGATGATAATAAAAGGAGCCCTGGAGAGAGTTTGGTGTCTGTCAAATATTTGTGGGTTCTCCTACCCCCTCCCCCCCCTCCCATCACTAAGACAAAAAACAACTCCTGCAGCGTGTGTGGAATTAAAAATGAACGTAATATGCACGTCAGGTGCTGCTGTGTCTGACTTGGATGTAAAAAGCATAACTACATAAAATCTGTCTTGAAGGATATGTAAAACAATGTTAAATCACAGATTTTTTTTTATTTAAAAGAAAAAATCCTATAAGTCTTGTGTTTGCTAGGAGCTTTCAAGGCTAAAAACAAGTTTATCACCAAATAAAAAGGAATTACACTGCAGCTTTTAACATGCAGGACCATATAGTTAAAAATGAACATATTTGGTACAGTCTCCCTTAGGCAGATGAGACAAAATTGCTTTTAATGGCAGAATTTTTTAGCTTCTACTTGGAAAGCAAGTTGAGGGGAGGGGAAAGAAGGTGTTTATGAGAAATAAAACTAATGAGTCACAGAGCAGAAGAAAATGAAGCTTGTAGTTTCTCACTTGTCAGTGCACAAGCTGATAAGAAATCAAATCATGCTAGGAGAAATCCTTTTACAGCCATTTCTGAACTATAATTGTGTCAATCAGCTTTATTTAGTGGATGGGGCTTACTTTCTAGAGGTGTTTTTGAAATATTCCAGTTTTAAGCTATCACACTCCCAGAAAATACAGAGTTCCCTGTGGGGGGAGGGGGGGTCCAATGGTACATTAAAACTTCTCATTCACTCTCACTCACTCTCTCTCTCTCTCTCTCTCTCTCTCTCTCTCTCTCTCTCTCACACACACACACACACACACACACACACACACACTTTTTTTTGTTTTTAACAACCCACTTTAGAATCAGCAGCACTGACAAAATCTTTAATGGTGAAATTACATGTTAAAACAAGTATGACTGAAAAGATTAACCACTTGGATTTCAACAAAAGAGAACCTATCTGTAAGTCTGCTTTAGCTGTTCAGTGAAAGCTGATCTAAGGGAAACCTGCTCAAATATAATGGCAGCCTACTTGAACTGCTACTATGTTATTTAACCCCAGGCAGCTGCAGCTGTCCAGCCAGTGGCCAAGAGGTGTTTCATGAAGTGAAACATCACACCACGTCTACCCCATGCCCACTTGACAACAGAGGAAAGCGAGCAAACTACAGGAAGAAATCAGGGGTTAAAGAAGAGGAAGCCCATTTCTGTTTCCTTTGTTAATGGCTGGGGAGCTGCTGCTTTTCTCCCAGCTTTCTGGACAGTGCTGCTCCCCATCCTTCTTGACTGGTTAAGCAAGAGAACTCCGAAGGAGGAGCACAAGGCGCATGTGCCTAGCTGGGGAAAGAGAAAGGCTTGCAAAAAATCTCTCATTTGTCTGTTTCCCTTTTTCTGTGCAAGGAAAAAGTGAGACTTGCCTAACTGCATCTTCTCTCCTATGGGGGTGGGGAGGAGACATGTCCTTTACTTCCACCCTTATGCTCTGAAAGACAGATCATACTTTGCTTTTCCATATTCATTTATCTTGCAATGTCTTAAAAAGGTGCTAAAATGTTTGTTTTTTAAAAAACAAACAACAACTTGGGAAGGATTTCCCCATTTGATTTGGTAACAATATAGATCCTTCATTAATTTGTCTTTTGTCTAGTTTCATCTTCCTATTTTAATCCTGATATGAGATAGAAGAAAGCTATGGGTACAGCCACATGAAACAGCAACCCGTTTTGGGCAGCTTTACCCCAATTTGGGCATCGTTACCACGTGATGCAGTGGCTCAAATGCCCAGCAGCCAGCAAATATTCCCTCCGCTCTGGGGCAGGCAGCTGGCTGCTACACACAGCATTCTCTGAAAAGGTCATGACACAGCATCTAGGTAAAGTGGGGTAAGGCTGCCCATATCGGGTTACAGAGCCGTGGGCTCAGAACCCATGCTGCACTACCCCGCAGCAAGGCCTGAAGGCACAGGTGATTGGCGGGCACATTCGCCATTCCCATGCCACCACATTATGACCAGGGGCAGGATGGCGGGCACACTGGGCAATGGTGGGTGTGGCAGAGCCAGTCGCCCGTGCATGTGGCCAGTGCCTCAGCCCGACCCAGGATGTCCAACAGCGGCCTGCCTGGTTTGCCTACAAGGGACAGACCATGTGGCCGGCTCTCCTCATCGGTCCCAAAGCATGGCAGCTGCAACTACCCACCTCGGAGCACACAGGGGTTCAGTCCTGCCCAGCTCGTGTGGCTGTACCCTATATCTTCTATCTACATAATTCTAAGAGTGATCAAAATTGATGTGTTCTGCCCCACCAATTTGAACTGGATGCATTTATAAGGGTTAATTTCCTTTGAAAGCCTCAATAAGTTGCTACAAGCTCTTGTGGTTACAGTAAGATGTCTATGTTCCTCCTGGAAATATGAACTCTTAAATGTCTACCAGAGCTACTCAGTTGTGAACAATCTGGTCCAAATCTAACAGATGTTTTCATTAGGTACTTCAACCTACTGTGAAGGAAATGGTTTACACAATCTGGATGTGGAGACTTGTAGCATTTTTAGACGTTTCAGCTTTTTTCTGAACTTCGAAAGTCCAGGGTCAGCAAACTCCTGTGGTGGGGGATTTAGACCTCAACCCCTGACTGGAAGTTGCCTGGGTGTCATTGTAAAAACAGTGGCGCCATGCAACCTCCGCACATTTTGAGATCCAGACTTGTAAGACATCTGCTATTGGGGTTTTACAAGTCTGGGGTCTCAAAACACATGACAGTCGCACAGTGTCACTGTTTACAAAGGTGCCCAGGCAACTTCCAGTAAGGGGTGAGCGTCTAAGTTCCCATCATGGGAGTTTACCATCACTGGACTTTTGAAGTTCGGGAAAAAGCTGCAGTGTCTAAAAATGCCCTATGGCCTGTTTGTGCTTGCCACAGAGATGTTTTTCCATACTTGCTAATGTGTCTTTCATCACTTGTACGGAGGTCAGCCATGAGAAAGCTACTGCCCTTTCCCTACAAGATCATCAGTACAGTTTTCATACCAGAGAAAAACTCTTGTTTCTCTCTGCTGAAGATTGTTCAGAGTAATTTAGTCTCTGAAAAGAAGCAGTAACTTAAAGGACAATTGAAAGATCTTTCAGCAAAATAGAGAAAAACATTTGAATTTAGTCTCCCAAGCCACATTAGCCATACTTTCTCTTTATTTGGTGGCATCATATTCTCTTCTTTCCATTTAACAATCCTTTCTGGAAATGAAATATGAAGAGGTGATGATTTCCTTCAAATTAGGAGGGCATTAACAATTAAGTTTTAATGTGAACACTGTTACAGTAATGCAATTATAACTGTATTCCACAAAGGGCAATAGGAAATAATTACTCTGATTCTCAAGTGATAGTTCTAAGAGAATGAGATTTTCAATCTTAAATCCATTAGGTAGTTTCTGCAACTCTGACTACAAATCAAACATTGTAACAGGTCTCTCTTTTGTGGCAATAAAAGTGTGTGTGTATCGGGGTACGGGTAGAGCTCTCCTTCACTGTGACTAGCACTGACTGAAAGACAGCCCAAATAAATACCTTGAGGGCATACACTCATTTCTGCAGAACTTATGCTACATGCCCTCTCTCTCTTTCTCTCCTCACCCCCACCCCCAATTCACTGTTCGACAAGTGCAAGCAAAACGAGCATCCATAAAACTCAAGTAGGAATGGTACTCTTCACGCTAACTAGCTGACCCACTTTGAGAATGATCAGTAGCACAGCAATGTATAATGAACTTAATATCATCATACAAAAGCTGACTCGTATTGGTTAAAACAGATGTGATGGTGGCCTGTTTTGGTCTGGGACCCACCAGTACATCTGTTTATATGCTGCCAGATGTTAGCCCGAGACTGGGACGGCTAAGCTCTCTGGCTGTGTCCTTGGAAAATTTCCAAGGATGCAGCCCAGGCTAAGGGCTGCCCACGCGGGCCGACAGAGGGTAACACGTGTGTTCCGTCCTGCCATATCCGCCTCGGGGCAGGGGCTACCATGGCCAAGCACCATGGCTGTCCATCATGGCAGGGGGTGGGGCACCGGGAGAATGATGGGGCCAGCCACTCACACGTTTGCTTAGCTCCCCACCCTACCCAGGCTGAGCAGGTGGCGGGACGGCTCTCTGAATGTGGACAACTTTTTCAGTGGCCCTTCCTGACCCAGGCCGTGTCGGCTGCCGTTTCCCACACCAGGTCAGGCAGCCTTCATGTCTGTTTTTACTCTATGACTCATGCTCCAACGCTGAGGAGATTGCAGCTGTTTGGGGGTTATTGTTATTAATTATTGTTATTAGTAGTAGTATTACTATTAACCTTGTAGCTACATCTCATTGAAAATCTTCAAAAAGCAGACAACACTCATGTTTGGTGTAATATAGTATTAGAAAATTTGAAAGAGGATCTAATGGTATATATGCCTCTTACTAAACGTACATATTGTAATCTCTCTCAAGTCCAACATCCTTTGTTAATTTTCAGAAGCAATCACTCCACACCTCCCATATTAAGCAGAAAGGTATATGATGGATTTAGTCATTAGAAAGCGTGCCAAAAGGATGTTAGCACGAAGAATGCGTCAGGTGACAGGATAGTGCCTCCAAGGACATTGGGACCTGTCAACCTCTGTAACTGTATCCTGTTGGCCTGTCACAGTAAAGTTAATTAGAAACATCTGTAGCACAGAGATCAAGCAGAGCTACTAGTGGCAGCTTATTTGCACTAGAAAGGTTCAGCTCATGTGGGAGGTAAAGAGGGTAGAATCACAAACAGATATGGATCAGTAACGCGAGTCTCATCAGTTATCTGAGCCATACCCATTTCTGAAATAAAGCTGCCTGATTAAGTAATGCAAATATGGAGCTGATGAAAAGAGTGAAATATAACATTAACAAACCCTTTGATATTCAGGAATTTTAACACTGTAAATGGAGTCCTAAACCACCTGCCACTGCTTTTCATCCAGCCTGCTCTGCATTTGTTTCTAGGAACTGTACCATGTTTACCTTACTCTTTGTAGCTTTATTAAAAAGGTCTTGAGCCACCTAAATACGCTAAACTTGCTTATTCACATTCTATTAAGCACATTCTATTATGAATTTATGTGCATAAATTTATCACAACAGTTTATAGTGGAGAGAATGAAAGAGGCCTGTGTACTAAATGATGTAAAAATATGTGGATAACACTTTGACATTACTGCCTATTTACAAAGTAATAACCATATCTTAAGCTAAATAAACGTTAAGGTTTGTGGCTGGGTATTTACATTTATTAATGTACTCTCCTTTACAAATCTATATTCTTCATGCAACAGATACAAATCTTGCACTAATAGAGCAGTAACAAGGATACTATTTCTCCAGCTCCAAGCTCACAGGGTTCTCCAAGAATAATAAAACTAGACCTCCCTCCATTAAAGGGGGAGAGGGTTTGTGGGGGTGGTGGATGAGACAAAATTTCTCTTGGTTCCCTTCCCACCTTTTCCCCTGGGAGTGGGGGAAAAGGAGAAAGAAGCTGAGCAGATTAGAATGAGGCAGCCATTTCATGCCTGTGGAGTTTTTCCAGGCTAGAGGGGTCATGTGGTGGCTGGGAGCCAATCAGGATGGTCCTCACCGCTTACAGTAGTCGACTGTTCTGTCAGGTTGAAGCAGCGGCTGAGGGTAGCACCTTCCCTTCCTCCCTTAAGGCAAGCCCCTTCCAGGCTTGTGAAGGGGCTCTCCATGGCTCTGCTACACTCTTTGCTAGATGCCTTATTAGGGGCTGGGAAGGAATTTTTCCTACCTTGACCTACTGGCATGTCAGGGAGGTTTTTTGCCTTCCCTGTAGCATTATGCATAGGGACACTGTTGATGATGTATTGGTTTAATTGTGGTAGCTGTTTGCTGTATAGCTACTTGCTTGAGTGAGCATTGGGCTGTGGTTTTTAGTATCCTGCCTCAGATATCCAATGAAGGGGGGGATTGGGTGAGCCGTAGGGCAAGGGAAGGCCTCTGTTTGACGGCAGCGAAAGGGATGGCAATAGCCTCATGCTTATCCGGCTGTTGTCCTTGGTGCCTTGACGCGTGGAGGCTGGCTCACTGGGCTCCCCAGCCAATGGGTGGGAAACCTGCAAATTGATGCCCCTTCTAATCATTTACCCAGCGGGGTGAGTGACATGCCCATTGTGAGAGAGGCTAGATGGCAGCCCTGCCAACAAGTGAGTCTAAAAGGTGTGGGAGCTTGTTGATCAGGGCAGATGTGCTGCAGCAGGCACTTTGCCTAGGGTCAGAATCGCTGAACACACCAGATACCCCAGAGGTGTCGAGTTCACGTAGAGCTTGGATAGCTGAAGAAATTGTTAAAAGGAATGCCCCTGTTGTGATGTAACAATTGTTTATGGCTAATAAACTACAGCCCTGTTTTACTCCAAATATGTCTTGTGTCTTCATTCTGCTTAACCTCTGCAAATAACTTCTCTCTTCTCTAGTAGTGGAAATACTACGTAGACACCTTAACCTACTGTATATCTGTGTTCCAGACATGGAAAGACAACATCACAAAACCACAAATATAAAGCCAGTAGACACACATTTACCTATTCATTTCTCATCTACATGGTGACAGCTATGACTACAAGTTGACTCTTTCATTAATTGCAGCTGGGTATGGTGCAGCTTCTTCTCATTGCTACTACAGGATTTTTTAGGAACTCAGGATTTCTTCTGAAGCACTATAGGAAAACCAGTCTGGACAGAGCCTAATGTTTTTTTATTTCCATCTCTTGCACTGAAACTGTGTAGGAATAACTGTGTCCTCCCTTCATGTTTGATATAATCCTCCGTGGGCATGGGGTCTATTCTGTTCTAAAATCAAGAGACACTGCAATCACATTTTTTGCTGTTCTCCTTATTCTTGTGCAAGTACTGACTATTCCACTGGCAGAAGAGAGTAAGAGAACGTTATTAATCTATTTTGCTTGAGTTGTGTTCTGCCTTTGAAATCCTCCATCACCTGGAGGTATAAATAGGGTATACTACCAGGTTAGCCAAGTCTACTCAATTTAATGTGATGGTGGTAGTGAGGATACGGACATTGTAATACCAAATTATGGAAGAACAGCCGTGTCTTGTTAAAGAGTTTGTCTTGGTTAAACGAAAAAGCAGAAAGCTGGATGAAGTAAGAACTTGATGCTTTTATGTTAGTTGTGGTTATACAGATTCTGAAATGGTTCATTAGTGATTCAAAGTACAGAGATTCTCATATTATTGTTACTGACAACTACTTTACAGTTGTACAAAAACTTAATTATTGAATTACTTTTACTAGTTCGCTATACAACGTGGAAAAAATAAGTAGCAACGATACGGACTGTTGACCAAATGCGACTTACTGACTTCAACTATAAGGCCAGAGGCAATTTAGTCTAATGAGATTCTGGTATCCAGTGCTTTCTCTTAGTCCAGATGTTGCATTATGCAAAATGTAAATTGTGGCCCTCATATAGCTACTGAGGATCTTTGAGTTTGGGTACCCTATGTATGCCACATCATACATAATAGATCACCAGAATGCACTATATAGCTTTGTGATGAATACTTTTATTTTCACAGTTTACATCAGATTTATTCGCAAAGTATAGAAACCAAAAAATACACCGATATGCAATAGAACATACCATAACAGACTCTAGTTGGTAAGCAAGCTACACATTGCAGGAACAGACATGAAGACGCCATTGAACCAAATGGGACCCAATTACAGTGCTCTCCATGTAACCCAAATGCCTTTTACCACAACACCCCAAGCTGCTGGTTACATGCAAGAGGTCAAGTGTGTGGATGTCAGATAGATTTATTTTTTTCTTAAGTGGTATTAAAAATGATGAATGTATGCAGGGAATCTTAAAAGCACATGGGATACAAGATATGTTCTTGACTGAAAGAGGAAGAAAAAAGCCTCCAGCTCTCCAATTACATAAATTCCTAATCATGAAAAGATGAGTTAGAAGCAACCTTATTGCCTAAACCAAGCAAATCAAAATTCCCAGGGTCAAGTTATTATTGTGCCCCCACACACCATAAGTTGAGTTCCCCCAGCTTCCTAACTTTTAACAAGCTATCAATCAAAGGCGGATATTTAGAGGAAGCAAAACTGATTGGTTGCAGTGGGATTTCTGGACATTTTAAATGATACTCACTGAAAATATATGAGAAAGATTGCAAACTGAAAAAATTGCCTGACAAAAGCCCTGACAGATATATAATGCCATGATAGAAATACTACTCATTATGTCATAGCTAACAACCCACTTGTGCCACATTACACAGCTGTTTTTGTTTCACAGTTGTGCCAAATACAGTTCCCTATTACTTTCGCTCTCTCTAATTAATGGAGAATAAAACTGCACAAGCAGCACTGTGGACAGTGTCTATGCAGAACATAAGTCCTGCCCTAAACAAAAGTCACAAAGACTGGGCAAGTAATCTACTTAAAATTATGCAGGAATTTTTAGTTGCTTACGCAAACTCATTAATAAGGGACCCGATTCCCACAGGTTTACACTGAGTAATTAGCAGTAACAAACACTGGTTGGGATTTCAATGTGCAGGTCAGCCTATGGGATTAGTCACAAAGGTTTTGTAAATTTCAGAAGATATCTGCACAGATGTCTGAAATATACAGGCCACATATTGGATGCAGCCTGAACCATTAAGTGGTTTAGGATTTCTGAGATTCAGACAGCCAATAAATTTTATGGAAAAATGCCTTAAAAGTTATATGGAAAAATATATAGCATAAAAGTTGCAAACTCCTAGACAGCTTGTAAAAAATAGTAGTAATGCAGGGGGATACGGTAAACATACTAACAAGAGTTCATCATCAGTCTTAATAAATAGAACAGGGTCACATGGGCTTCCTTTTGGAACCTATAAAGGTCCCTCAGTATCTAATTATTTTTGAAAAAGGAGTGAGGTTTTATTCCTCCATTTACTTTTGTCAGTGTAGTGGTTTATTCCTTCATTAGTTAGCATTTTAAAATGAAATATATCCATCTAGATACCTAAAGTTTTTTTTCTTATTGACATGTACCTATGTTACATACCATATGTTTTTCTAATATGTTGTATATCACTAAACAGAATTAAGGATTACAATTGCAAACTAAGTAATGAAAATTTCTCTCAGCTAGGTGGCTTAAAATTTGTAATATTAAAGGGTGATACAGTATAATCTGTTTAAAATAGTACTCCCTATGAAATCAACAGTACTAACCTCTACATTTTGATTTTAATGAGAGCTACAAAGATGTGTTTTGTAGTTTTAATGATTGCTGGTTTGAGGAGTAGCAGGGTTACCTTTTTAGAAGGAGACATTAATCTTACCAAGTAGTACTGAATTTCAGTACATTGGGTCCAGGATAAATCTGACAAGTGCTGCTATTCATGTCCTTGTTAACGGTGTTGTTACCTTTCAATAAGCGTTCAATAGTACTACCTTTGCAGCATGCACACAGACACACACAAAAACAAACACCACCACATCTATAATGGCAGGGTTCATGTGCCAGCAAATGTATTGCAGTGAGTAATAAAAATAGCATTTTGTTCTGATTGCAGTGCTAATTAAAATTTGATTTGCCTCTGTAAAAGTAATAATTGAGCAGAGCCCTGGTTACCATGATTTCCAGGCTGAATTCTCTTTTTCAAGGCACAAGTACACTGACCTCAATAATAGCAAAAAGAAAGGGAGTGAAAAAATAAAATCCATAAAAATAGCTGTGGTCTGTTATTTAGGTCAAAGTATGACTTTTGGACATTAAGGTCATAGAGATCTTTGATGTTAAGGATAGTAGTATACAATGTTGCTTAGTTACTGCTGCTACTGAAATGGGACGTTAATGAAGTGCTCTAGAAGACAGGAAGTTACAATTTAATTCACTAGGATTTTTTCTTAAACCATTAATTTGCTTCCTTGAGCTAATATATCGAATTCCAGACTATTCCAAGAACACATACAAAGAGGCAGAGCACATGATTATCTCCTAAGACACAAAATTTGTATAAGATTTGCATTCATAATAAGAAAAAAACCAATACATCCTTTGACAAATAGGAAGGCAAACACCTATAATACACAAATCCTGAATACAGCAGGTAAAAACTAGACGGGCCGCAATCCACAAATCACTTACACTGGAGTAAAAGCGGTTTGTGGATCGTGACCACAGTCTTTTTCTTAGTCTGAAGATTACTAGAAACCCAAAGAAAAATCATAACTTTTTTATCCTCAGAAGCCAGCTATTGCAATCTTACTCAGAGTAAAAACAGGGTGACTTCTTGGCCCACGGCAGAAAAACAAGGCCACCACTCTCTGGGTTGGCCACCCCCACCCAAACACCCCACACCCCGCCATGACGTGCAGCAATGGCAAACAGTCATGGCACATGACCCATGGCAGGGATAGGCAGGATCCAAACAGGCGCATAGGCCCTTGTTGGCCCATGGTCTGGGTTTTCAGGGGATGCATCCTGAGCCAGCTGCCTGTCTGCACCAGGGCAGAAGCAGGCCCACATCTGGTGACACACGAACACACACGCTGGTGGGTCCCAGGCCACAGCAAGCCAACGTCACATCTGTTAACACCCTTTGATTTATACCGTTCTCACTGACGTCTCAGTTTTACATTAATTGCCCATCATATCAATTGACACCTCTAAGGCCGCATTCACATCTGCGGTGGCAGCAGAGAGAGCGGCGAGGGAAGACGCGGCAGCAGGGAGGAGCCAGATGACAGGAAAAGAGCTGGTGTGAATGGGGATGTGCTGTGGCTTCTCTTGCGCATGTCAAGGCGCTCTCTGCTGCCACCGCCGCCGCAGATGTGAATGCGGCCTAAATCTGCAGTATAAACTGAAAAGGTTCACTGCATTAATATTTTATACTATTCTTCAAAACTGAAAGTATTAATGTAGGCAAGCAATGTCCCCTATTTGGAGCCTAGAGACGGGTAGTGATACCTATAAATAAAACGTGCCTAAAACTTAGAGCTTGCTTATACAGCATCTCTGCCCAACATCAACCATTCAGACAGTCCACGCTGGGGGTCTTGTCCCAGCTGGATATGTCTTTTGAGAGACAGTCGTATAACCACAATTACATAAACAGGAGCAAATTCCATGTAGACAGAGGAGTGAGAAGAGGTGACTAGAGAAAGAATATACAGTTATTTAACAAGGTAATTTATAGTGATTTATAAATATGAACAGACATCTGATAGATGTTCTGTGATGTGCCAGCACAAAAGAAAACACAACTCACTCTAACACATTATGTACAAGTGCAGAGTTTTAAATTTATGAAGAAAGAAAAACAAACCACAACAAGGAGTCTACTGTGTGAAACACCTGCCCCATTCCCCTGCCATGCAACAACCCCCCTCCAGTCTTCTGGTCCCTTCATCCCCTCCTCCACTCCAACATCCTGATACTGGGCAAACTAATTAATGATGTGTCAGCTCACTTGTGCTTAGCTTAGCTTAGCTTGGAGCTGCCAAAGTGGCTCTGAGCAACAACAGCAATTCCTTTGGGCCTTGTCATGACATCATTTGTGCAATGTAGCCTGTGATGGCAGAAAATGAAGCTGATATTTATACAAGGGTATTAGAAGAAGGCCCTCCCGCATCGGGCTTAAGATGACAAAATGTCAGCTTCAATCATTTGACAGCCTTTGGTCTCTCTCCATAACCTCTTTCTTTTTGGCTGCTCTTTTTTTATATACATATGACACTAACAGAAAAATAAATTGAAAAGAGCACTGAGGCAGAGTGTATTTCACGCACTGATGCCAATGTTTCATATCTCATGAACCTCGGGAAAACAATTCGTTGAACTAATTAGTTTACAGTGTTTAAGCAGCTTGTTTCCCATCTTTAATCTTCTTTATGTAATACTGTGAACAAAGCCATTTTATCTTCAGATTTTTTCTTATACAGTTTAACAAATATAATCTTTTTCTTTCTGGAGATTACTTCATTTAGACATCAAACTGCCCCCCCTCCGCCACACTCCTCAGTCCCTTCTCAGGGAGGGGAATATAGACAGGCTGGCTTTAATTCATTTGCTTTTCAATGGTCTCCTAGATTCAACCAACCTCTAATCTCTTTTATTGTTAAAAAATACATCTCAGTTATTTAATTTATATTTCCACTTTTTGACGAGGCCTCATAGCATGCAGCTAGGCATAACTTCCTGCTGAAAGTAACAATATATCTGCATGTCTCCCTTGTAGGTCTGGCTAATTATCATATAGTATCTCTGCCACAAGCTCATTGTGAAGAACCACCTTCCTAAACTGAACAAACATGTCATATTTTTATCACTTCATACTAAATTAGTACAAAATATTTAATTTTGGTGAAGAATATCTCATGAGCATTTCTCGCTATGTAAAGCGCTGATCCTGCAAACACTTACATGCATGCTTACCTTTACCATGTGCAGTCAACTGAGCTAATGAAGTTATCCATGCACCTATTGTTTGCAGGACTGTGAATTGGATCCACCCTCCTAGAGTTCATCTAGAACTACGGCTTTCTTGTGATTCTATTAAGGACTAGTCAGGAATGAGCATTGATTACTACAGTGGTTCTAAGAAGAGTTTGTTAAGATCAGTAGTTTACCAATATCTTATGAATAACCTCATCTAGAATTATTATTTTTGTGGTAACGCATGAGCTTTTGACAGTGCCCTCCTGATGCTTATTTCTGCTACGATGACTGAGTACCCAATTTGGCCATCCATTAATGTGTTTCAATCCACATTATTAAAAGAAAGTCTATGCTGTCAGCAGTATTTTCTCTGCTGACTCTTGGCTTGCTTTAGAACTGTTTACTGTCCCATTGTGCCTATCTGCATTAAAGTTCATTCTGTCCTTAATTGTCAAACGGATTCATAGTAAGTCTTAATTAGTACAAAACAGGTGACACAGCTGTGACTTTGTAACCCCAAAACACCTAGAGGAACTTCATACTGCTATGCTCAAGGGAGTACTCTATCTCCCCCAAGGTTAATGTCTCTAACTCCCGTGAGAGCTTGCAAGCATGCTGGCTACTGAACTGAAGATACCTGAAATCATGCAACCATCTACTCAGGGATTTATTTATAAGTGATTGGAGACAACTTGCATAGTTCTGAATGCATGAAAGGTTTTTGAAACAATCATGTAAATGAGTGAAAAGCATGAAAAAAAAACACTATTACTATACTATTAGCTTTCATTAACCTTCAATTTCTAACAGCCTACACTGTTAAATTTAAAAATGCATCTGGTACCAAGCTAGAAATTGAAGAGTCATTCTTCAATAGCATGCGTGCATTTAACCAATAGCTCCACTGATATTTAATGTTGAATACACATTTTTCTACCCAACAACCCGCAGCCCAATCCATGTTCCACACAGCAGATTCCACGCAATATGCACTGCTGCATGCGCACCACACGCACGCACTGGTGCTTTGAGACAGTAGTGGCAAGAAGTAGAGCTCAGCCGGGAGGCTGGGATAAGAAGGGGAAAGAGGGCTGAGAGTTGTGGCCCATGCCCGAGTCTACTACCATATCCCTGCCTCTGCTGAGCTGCCTGTCTGGCGCAGCACCTGTCCACTCCCAGCTTAAAGTTGGTACATGCATTGCGCACAATGGTAATAATTCACAAATTTAAGAGAAAAAAGAAATCAGATGATTTTTAAAGACATGAGGAAATTCTTTAGTTATACAAAATTATGAAAAATACAGCTCACTTTTAACTTAAAGTAGAAGCAGATTCCTAAGAAGCCAAAACTAAATGAAAGTAAAGATCTTTATTTCTTTAACCTTAAGATCATTTTGCATACCCCTATGAGAGTACTCTTCTTGATGTTAAGTTCCAGTAAAAACATCAACAACAAAAGGCCTTCATTGTTCCCCAATGCATCCCGCTTCCCTCTTTCCAGGAAAGATGGACAGCACTACATTCTAATGTAACATAACCAAAGTTGCTTCTGGGATGCAACACCTTTCAGTGTTTCAACTTCTTAGTTGGCAGGTTAACAAAAAAGTCTATTTGATGCAAATACATATACTTTGTTGTCATCTCAGACCACATTCATACCTTCAGCGGGGGCTGGCCCCGTGCAGATTTTGGCTCCGGGACAGAACCAGGAAGCCAAAATATGCATGGGGTTTGGCTAGTGTAAAAGTTCCCCCTGCGCAGCTTTACCGGCAAACACCCACAACAAGTACAGAACTGAATTTCCCTGCTCTGTAGTTTTGAGGGTGTTTAAAGCCGCGAGGGGGGGCTTTTACACTGGCCAAACCTCACACATGTTTTGGCCCCTGGATTCTCTCTAGGAGCCAAAACCTGCATGGGGCTGCCCCCCGCCAAAGATGTGAATGTGGTCTTGGTCTCAGGAAAAGGCAGGCAAGATGCATAATGTGCTACCTTTTACTGGATGTATATTATGTATTTGCATGTCCAATAAAAGGTATTGGCCACTTCTATTTTCCTGTGTTAAGAATGACACAATAAATTTTAGTATGAAGCAGACATTCTGAAAGTTACAACTATTCATTTACTCCAGCACTAGACAATGGCTGAGTAATTAGATGTGTTCATAGATAATATGTTGTCACTTTTTCTCAAGCTGTATAGTACCTTGCTTGGCAAGTGATCCTAATCATTTTAACTGATCCTGAGAATAAGGTACTACTGAGAGACAGCTTGGTTTCATGAGATGGCTTCCTGAATAAGGTACTACTCAGTGTAAATCTGAACCTAAATAATTTAATAATTTTGTAATATTTTTAAAATAAATTATTCACATTTTTACATTACTGTATCCATCTTAGAGAACTGGCAGAATAATTTGTGACTGTTCATGATTATGTAAGTTCTTCATGGCATTCCTGAATAAAATATTTGTAATTTTCTCCCATCACTCATCCAGATCTGTTTCTGAATAAGTACTTATTAAAAGGAAATACTGAAACAGTTTGTATGGGACAGAAAATTAATGTGAGCAATTTACTGGTAGAAAAATATTTTAAAATCCTCTTTGGGGAAAATTATGATTTCTGACTATCTGGAGATTGAAATTAAATTTCACTTTACTAGAGTAAACTGATTTTCAAACTAAAAACAACAGATACAACCTGAAAGTTTCACAGCAGTTTTGTTATAATGGCTTATAGCCCACTAGAAAATATATTTTTGTTCTTCACATATATCACTTCTAGTAAACAAGACTTCTCACTAAACTGCCATATGAGGGAAACCCATCGAACATTTGTTTCTGCTAAATGCAAATATGAAACCTCTCAATCTGCCTACTTTGTGTGCATCTAAAAACCTACTCAGTCAATACCTGGCTCATTTCCATGTTTTCTTCTCACCCGCTAAAGCCTGGCCATGTTCCATGTGTGTGAGATTTCTTTCTGTCTTTTGTTGATTTTTTTACCCCTTCTGTTTTGCTCCGTGCACAAATTTGACACCCATTGACTGTTTGCCATACACTGCACCTGTTAACACACTCTTCAAACTGTGGTGCATTCACCACATAGAGCTCTCAAAGGCCAGAACATATTACAAGAGAAGTGGCCAGCCCAACTAATAGCTCCCTCTTGATGACAAAGCTCTGCATGAAACTTTGATTTCAATGAGCATTACTGAATGGGGAATTATACTGCAGATTGAATCTTGAAATATGCTAAGGAAATTAGTTTCCAAAACCAAAAACGATTATTAAAGAAGTACTATTCTGACTCCATTCTCTATTCTTCATCTGTGTGATACTAGGAAAGACAACAAATTTCAGTGTAGTCAGATTCAACCCTAGATACATTTGTGGTATCAGTATATGCCCAGGGCAGTCTTCACACAGAGCCCTAATGAAAGCTTCATTTCATGCCCTTAGAGGGAAACAGTACCATAAACACTGCCTGCCCTTGCTTCGGGTGACTTACCCAGAGGCACAGCAGAATCACTCCATTTTCAGCACCAGCAAGAGCCAATCAAGCCCAATCTTTCAGTTTTAAATAACTCCTTTGAAATTGAAGTTGCATACTCTGTCAAACAGCCTCCTACTTGCATAGGTAACTTAACCTGACAGACCCTCAGGTAAACTGTAAAGAAAGTTAATTGTGAGAGATTGAAGGAGCTATTACATGTGCTCTCCTGTTTCTGTTCCTATCTTAAAGCAAGCCACTGACATTTGCATTCTTTATATTTCTGAGCATTAGAAGGTTAATTACCAGTAAAGCTGGTTGTCTAGACCTCTGTTTATTAGAGATTTAGCTGTGAGGAAAAAGAAAACAATTTCTATTGAGAAGTATGGACAAAAAATAAATAAATAAACTGTTCAAAAGTTTCCAAATTTTAAAGGCATTTAAACTTTGAATTTCTGTCCATTATTGTTCAGTCTCACAATACAGAATCTAAATCCATCTTTTCATCATACGCCTAAAGCCAGTGGCTCTAAAACCACTGGCTCAAAAAGATTCACACCCACATGCTTTAAAAAAGTATATTTTAATCTTTAAAAACATTTTCACATCAGTTTCGCCTACACTTTCAATAAAGCTTGGTGTTCTCTTTATCACAGTCTCTTAAGTTTTAAAACCATAGCCATAATAATGAAAAACTCTGGGATTGTATACCAGTGTGGATTAAAAAAATGCTTAGAGATGTAAAAATGATATAAGAGGCCCAGTCTATAAATTATTCTGCTGGTCTGGGTTATGGTTCAGGATGACATGGGGTGTTTTTTTAAAATTAGATGCTACCCTGCATAGCCTCCTCGGAGCCATGCATCCGACTGCCCATTTGAAGGTGGACTGGTGAAGATGCGTGCACATGGAACACACACTCAAGGCCACTCATGGAGAACTGCTGGGAAACCTGGCGTGTTCCATGTGGGGCCAGACAAATGTAGGGTGGCTGCCTCGGAGTCGCCCATTTGAAGAGCTCCCTACTCACTCCACCTGAGTGGGGTGCTCCACGGCAGCACCGCTCAGCAGCCATGGACCCTGCCACCGCGCATCACCTTGCTTGTTTAAAAACACCCATGATGCCGTCGAGACCAGGATTCTACACCATGTAAGAAATGACTGGCTGTCTTTATGTGTCAGTAGACAAACGGGTTGTTCAGTGTCAGTTCACAATGTCGATTAGTGTAGGAGTAGCACAGGAGGTTGATCACTTTCACCATCACAAATGATACTTTAGGCCACTTGTATTAAACCAATATAATCTAAAATTGGTAAAAAGGCAAAAAGGGCAGTTTTAAGAATACTATTAGGAAGTTTTCTTATAATAGTATGACCTTGGCACAAATAAATCATCATCATCGGCTGCAATTCTAACATCACTTATTCCCGAGTACTCCCATTTTCTTAAAAGGGACTACTTTGGAAGTAAGTGGAGTTAGGATTGCAGCATTAGTTTGCAGAAAACATTATCTCTTGCAAATACATAAGAAAAACATCTGTGCTCATGGCTGCTAATTTTAGACATTTATATACTATAGGATGCTTTCGTAAATGGTACTGGTGCTTTGGCAATAACATCTAAAATGGAAGGATACACTTATTCAACAAATACAAATAAACTTGTGTGTTCTTCAAATAACCAGCTTCATCTACCATAACATATCCCAGGATATACAATGTAGTCAGAAGTGTGGATAAGAATATTGTGAACTGGATTACGAAAAAGAAACAACAGGGTTGCCAACTTGAGTGAAAAATATTTGATTAGAAAAGATGTGAAATAATTAATCTCTTTAGGGAGTTGACAACTTTTATTTTTATTTTTTTACCTTCATACCTTGACCAGAATAGAAAAGGGAGAAACTTTCCTAACTGCCTTGGAATAAGAATGGGATTCTTCTCCTCAGCAGAAAGCTTCATGGCATAGCAGGATTTAGCAGATACACTGTACTTACATTTGGCAACAGTTTTCTTTTTGCCATTCTTCATATTCTCATATAAATTAGAGTGATGCAGTTCCATTTAGTACAGTGAAATCCACTTTAGTAGAACTTGCATAACAGGAAATTTCTTACTTGTGACTTTTCCTTCTTCCTCCTCTCAGGACAGATGGTCTTCACTGATGGGATGTGTCCCTCCTTCCTTCGGATAGGCAGGATCAATTTGATTGACAGCCTCATCCGTGGGAGGGGCACAGCCCACCTCGAAGCCCAGGATGAGACTGCCAAAGCCAGTAGGAAACTATTTAACCCAACAGTTTTAACCTGTTAAAACCCAACAGTTTTAACCCAACTATTTAACCCAACTATTTAACCCAACAGAAAAGATTACAAACTGCTAACTCCAAAACGTAACAAGAAAGAGAACCAACCACCAACCCAGGCAGTGAATAGACCGGAAAAAGGAAAATGGAAAGGACAAGTGCTACCACCCCGTAGATCCCCTGGTACTTGGAATTCCACAGAGGGCGGGATGAAGACCATCTGTCCTGAGAGGAGGAACAAAGGAAAATTCACAGTTAAGAAATTTCCCTTTCTCCCCTCCTCTCAGGACAGATAGTCTTCACTGATGGGATGTGTCCCTCCTTCCTTCGGATAGGCAGGATCAATTTGATTGACAGCCTCATCCATGGGAGGGGCACAGCCCACCTCGAAGCCCAGTTCTGTTCCTGCCTTACTTGGGGTAGGAAGCAGGATCATGGCTCCCCTTAGGGGAGCATAGGCCTTAGGTTTTTTCTGTTTTATTTTCCTTTTCTGATCTTGGGGGCCCGCTCCTAGCCAGCCCACCCTTCGGGGGCAGGGCTGAGCTGCTGGCAGGGGACCGGGGGGGGCTCTTCCCCCGTGTCTCCCCCCCTATTTACCTGAAGATCTCCGGGGCCCATTAGTGGGGGGAGCTGTCACACCTGGAGCATCTCCTCCCCAGTGGCCATGGGGCTAGCGGGGAGTTGAGCCACAGCAGGAAATTCAGGCATGCAGTGCGCCGCCCTGCTGCCCGCTTTTCCCATGCTCCACCATGATGATAAGAGCCAGGAATTCAACAAGATGGGCCACGGACTTGCCCCTCCCCCACGGCAACACAGAGCCAGAAGAGGCCGGTGCAGCGTCGCTTCCCAGCAGCGCAGCCAATATCGGCCCGAACAAGGCCCAGGAGGGGATGAGTGTTCTGGGGGCATGCCCGGGGCCGGGGTCTAGGCCCCATGGGCCCAGCGAAGGTCCCAGAGGCCGTGCTCCTTTGGTTGGGGCAGCAGGTCCTGGACACCCTGTATCTGTTCGAATCCCTCACAGGAGGGGGCTCCCCCACAGCCCACCCCTCACCTAGAGAGGGTATCCCAGTCCAGGGGAGGGCTAGTTCTTCCCTCTTGCAGGAGCGAGATAGGGGGGACAGTACCCGGGAGGATAGACACACACACACCCCTTGCAGGGGGAGTCCCTCCACAGAGGGGCAGGGGTAGGAAGAGGAGATCCGAGGTTTCCTCGAAGTCCAGCTCAGCCAGGAGCTCATCTTCATCTCCCTCGTCTTCCCCCTCCTTGGGCTCATCATCATCATCCCCCTCCCGTAGACGCCACTCGGCTCATAGGAGAAGGGGGTCCAAGAGATCCTCTGATTCTTGCTCCAAGAGGGGCAGGAGGAGCAAGGGGCACAGAGCTAAGGTCCCTAGGCGCAGCTCACCTTCCCACTCAGGGGTTCCCTTCCCCCCCCCGACAAGAAGGATGGGGAACTCTCTAACCTTCAGTCAGAGGCTGGGAACGTAGGGGAGGAGCCAGCAGGGGAGAGACTTTTCAAAGCAGATCAATTCAGCAAACTGCAAGCGAAGGTGGTGGCTGAGTTGGCAATTTCAATTCCTGTTCAACCAGTGGAGCAGCAGGAGACCCCCCGCCCTCCACAGAGAACAAGAGGGCCTTCCCTGTGATCCCGTCCACATCCATTCTCCACTTGGGAGAATGGACACAATTCAGGACCGAGTCTTCCTCTCCAAGGAAAGATCAGTCAAGATTCTCACGTCTCTGGAGGCAAGAATCGTCGAACCTCGAGTTCCTAGCACAAGTCCTAGGCTCTATGGTCTCATGCCTGGAGATGGTGGCGTGGGCCAGACTACACCTGTGGTCCCCACAGACCTTCCTTTGCCCCTATCAGGAGGAGATAGCAAACAGCACTCATCTCCGCATCAAGTTACCCAGCCAATTGAGACAGCAGCTGTGA
The DNA here is from genome assembly GCA_003113815.1 of Sphenodon punctatus. Taxonomy (NCBI): domain Eukaryota; kingdom Metazoa; phylum Chordata; class Lepidosauria; order Sphenodontia; family Sphenodontidae; genus Sphenodon; species Sphenodon punctatus. The sequence goes on along the minus strand of QEPC01014879.1, from coordinate 273,582 downwards.
TGGTGGTCCTCCCCGAGACGCCTGGAGAAGGGCCTTCCCCTGAGAGACCCGGTGAGGTTAACCATAACCATGGAGGCAAGCAACTGGGGATGGGGAGCACACTACAAGTTTGGGTCAGCCCAGGGCAGGTGGCACGAGGACAAACGGGTCTGGCACACCAACAGACGGGAGCTGAGAGCAGTTCGGCTAGCACTTCTTCACTTTGCCGAACACATCACGGGATCTCACCTCCTGATTCAAACGGACACCACCACAGCCATGGCGTTCATCAATCACCAGGGAGGGTCATGCTCAAGATCACTCCAGGAGGAAGCCACGTCACTGTTCAAATGGGCAGAGAGTTGGGTAAAGTCAATAAGAGCTAGCCACATAACCAGGAAGAGCAACATGACAGCGGACTGGCTGAGCCATCGGATAACAGACCCGGGGAAGTGGTCCCTCTCCCCAAAGGCCTTTAGGCTCATCGAGAGGACATTTGGCGAGCCGGTGAGGCATCTCTTTGCGTCATCGAGCAACGCCAAGATTCATCTCTTTCTGTCAAGACAAAAAGACCCAAAGGCAGTGGGAATAGACACCCTGTTGCTGACTTGGCCGAAGGGCCTACTCTACGTATTTCTGCCCATTCCGATCCTGCTGCGGGTGCTGCAACAAATTCGCCGTCAGAGGGCTCGGGTCATACTAGTGGCACCGTTCTGGCTGCGTCGGCCCTGGTTTTCGGAAATTCGAAACCTGATTATGTCACAACTGTTCTGACTCCCGACATCACTGGATTTTCTATCGCAGGGCCCGCTGCTCCACCCAAACGTAAGGACACTGGCTCTCACAGCTTGGACGCTGAACCAAGACAACTAGCCCTGATGTGGTATTCTGGATCGCTTCTGGATACCGTATTGTCCTCTAGAAGAGAGTTGGCAAATAAGATCTATGAAACAACATGGAACAAGTTCGCTCAATGGTGCTCCCAACGTAACCTTCAACCAATGGAAGCAAGCCACGTGGAAGTTCTCCTGTTTTTACAGGAGGGTATGGAGAAAGGCCTGAAAGCAAACACCATCAAGCGGCATCTCTCAACCTTATCCAGCATCATCGGCTGCACAGGGCTACCTCCTATTTCCACACATGCGTTAGTCAGAAGGTTCATTAAAGCAGTTAAGCTATTTCCCCTCCAGTAAGTCACAGATTCCCTACTTGGAGGCTTAATCTAGTTCTGGACGCTCTGACCAAACCCCCTTTGAGCCATTGGGCAAGGTTTCCCTTTTCCTCATGTCTATCAAGACTCTCTTTTTAGTTGCAGTCACCTCTGCTCGTAGGGTTTCGGAGTTGGGGGCTCTATCGATGGATCTGGAGCTAGATGTCTTTCATCCAGATAAACTGGTCCTATGCCCAGACCCATCCTTCCGTCCGAAGGCAAATTCGCTTTTTCATAGGGAGCAGGAGCTGGTATTACCATCTTTTTGTCCCAATCCTCAACACCAGAGAGAATAGTCATGGCATAAGCTAGATGTTAGAAGGGAGCTCAAAATTTACCTAGATAGAACCCATCCATTCAGATCAGTCTCAACCCTTTTTGTTAACTTTGGCATCAAAAATAGGGGCAAGAGAGCGAGCAAGTCTTCCCTATCCTCACGGCTTAAGGCATGCATCTTGGGGTGAAAACAGACATGATGCTAACCACCCTTTAACGCCATTTATGCATGTTTCAGGGCTGCATAGGGCGCCCTATGCATTATGAAACATGCATAAATGACCACCAAGGGTGGTTAAAGGGTGGTTAGCGTCATGTCTGTTTTCACCCTTGGAAGCCTACAACGCTCGAGAGGTTCCTCGTTCCACAGGGAACCCCTCGAGCCTCGAGAACAAGAGGGCCTTCCATGTGGACGGGACCCCGTTCTCACATGGAAGCGACAAATGCAGCACTATTAGGTAGGGCCCCACTGGAGGAAATATGTAGGGCAGCCACATGGGCATCAGTACGGCAGCCACATGGGCATCAGTACACACCTTTGCCCGCCACTATAGACTTACGTCCTTGGTCTCAGCGGATGCGGCCTTTGGGCGGAGAGTCCTGCAAAGGGTTATCTTGAATTAACGCCTGAACACCCTGGGAGGGGTCAGGACATTTGTGACTGGTGACAATCCTCCCTCCCTGAGAGTTTCTGCTTGGGGATTTCTGGATAAGCCAAATTAATTTGTTTACCCCAACTCCAGGTCTATGAGGATGCATTGTTTCTTGATCTATATAAGTAGAATCCTGAATCTTGATAACTTGAATTTTTAAAGTGTATAGAGTATACACCCAGATAAAAATATCAGGACCTCTGAGTGTATTAATGATTTCTTTGCAGTGTGTGGTTAAAATGCTATAGCATATGCCCTGTCAGAGTGAGGGTTTACATTGGGCAGGTTGAATTAGGGAACATTAATTCTCGTCATCTCCAGACATGCAGACTCACACTAAGCCAGGCAGAGGTGCATGTGTGTGTAAAACCCTGTCAGTTCTGACTTGGGCAGTCTCAAGCTGGCTGTAAGGAGAGTGAGCATCCGGTTTGCCTGTCTCCAACCCTACCAAGACTCACAGAGACATTACTGACAATTCTATACAAAACTCTGCCCTAGCGTCCTCTCAGAGGCTGCTTGCCCACATTACCTCGGGTGGCAAATCTGCCGGCCGAGAATCTTACGGCAAGCTCTGCACGTGGGCGTGGGGGTAAAATCATCATCAGCCGGGTCCTGCGGCTTTTTTTCTTACGAATGACAGGGCTTGAAATCCAGTCCTGTCATTCGTAAGAAAAAAAGCCACAGGACCTGGCTGACAACGCTTTGACACCGCGCCCACATGCAGAGCTTGCTGTAAGATTCCCAGCAAGGATATTCCCCACCAGGAGATTTGCCACCTAAGGTAACGTGGGCAAGCAGCCTGGCTCTCTGCTTCTGAGGGGATGGAAAAACCTGGTGCTAACTTAATCTAAGCATCAGTTTTCTCTATCTTCAAGTCCATTTGCTTAAACAGAATTTCTGATAAGTAACTTTTTTACATGGCCAGAGAAATTCAACTTAAGCAGACTCCACCATATTCTGCCTTGATTCCGGATTCTTTGGGTCCCTCAGCATGAACCATGGGTATGAATATGAATTCATTTTTAAAACAACAACAACTTTTTCTGGACCAGGTCAGTACTTTTTTTTTTTAAAAAAAAACTTGCTTAGAGCATCCCTCCAAGGTAATAGCAAAGACACAAGCTAAAAATATCTTTTTAGGCCTTGAAGTATGTTTTCACTGTGGAAAATGACTATAAAACAGGCATCATGAATTTCCATATTTATTGTACTGCAATGACTTCTTGGAGAAATTTGCTTAGTTTACATGGAAAAGATGGGTTTTTTAACTGCTACTCAGTATGGGATCTAAGTCAAGCTGTGTTTAGCCATCTTCACCAGTAAAAACATCTCTGCAAATATAATTTTGACCTCACTTACACTTTTGTCATTTTCAGTGTCTTTCTGGAACCTACCTATATGAATCCAGCTGCCTGCAGAAGAAAAGCATCACAACTCTGTGCAACATACTCTGTGGTAAATTAATAAATGACCTAACTACTTGTTAATTACATCCTTCCACCACTCAACATCCCAAGTACCCCTATACTGTCGTAAGTATCATCTCCCAGTGTGAAAAAGGAAGATTGCAAGATCACTATAATCATTATTTTCTGACAACAGCAACAACAACAACAAAAACGCTTTGTTAAGTACTCTTACTTGAAGCTATCTACGCGCAGAGAATTTTAATAAATGTACATATAGCACTGGAGACTTTCCTTATCTGTTTCAAAGATCATCATAACCTCAGGTCCAAAACAGGAACCTCTTGGCTTCTTTAATGAGTCTCTCATATGTTTCTCTCCCAAGACAAGACTCCAGTCAGAGAGGAGACACGAAAGCAAAATGAAATGAATACAAATTAGAAAGAGGGTAGGTCAGGTTCCCATGTCTCAATCTGAATAGAAAGAAGGGTTAACCTTAATAATGTGTTTTGCTTTCAGCTCTAGTCATTCAATTGAAGATAAAGACAACCGTAGAAAAAGAGAGAAAAGACCAAAAATTAGAAGACTACCCAAGATCATAGAAAGGCAAATACATTCTAGTCATTATTTGACCTAACTTGCAATTGCGGCTTTTTGTTTTGTTTTGTTCAGACAGAATAATTTTGTTTTAATCTTTTACAACCAAACACTCTTCAGTAAACTGATAAAGACCAATAAAACCTCTGTTTCCCCCTTCTCCTTGAAGGCCTACTTTATCTACAGAGTTGTTATCTGAAATGAATTACTGATAAGAAAAATTAAAGGGCTCAGCAGCAGAATGTGTGAAGTAATCGGAGTCCAGATTCCCACATCACCTTCTTTGTTTCTACCAAACCAATGCACTATGAATATCAAATCACAGTCCAGCTTGTCATTATTATTAATAGTTTTTACAAAACAAGTTGACCATAGCACAATTTTTACACGTCATAAGTATAATGAAATACTATCTCCAATAAACCCAGGTTTCACGTATTATATTTTACTAATCTTGGATCAACTCAGCTGTCAGTTTCCAAGGATAACCTCTAGAACAGTGCTCCCTTTTGAAAGAGATCACATGGTCAAAACAGTACTTGGATCCCTACCCAGAATGATTATTTATTTATATTTATTTATTTACTGTTCTTCTACCCCACCCCCTCCTGCTCACACAGCAGCTCGGGGCGGCTTACAACATGCACATATAAAACGTAAGAAAAAACATACACAAAATATCATTAAACATTAAATACTAAAAATAAACTAAAAGGGCAGAATCCTCCCCACCCCCCACCCTACCCATCTCCTTTTCCAAAGGCCTGGCGGAACAGGCAGGTCTTACACTGTCTTCGGAAAGAGGGGAGGTCTGGGGCCAGATGGGCCTCCATCAGGAGGGAGTTTCACAGCCTGGGAGCAGCCACCAAGAACTCCTTCCCCATCGTTGCCACCCGGGAAACCCGGGGGACAAAGGGGCTGCAATGCAATCCGGGGCATGAGGTGGTCCCACAGGTAAGCCAGGCCAGGTCATTTAGGGCTTTATAGGTCTTACTTGCACCCTGAATTACTACACTCTAAGGGTGTAATCCTCCACCATTTGTATTGTTAGCCGCCCCGAGATGTCGTGGGCATGAGGGGGCGGCATAGAAATGCAAAATAAATAAATAAATGGGAGTTTTACTACTTACTTCAATGGCTGGAGGACTGGGCCCTAAACTTACTGAACAGCAAACAGGTATTTTATTTCTCTAACTATCACTGGCTAAATTCTAATTTAATATATTCTAATGAGGAGATGCTGCTATTTCTGGGAAGGTCATCTCCAGTTGATGAGTGTTTTTATACAAGCAAGGCAATGGGAAGTGTCCATAGCATCTGAGTGGCATTGCTGTGGAAAACCAACTCAGGTGGAGTGCGTGGGGAGGGATTCAAACAGGCAGTTCCCAGCATGGCTACCCCAACCATAGAGGCAGTCACCACACACTCCCTATGCCATAGACCATGGGCGGGGTGGGGGAAGTGCTCTGGGCTGGCCTTTGCAAGTGGCATGTCCCCAGTGTGAGCACTGGGAAACCTGAGTTCCCTAGTGATTCTGGTCAGTTCCTGTGGCCACTTCCCCCACACACAGTGCCTGTGAGTGGCAGAAGGTCTGCTGGCATGGCTGGTCACCCCAGTAAATACTGGTAGGGGCTACGTGGCCGCCTGTTGCCAAGGAGCTATTTGGCTTGCCCCACATGGAGAAGTCTGCATTTCCCAGCAGTGCTCTGTGCATGGAACGAGTGGGTGCTGCATGGCTCACAGGAGTGCACCTTGAGACGGACACTCCTGCTCCACCTTCAGACGGACGGTGGGATCCATGGCTCCTGAGTGGCCATGCGGGGTAGCATCTCGTTTAAAAACATCCAATATTTCTAGATGTTGACATCAAGCACCAGCTAAACAGGATTCGATAAGAAAATGCTATTTTTCAAAGCTTGCAGTCCAATGATATGGTAGATTTATAAATGGTGATGAGTACCTGGCAAGAAACACTGCAATGTTCTGTTGGGCTAAAGGCAAGAAACATTTCAATTTCGGTTGGACTAATTATTGGGAGCAAATTTTTTCAGAGCTGCCACCTAACCTGGTGTTTTGTTTGGAGCTTCTTGCAGGTCTAATGCTCATTCTACAAGTGAGAAAATATCATGTCTAAGATTTAGGCTTATCAGTTTCTCCACAGAAAATGTTATGACAACACCTGTAGCTGTTTAACCTTTTGCACATCCTGTGGTCTCAGTCTAAGGGTCACTCAGTATCAGCTAGATGATCAGATATGCATTCAAGAAATAAAGAATTCTACAGGTTTGATTTAAGAATCTTTTCTGACCTGTGGCACCATATAGTCATATGTTTCTCATGATCCTACAACAAATCACATGTTTAGGGAGCCAAAGAGCTAGTCACTTCACCCATGAATAGCCATTTACATATGGGGTTGGTGAGGCTGTCCTCTCAGCCGTCTTCAGTTAAATTGGTTTAAAAAGGAACACTACATCTACATCTTCAGCCAGCAGTTGGAATTTGTCAAATATTTTTAGTCCACCTTAGTTGTTTTAATTCCATTTCTTATCCGAACGTATGTTGCTCAAAATAATTTTCTCCACATGTGCACACTACCATCTCCTGCTTTTAGCCATTTGTGACACAGGAGCCTGACATGTTTTCACCCTAAAGCAGTGATTGTCCAATTTTGAAACTAACAGGCACAGACAGAAGATGAAAAATCACAAACCTTAGCACTATGCACATGGATGGACTAAATCTCTCTGGCGTAAGCCTTAGTCCAGCTCTCTACTGAATTAATATTATCAACTGACTAAACAGAAATAAAATGATTATTTATTTATTTTTAATTAAAGTTGATGTAACTGGGAGCTTATTTCTTACAAACTTGCTGTTTGCGGTCATTATAAGCCATTTTTATTGTAATGCTTTATTGCAGAGCTCTGGATAAAAGATCAGAATACCCAAAGGTGGAAATATTACCAACATAGATCCATCAATCTTCCATGCACAGAATAGCACTGAGATCATCAAGCAGGTAAACCAAATAGAATATTTGGGGGAGGCTAAATAAACAAAACGAGGTCAGGATCTCAGTTCTGTCATGCTTTGCAGTCATTCTGCTAGGAATAATTTGCCTGGTTAAATCACACTAATCAATAGCTCAAAGGCAGCTGTGACTTGGCACGGTGACAGTCTATTGACTCGAGCCTCATTTTTTATCCAAATGCCGTACTTGTGCAGCCTGACCCACACTGCAGGGCCCATCAGCAGATGTTGACATTATCTCCTTCCTATTGTATTAGCTCATCATAAACAAGTATTCTGCTTTTTGAGCTTGCTTTGTTGTTGTTTAGATTCTTTGGGAAATGGCAACATAGGGAAAAGAAAAAGGAACAGAGAGAAAGGGAAAATGTTTATCATTTACTACATGTAGAGGATGAATGTTGATGCTTGTAAAAAGTGTAAAAAAAGTGTTTTTAAAAAAAGCGTTTTTTGCTATTAGTTTGAATTTTCTTACCTGTCCAAGTGCCCCTATGTTTTACTCTCCTGTGTACTGTTTGTACCGTCTATTTTAACTGCACAATTTTAACTCCTTCAACCTCTCCCACTGCTTCCCCTCCTCTTCCCCATCTCCCCGTCCCTTCGGCGATCTGCAGGCCATTGTGCCCCAGGACTTCGCCTCCTCCCTCTCTCCTCTTCTCCCTTCAGTCCTCTCCTCCTCCTCCCCTGATTCTGCTATCTCCGTCTTCAACTCTTCTCTCGCCTCCACCCTCGACTTCCTTGCCCCCCTCTCCTCCCGCCCCGCTCACTACTGCAACCCTCGCCCTTGGCTCACCCCCACCATTTGCCATATCCGCTCCTGCACCCGGACTGCGGAATGCCTTTGGCGCAAATCCCACTACCACACCGACTTCCTCCACTTCAAATTCTGCCTCTCATCACTCAAATCTGCTATCTCCCTTGCTAGACAGCGGTACTATGGCTCCCGCATTGAGTCCTACTCTCAGGACCCTCGCCACCTCTTTTCCACCTTTGACTCCCTTCTCAAACCCCCCTGTCCTCCTCCGCCCTCTTCTCTCTCAGCTCAGGATCTTGCTCTCTTTTTCACCTCTAAGATTGACAAGATCTGCCTGGATATCGCTTCCAAGTCCTCTCCCTCTGCTACTCCCCCCCCTCGCCCTCCTCCTCCAACCTCTCTGCTGTCCTCCTTCCCTCCCACCTCCCTCGAGGAAATATCCTCCCTGCTCTCCTCCTCCAACCCCTCCACTTGCCCCCTGGACCCCATTCCTTCCCGCCTCCTGAACTCCATTGCCCCCACCATCGCCCCTCCCCTCCTGTACATCATCAACCTCTCCCTCTCTACCAGATCTGTCCCGTCTGCCTTTAAACATGCCACTGTCTCCCCTATCCTCAAAAAGTCCACTCTGGATCCCTCTGAACCCTCTAATTACCATCCTGTCTCGCTCCTCCCCTTTTGCTTCTAAGCTCCTTGAACGGGTTGTCGACTCCCGTTGCCTCGACCTCCTCTCTGCCAACTCCTCCCTTCACCCCCTCCAATCTGGCTTCCGCCCCCTTCACTCCACTGAAACTGCTCTGGCTAAGATCACCAACGATCTTCTTGTGGCTAAATCCAACCACCTTTACTCTATTCTGGTCCTCCTTGATCACTCTGCTGCCTTTGACGCTGTTGACCACTCGCTCCTTGCTCGATTCGCTTCACTCCCTTGGATTCCGGGACTCTGTCCTCGACTGGTTCTCCTCCTACCTCTCTGACCGCTCCTTCAGTGTATCTCTTCCTAACTCCTCCCCACCCCTCTTGGTCGGGGTTCTCCAAGGCTCCGTCCTTGGCCTGCTCCTCTTCTCTATCTACACCCAATCCCTAGGCAAACTCATTGCCTCCCATGGCTTCCAATACCACCTATACGCTGACAACACTCAACTCTCTCTCTCCACTCCTTCCCTCTCCCCCTCTGTTCAAGCTCATCTCACCAACTGTCTCTCCGATATCTCCGCCTGGATGTCTCAATGCCAACTCAAACTGAACAGGCGAAAACTGAACTCCTGATCTTCCCTCCCAGTCCTTCCTCTCCCTCTTCCCTGTCAATTGCCATTGACGGGGTCTCCGTCCTCCCTGTCCCCCAAGCTCGCAGCTTGGGCTTCATCTTCGACTCGCACCTTACCTTCAAACCCTACACTGACTCCGTTGCCCAATCCTACCGCTTCTCCCTCCACAACATTGCCAAGATCCACCCTTTTCTGTCTGTCTCCTCTGGCAAAACTCTCATTCATGCCCTAGTCATCTCACACCTCAACTATTGTAACCTCCTCCTCACTGGCCTTCCCCGCTCCCACCTTTCTTCCCTTATCTCTGTTCAAAACTCTGCTGCCAGGATATCCACCTAGGATATCGCTCTGACCACGTGAAACCTCTCCTCTCCTCTCCCCACTGGCTCCTTCTTCCTGAGCGTATTCTGTACAAGCTCCTCATTTTCACCTACAAAGCCCTTCACAACCTCGCTCCCCCCATCTCGCTGCCCTGATCTCCCTCCGAACCCCTACTCGAGCACTCTGCTCCTCCTCCATCCCCTCCCTCGCCTCTGCTGCTCCGCGAACCACCTTCATCCCTTCTCCCTCACTGCCCCGCATGCCTGGAACTCCCTCCCTTCCCTCATCCACTTTGCCCCCACCCTCCACGCCTTCAAGTCCCTGGTCAAAACCCACCTCTTCCGCTCTGCACTTCCGAACTCCTGCTAAGCATCCCCACCCAGGATTATCCACCCATTAGCTGCAAACTCCCAATTTACTATAACCAAGCCAAGAACGTGTACCTGAGCTCTCGCATCCTCATAAATGTCGCATCCCTTCTCTCCCTCTGTTTTCCCCTTCACTGTCTCCCCTCCCCCTGTCTTTAGATTGTAAGCTCTCGAGCAGGGACCATATCTATCTTGTTCTTTGTAAGCACCAGGTACATCGCTGGCACTATATAAATGATGATAATAACAATAATAATAATAATAATAATAATAATAATAATAATAAAGTGTCTGATCAACAAAGCCTGACAACACTCTTTTGAAAGATGTCTCTGAGTTTCGCCCACTGTACCTTGACCTACTCATGAAGCCACTGACAGAATACAATGCACATGGAAAATTTGCTTTTAAAAGTTGGAACAGCTGAATGCATAGGAATCACTTCTGTATTACAAATGTGGTTATTAAATGTGCCACGTTACCCCAATAACCTTGACATCATCACATCTTATTGAAAACTGTTCCTCATGAGTCACCAAATCAGGTTCAGAAATGTAGCTGCATTACCAACAGCCTGCCAACAGTCATATCACACAAACATCGGTTATTTTAGGAAGCATTCACACTCAACACTTTTGTGGAGTGGTAGTGGCACAAACCCATAGGGAGTGTTGTATGAACGGTGTCCTCATCTCTTCCTGGGTTACTTGATGATCCCCTTTTCTCTGCCACATGAGGTAAAGGGTTTGCATACGGGGATCTGACTTTATCAAAGTAGCAATCTGTTTGACTGAATGAATTTTCCCAGAGCAAGTTTCATTTCCTATTTTTCACTTCCTGTCTCTGAGTGATCACAGAGATGCAACCTAAGAAGACTTGGGCAGGGATTCTTCCACTCCATAATACTTTTGGAAAATTGGATAAAAACAAATGTGGCAGTAGCCCATTGTAACCTGCTCTGGCCTGAGGGCCACTGCCACACTTGTTATTGGGCTGCCAGATGTTAGCCCAGACTGACCCTGGGCATGTTGGCGGCTAGCCCTGGCTCTCACCTTCACAAATGGCTGAAGTCTCAGCCTGAACCACCCCCCTCCCGGGCCAGAGCAGGCTACCACGTTTGTTTAGTCTGCTGTTCCTGGCTCAGTTGGCCGCCATGGCTGTCTGACATGGTGCAGTGTAGGGCTGTCACAGGGGTGGGGCCAGATGTTGGCACGTCTGTTGAGCCGCTGCGTGGGCCAGGCCACTTGGGTGGTGGAACAACTCTCTTGGCCACACTCATGTGTATACGGCGGCCTGAGCTGACCCCAGTCATGTCAGTGTTGGGTTCTGACCCGGTTGGGTTGTAACATAACGTGCCGACGTCACATTTATTTTTACCCATTGAATACAGGCACATCACAAAGGGATTCCTTCATGCCCCATTATGTGAAATACCAAAGGGAAGTTGAGAGGAACTATTGAAATGCAGGGGAATCAGCAATTGGATGAACGTACTGCTACAAGACAAGCAAACCCAGATTAAGGAACACATGGTGAGTTTGCCAGGTGAAAGGGTGTTTTGTCGAGTGGCTTTAGAACCAACTGAGGAACCATGAAAACAGTACATTTTGTACACATTTATTCAGATGGATTTGTGAGGTAGATCACTACCTACTGAAATTCCAGTGCAGAGTACCCATGACCATTTCATGTGCAAGACTAGTTAAGATTTAACGTTAAACACCCTTAAGATTTAAGAGTTAAACACACAATCGTCTTAGCCCTGGCCCCTGATCCCTTTGGACGCAATGAAAGTTGAAAGGCTCAGTGTGTATGGGATAAAAGCCGGATTACTCTATGAACGCAAATACCACCAGCTATCCCAAGGTTAAAAGCACCATTTATGTTTCTGTGCTGCTGCTACCAAAAATAAAACAAGGAAAAGTGGGATTTGAGGGTTTTTTTCCCCTGGATTTTGATGGTATGTTATTCTGGGGAGGTAAGACACTCTAGTACACCAGACTGATTGTGTGGATTGGTTTGGCTACTGATCCTCTTGGGCCTCAGTTTCCCCTCTCACCTTTTCCCTCATCTGCTTTGACCACTAACAGTGGGGGACTGACTCTTACTGTGTATTTATGTTGTGTCTGATACAATGGAACTCTGATCTGGGTTGGGGCATCCCTTTGCCACTGCAATAAATAATAATGAAGAATATTATTCCAGGTCTGGAAAACAATTGGAATTCTAGGCTTTACTTACCGATTCCTGGACTATCAGAAGTAAATTCAAAACTGACTAAATTGTTACATAGTGAAAAAGTGTTGCAGTGTATGCATATACATTTAGTTTTATATGGAATTATAAATTAAGTTTTACAGAGCAATGAGATTCTGTATCATGTATTTACTATATACTTGGGTTAGTGTATATATCATGGTAGATAAAATCAGCCTTGTACTCACTAAACTGCTTTGCAATAAATCAGGCTGCTGTGGCTTGCTCAGAAACTACTAGTATATTTGTTACTCTGCTTCCTAAAAATAATACATATAGGTAATCTTACTTGTGATGCCTCATTTTAGCACTTGGTATGTAATCATTAGATGTTTACCATACATTTAAATTGACTACACCATTACACCACATGTATGCAAAATGTTACACTTCAAGATTCCCAGACATTTATAGCAGCTACAACTGTCCATTTCCATTAGTCCATTTTCCCCCTAAAAGATCTCCAACCTGCAGATAAATGCAAGTAATGAATGTGCTATGTGTATTTTTTGTGAAGGGCATACAATTTCACCAAACTCCCCCTCCATCACTCCTCCCTTCATTTCTTACAAGGACTCACGCAAAAGTGGCTATTCAAACTGTATGATTGTCCAACAGAAACAAACCACAATTCAGATAACGTCTCTGAAACAGACCTTCTCTCTGACACTATCTGCATGGGTAAGTCCTATTTCTACAAAAGTTCCCGGGTTGTGATGAGCCTTCAGCAAGGCTGCTAACTTTACAAACAGTGTGCTGCCAGTACTGTGAACTGAGCTATTGTAATGTCCACCAACTATCAAATTGTAACCAGTCCACTCACTTCACTGATCTTATTCAGTTGTCAAGTTCCCAGAGTAAAGCAATAAACCCATTAATCCACTCTATCACTTTATCTTCTTCAACTGTTTCAGAACACAGAGAAAAGCAGTTTCATACTATTTTACGTAAATGGTCATCTAAGTTCTCTTGCAACAAACGGCTGTTCAGTTAACCAACAACATTTCACCAATCTTAGTAATGATGCAATTAATAGCTATTGTATCAATAACAATGATTTTAAATTCTACAACATGCCAAGGTTGGATTCAGTACTGCTCCTCTAAGACAGTGTACTACCCTAGCAACTTTTTAGTTTTGTGTGAATAGACTGGCAGAAATCTCAACAGTCCAAACAGGATTTAAAATAATGCAATCCTGGCATTTTGGAGCTTGCTGATTACATCACAAAAGACAGCTGTATCCTGTTGTTTCCACTACAAGTCTTTTGACAGTACATGGCTATCACTGTTGAAAAACATGCACAAGTGTTCATGTATAAGATAGGGAAGAGAAAAGAATATCAGGCCATGTTTGCTGTTCATGTATAAAACTGCACATTCAGAATTCCTTACCATCAAACACCAGTAGAAATACTTGATGAATGGGCCCCAAGAGAGCACTTCTCATTGCCTTAGGATGGAATGGCTTGCTGGCTTACGACACTCCATCAATACAGAGAGCTGGCAGATTGAAAGGCGGGAAGGACACTCACTGATAGCATGCATCTGCTTACTAATAGCAGTGGTGCTCCAATCCTTTTGTCATTCATCGCCTGCAGAAACTACTCCATGGAGAGCTGCACCATCAACAGATGGTCCCTGACTAAGGTGTAATCAGGAGCAGCTTGCTAAATTTACCAAAAACAAATAGAATTACAGGCTTTCATCTGAATTCAAAAGTTAGTTGACACCTTGGGTGGTAGGGAAGGGTGCGAATTCGAAGTGCATCATGCTAAGCCAATCGTGAGCTGCCAAGCAAAATCATCTTTGTAGTGACGCTGTGTATCTATAGCCCATATCACTTATTGCCTAAACTTTCAGGGCAAATGCTGTGAATTTTTAGTCACATGCTAATTAAGTCATTTACCTCCTACTGCTGTTTTGCCCCTCAGGAGATATTCTGCTTAATATGTTTCAATATAAGAGCCACACTTTTATCACCTTTACCTTATGACTATTTCAAAGCGGCAACATCCTCGCTCATTTTGCTGCCATTAAGAATGTAAAAAATTCCATTAAAATCAAATGAGTCTTTACAAAAAAGATAGTAACATATATTACAATATTGGATTGGAAGCTCTACAGCTCTTGAAAGTGTCATTACCTTGAAGTTATGGCAGCTTTGCTGAAAACCACATTTACGTCTGGAATTGTGCCCTGGTATAATATGCTAATAGTAAGGTTAAGCAGAAAGTATTAAAAGACCAAAGAAAGAAAATAAGGAAACATAAGCACCAGCTTCCCTGAATCTTCGGAAAAGCAAGACATACTAGAAATACCTTGCCTATGCAACAATGGCATCTTCTTGTTGACCATGCCTGCTCCCTGCATCAGTCCAATGAGCCCCTGCTGGCCTTACAAAACTAAGATTTTACTACTTTACACAGCTGTTATCCCTGTAGAACCAAAACAGACAAAAACTACAGTGGGCTGGCAATTCAGTTCCATCTTATGCTTCCTCTGTGAAACTGGGGACCAAGTTCCATTAGCTCTACTTGTGCAGACCCACTGAAAATAACAGGATTGCTCACGTACCCGAGGGAGTAACTAGCAGGTAGCTGGTTTCCACACATGGAACTGCATTCCTGGTGAAGATGCGAAAGATGGAATAATCCAGGCTTTTTCTTGTTGTCCTGGCAAAGGTTTCAGTGCAAGCATTTAAAAATACAAAATGGAACAAGCTATAATTTTATTTCCAATATGAACACATCACCAAGAGACCAATAACTGCACAGAATCTCACTGAAGTAACTGCTACCAGCACTTTAAGGTGGTACCGAATTTGTTATTATGTTCTCCGTGACACCTGCACAAGAACTCAAGACTAAAGGCCTTAGCAGGTATGTTTTTAAAAGCCCTGAAATATAGTTATCTTCCAATCATCATCTTTGGTATAAAAGTATTTCCTTGGTAGACTACAATGATTCCAACAATGTGGCTCAAAAGTCCCCAGCACATTGTAAAAATGGGACCTAAATGATTAACTTGCAATAGCTACTTTGTAGTTACTATAATCTTTTGTGCAATTCTCAATTAAGCACTTTATTAAAAAGTGAAAACTTGGCTTCCACACAGCTCCTCCAGAGTTGTTATTGTTCCTGCTATTAAATCTGTAAATTTGAGATTACTGATCTCCTGGGCTGTGAATGCTCTTTAAGGTAATTAAAATCTATTGTCTGATACTCATGCATGGGTGCTTTAAGTCTGTATACTATATCTGTGAAGATGGGGGATATTTTTTTTAAAGTGCATACAGCTATTTTTTAAACCTTTGTAACACTTTTGGGGATTTCTTTTTGTTGCTAAATACTAAATGTGATAACAAATTAGCACTGAACTAAACATTTGTCAATAGGTAATCTAAATTTGAAAAGTCTCTGTTAAGCAACACCTCAGTTTAATTTTAAACAAAATTACACAGGATTTAGAAAAACAACCTCATCTTATTTGGCAAAATGGTAAAATAATGTGCTCATATGCGGAGACGTGCACACTACAGGTGAAAACAGATGGCAGCGAGGTGCCTCCAGCCTGCCCCAGGACAGGAAACGTGTGGGCCGCAGAACAAACATACGGGCCTGTGTGGTCAGCCCTTGGTCCAGGATCGTCGCCTGGCATCAGGCCAAGGGCACATCCGGAGTCAACCGGGGCAGTCACAGGGCAACATCTGGCAGTGGGGAAACAACCAAGAGGGTAAGTCCCAGGCAAAATGTGGTCCACAGCAGGCCAACGTGGGCCATCATTTCGTCTATGCTTACCATATGTTATTAATAATAATAAAATAATAATAATAATATAAATTTAATTGTAAGCCACATGGCCATAACAACAAATTCATAATCAAATTCATATAAAAATAAGAGTAAAGATAAAATTAAAAAATAATAAAATATAATATAACAAACAAGTATAACTTTAAGAATATTATTCATAAATAGATACATCTCAGGGAGCAAAGAAATAATCAGATTTATGGATAAACTATACATCTCATATAATACCATGGCATAGAGCTTATTCTGTTTTCACAGGAACTTAAATCAGCTCAATTGTGCCCATGGTCAACTAAAGGCATCCCTCCCTCATAGACAAAGTGTGGGTACCCTAGCTAGTGGCAGGTGGGGATTTCGGCGCATACCTCCAACAAATATTAGCAATTCTGGTGGCGTAGATTGCAACCAGCTTGGTTCTCACAGGATCAAAATCTCCCAAAAGGTAGATTAATTGCTGGATCTTTGGATGGGAAAAATCCCAACCGGTAACATTTTATTTATTATTTATTTTATTTCGTGGCATTTTTATGCCGCCCCCTCATGCCCACATGTTGTAGGTGTCTGCGTAGATTATCATATAGGGGGTATGTCAGTATGTAATGACCTAAATCTTCTACCTCCCTACCACAGGGGCAAATTCCTTCCTTAAATGGGATTCCCTGGTATCTTCCCAATAGGACAGACGAACGCATGGTTTGAAGTCTTAGATTTATTAAAGCTTTTCTAAGTACGGGGTCAGTCAGTGGTGAATATAAGGAGCCCCATCCTTAGATGGGATCAAATATTTATAGAAAGGAGAGATAAGAGATCCAGAAGCCATAGCCCTCTGTTCTTGCCTATCTATGTCTGACACTCATTGCTTAAGAAGTTTAATAATAGAGCCACTAATATTGGGTATTTTCAGACGGGACGGGACGGATTGGCCCCGTCATGGAAACAACCTTTGGGATTCCCCGCCGGGATCAAAGCGGCACGTCCAACAGACATGCCGCCCAATCCTGGCGGAGAATCTGGGGAGGGGGCGGGGCCATGCAACGCCCGGCGCGGCCGCACGGCCCCTCCCCCCCACGCTCCCCAGAAGCCCACCCTCCCGGAGACGGGCGGGCGCTGTAGCCAATGCGGCCACCACGCCCGCCCACCCCGGGACATTGACCACGGCCTGGAATCGGCGGCTGTGCTCGCCACAGATTCCAGGCCATGGTCAGCGGCCAGACGTGATGCTGACACGTTCAACCACGAGGTTTTCCCGTGGTTGAGCATGTCAGCGTCATGTCTGTTTAGTGTGACGCCGGGTATTCACCCCTGTGAATCGCGGGGGTGGATCAGATTTACCACACTTCCGTCCCTCCTCTGGTGAGTAGGGACGGAAGCGTGGTAAATCTGATTCCCCCCGTGATTCACGGGGGTGAACATCTGGCTAAACAGACATTACGGGATCGCGCTCACCACATAGGAATTGACCGTGGTGGAGCGTGATCTCGTAACGTCTGAAAATACCCACAATTGCAAAAAAAGTATCTGAGAAACCTTGTCACTGTCTCTTATACACATCTAGATGTGTATAAGAGACAGACCTTATTCTAGCCCAAAATGACAGTATTCGTATTTCTATTCGAGCAGCTAAGGATTGACTACCCAGTTCCAGGTTTATAATAGCTGGGCTAGATGAGGGGGTGGGATCATCAAAATTCATCTCCAACAACTATTAATTAGTGGCTGTAGGCAGGTGATTACGTGGCGATCATAACCCCAAATTTAAACCCCATAAAACATTCTTGCAATCAGCTTAGCGTCCATAATTTTTTGGGCAGCCTTAATACATTGTTGTCCATAGATAAAGAAAAAAGCTCTGGATGGTCAAAGCTTCCATCTTTGCCTTTTGTTTAATAGCCAAAATGTGAGCTTGCCATGCACCATTAAACGCAAAAATAATACCTAAATATTTGTACATACGTACCTGCTCTAATTTATGTTCCAGCAGAATCCAAGTGTATCTAATAAAGTGTTTAGCAAAAATGAGGGTTTTAGTTTTATCATAGTTTATTCTGGGATTCTTTTCAGAACACCTTGCCCCAAAATCCTTCAGAGATCTATCCAAGCCTATTTTTCTAGGTGACACCAGTACTGTGTCATCAGCATATAAGAGCATAAAGACTCTCTCAGCACCTATATGCAGTGGGTGATATCTGCCAGCATCTCTATGCTCAGTTATGAGAGAGTTAACACAGATATTAAATAGTACTGGGGCCAACAGACATCCCTGCCGTACTCTGCGTTGGGTCCGAACTAGATCTGAGAGAGTCCCATTTGGATGCACTCTCACCCTCAGTGCTGTCTTAAAATACCTTGATCTAATTAAGAGCAGTAAGCGCTTATCCATTTGTAATCATGCAAGTTCAAGCCATAATTTTGTTCTGCAGATCGAATCAAAGGCAGAAAACAGATCAATTAATGCTACAAAAACCTTACGATTGCGACATTTATTTTTGTTGATAATATGATTAAGCACAAAGGCTTGTCCAATAGTGGATCTATTACTCCTAAAACCAGCCTGTTGCTCAGCTAAGATACCTGCCGCCTCACTCCAGGCCTGCAACCTATTTAAAAGTATTCTTGTGTAAATCTTAGAGATTATACACAACAAACTGATAGGTCTGTAGTTGCCAGGATTCATTTTGTCACCCTTTTTATATATGGGGATAATAATACTGATTTTCCAAGTATCCGGCACCACAGCAGAAGCATTAATTAATGAAAATAAATGTGTTATGGTCATGATCCACCAATCAGGTAATATTTTGTATACCTCTCCTAAAATGAAATCCACCGCAACCGCTTTGCCTCCCTTCAGCTTTCTAATTGCCTCAAAAACTTCCTGCGTGGCTACCAGGTCCCATTGTGGTAAGTCTGATTCCGGCAAAGGGAGACTACTACATCCAGTCTCATAAGCAGAAAACAACTCAGCAAAGTGTTTAGTCCACATTGAAGAAGGAATCTTCATTTCCTTTGTCAGTATTCCCCGCTTAGGAAGGTTATTTACTAGACTCCAAAAAAGCCGAGCATCCTTTTGATCAATTATTTCCAAGAGTATCCTCCATTGGAGTTCGTTATATTCCACCTTCTTTCTTGCTATCAGGGCTTTATACTCTTTCCTTCATTTCCTATACCTGGCAACATATTCTAAACCCGCATTAGTTTGAACTTTTCGAATTGCTTTTCTCAATAAAGCTCTAGCTCATCTGCATTCATTGTCCCGCGGCCCCTTGTCTCTCTTAGGGGGATATTTCCTCACTTTAGGGACATAGGTGAGTATCAAGTTCAGATCGTCCACAAACTGGGACCATAATGAGAGGGCTTCCTTTGCATCTTTAGTTGCCCTCAAATGCATACCTAGCGAGCAGACATCTGGCTGCATGAGGAAGGCCAAAACTTCAGTCTCTACTTTGGGCTGAGAAGCGATTTAGTTCTTTCCCATTGACCACACTCATGCTCGGATCGGTGAATAGGCTAACAAGGGGGTTGTCATTCTGCAAGGTAATCTGTAGAGAGAAAAGGTCACTCACGACCTGATCCCCTATCTGAAAGTATAAGATGTGCTCAGCCAAATTCAGGGAAAGGAGGACATAGTCCAAGACATTATCCCCACTTTTACCTATATATGTCAGATTTCCTCTGGTATCTCCTATACTGTTACCGTTTAGTATCATCAGAGTCATTGCCAGGGTCAGTTTATACAACTCATGTCCTGCCTGATTTATCTTATGGTCCAAAGAGACTCTGTCCATGTTGATATCTAGCAGTGTGTTATCCATGTCCCTTAAACCAAGCACCAACAACATATCAGAGGCATTTGAGCCTATCCTAGCATTTAAATCTCCCACCACCATCAGACCGTCATTGGGATATTTTGTTTGATGTACAAGCATTACCTCTCTCATACTTTGCCAGAAGGTCAGAACCTGATTTGCAGGGGGATTATAATCATTAACCAAAAGAATGGGCAAGTCCAGAAATGGAATGACCATTTGTATTGCCATGATATTATTCCCAGGCAAATCCATTACCTCCCCCCTGTATATCAGTCTTTGTTGACACCAAGACCATTAGTCCTCCCTTACTGTGGCCTCTTTTAGCCCCCTGCTGAGCAGGGCAGACCCAGTTAAAAAAAAACATCCATACAGATAACGTCACAGGTACACCAGGCCTCTTGCAGACAAATCACGTCATATTGACTGATGTATGATAGAAAATCCAGATCATTATATTTTGTAAGCCAGCCTGCAATATTCCAAGACAGAACCCTCAAATTCCTACTTAACTTTTCCCGAGTCAGTCGACATCGGACAGAACATTCTTCACAGACTTGTCCCCTTCTTGTGGTACCGTTATAACTGATGAAAATAAACAAAATGAAGGTTGTTCTGTCCGTGTCACCAGGCTCTCGAGAGCCAGCATACTTGTATGACAAGAACCTTCCAGAAGCATCTCAGAGGAAGACACGCCCACATGTAGACTCTTTCTGGAGCCAGATGGAGTTGAGATTATCTAGGCTTGTTGGGGGCAGCCAGTTGGCGATTCAGGAGGATCAATGTCTATAAGGCCTATACTGTAATGATTAGCGTTTTTCTGGGACTGAGAGTCCTCCTTATCCCTTCCAGCCCCCTCCAGCTTCTGAATGCTATCCCATTTACTGTCAAGCCTACCGTTCCCACTGGGTTCAGAAATTTGCTTGGAGAGAGAGGAAAGTTTATCCAGAAAAAACCTAGGGTTGACTGATGGCAGATCTCTGTTTAAACTACCTCCCTGCTTCCCAATGCCGGTATGGCAGTCTAAATGGTTAAGTTGAATCAGCTGTATTTCCATCTCTTCTTCAGGCACTGATTGCAGGTCTATACCCATTATTGGGGGCTCATAGGGGGTGCCTATCTGTGGGCCACTATCAGTATCTCCGCTAATTTTGGGCAATTGTTACTTAGCACCTCCTTTTCAGGCAACTGTGTATCTTTCACATGGGCCATCCTATAAGACACATTAGAAGGATAAACCCCGCACCGGATCAAGTATTTCTCTCTCTCTTTGATGACAGTCACTATTTTATGATTAGTAAAGTATACCTCTCCACTGTCTCTTAGATCCTACAACATCTACTCTCAGGAAATCCTTGCTAGTAATAGGGAGGCAAGTCAAAACCCTCAGATGTTCACCGGCTTCAAGTGGGGAGTTCCAAAATGGTAAGTTACCTCGAGGGGTATTAAATCATGAAGCTTATAAAAAATACATGCTGCAGGACTACACTGGAACCAACATATAGCCCTGCAACATGTATTTTCCATAAGCCTTCTGATTTAAAGGGGAGAGTTGGCAATACTGCATACACAATGAATGTAAACAGACAGACAGCAGCCCGCTTCACCCCCAGGTTGGCGGGTGCATGTAAAGATTGCCCAACAGATTGCAATCAGAGCAGGCTGTGGCTGTTCCGGGGCAACCTCACTGACGGTGCGCCACAACATCCCGGAGCGCCCCATGCAGAGCAGTTCAGTGCACAGCAGTCAAAAAAAGGCAAACAATCTTGGGAATTATATGGGGAAAGGATAGAAAGCAAAAGCAAAAAGTATCATAATGCCACTATATAAATCTATGGTCCACCCACACCTTGAGTACTGTGTGCAGTTGTGGTGTCCCAACAAGAAAAAGGATCACTCAATTTGGCCGTTTGTACACTTATTATTATTATTATTATTAACAAACATTTATATAGCGCACGCAGTGTACCTGGCACTTTACAAAGTAATAAAATAGACACGGTCCCTGCCCCTAGGGCTTACAATCTGAGAGACAGGAGCTGGGGGAGAGACTTAGGAAGGGGAACAGAGGGAGAGACAAGGGGTCTAACATTCATGAAGATGCGAGGTCTCAAGTGCACGTGCTTGGCTTGGTTACAATGAGAATGACAGCAGGCAGGTCCATGTTGCAAGGAAAAGGGTAAACAGATCGTAGGTATAGGAATAGTGGCTCAGCAGGATAAAGAGTCAGACAGAACAGAGCAAAAGAGGTGAGTTTTAAGGAGAGCTTTGAAGGTATGAAGGGAGGGTGCAAGGCGGATGTGGACAGGGAGGGAGTTCCAGGCATGGGGGGCAGCAAGTAAGAAGGGACGAAGGCACTTAGGGGAGCAGGGAAGGCATGGAAGGGTGAGAGAAGGGACAGAGGAGGAGCGAAGTGCAAGGGCTGGAGTATGGAGGGCGATCAGTGCAGAGAGGTAGGGGGGAGCAAGGTTGTGAAGAGCTTTATAGGTGAACTTCTCTAAGACAAGCAAAGTTGGCCAGCATTGGAGACAGGTTGCTGCACTAAATAAACCATTCATTAGGTGAAGCATGCACTTCTTAAGTTCTTAGTTTTTAAAATATTTAATTCAAATTTCTAACATCTGTTGACCTGTTACTAACAGCAGCAGACAAGTACAACAAATTAACGTGTTTGTACTTGTCTGCTGCTAGAGCAAAGAAAGACCAACGGTCATAGTACTCCAATATGAATACTTAAATATGTCTTCTAAAAATAAGCTGCACTACTCTAGAATGTACATATTTAGTTTTTAACAAATGCATTTGGAAGCATTATTTTTTATTTATATAGTGGAGGTTGTTTATCTTGCATGCAAAGAAGAAAATTTGCATTACCTAAAAACTTAGGAGGCTGTTTTGCGGGTCTTCAGAACAATATTGAGGAGGAAAAACTGTCCTACCTCTAAAATGAGTTTACCTAGGAAATTCTAGCCTGAGTTGGGTGCAACCACATTGAATCTGGCCCAAACTAGGCCTGATACAGCTAAACTCTTCTGAATGGGACCTGGCTCATGGAAGCCCATGCAGCACCATGACATCATGATGTTCCACAGGGGGTGGAGCCATGTTGAAAAGGGATGGGCCAAAGCAGCTCTGCTTCCCCTTTCTAAGGGGATAAGCCCTTTTTGGAGCTTTGTGATGTCAACATTCTGTAAGGGACATGGCCTGGTCAGAAGGGCTACGTGTCAAAGAGACTGTCCCACCATTTTCTGATATGGTCCCACCCTGCACCATACTGTTGGAGTCCAGCCTGGCTTGGACCCAAGGAGCATGTCCAGAAAATATTCCCAAACCCACCCACGTATAACACTACTGGTTGGGTCCTGCTGGATTCAGGTCAAGCTGCTATGTCCTCTACTACATATTTAAGTAAAACTTAGAGGATGGAAACTTAACAGAAGCATAAGATTAGATTCCTGTAATGCACTCTACGTGGGGCTACCCCTGGTGACGGTCTAGAAACTGCAGCTGGTGCTGAATGTAGTGACCTGGCTCCTTAGGGGGAGGGGTTGTTATGAGCACATTACAACAGTGCTCCGCTCTCTGAACTGGCTGCCACTAGTTTTCCAGACCCAATTCAAGGTGTTGTTTTTGACCTTTAAAGTCCTAAATGGCTGCCCAGGCCACCTATCTGCGGGATTGCCTCATTCCTCGGCTTTTGGATGCTTTTATGTCTTCTTGTATTTTTAAATGTTGTGAGCCGCCCCAAGCTGTGAAGGCAGGAGGGGGCTGCAAAAAAATCTAATAAAATAAATAAAAATATGCCAACAAGAAAGTCCTGTTTTATCTTAATTTATTTGAACTTCTACCCTGCCCTTCTATAAGGCTCAAGGCAGCTTACATGATTAAAAACATAAAATACAATAAAAATCCCTTTTAAAAAAACCACCCTTGCCCCTAACCTCACCCACCCCAACCCCTATTTCTGCATGCCAAATGCTTTGCCAAAAAGAAACGTTTTATGCTGCCTCTGGAATATGCTCAGGCTCTGATGGACCCTGGGGGAAGGGAGTTCCACAATACTAGAGTAGCAACCGAGAANGTTTTATGCTGCCTCTGGAATATGCTCAGGCTCTGATGGACCCTGGGGGAAGGGAGTTCCACAATACTAGAGTAGCAACCGAGAACTCTTCTCTCGGGCTGTTGTATGAATAAGATTGGCAGGTGGTACCTGCAAGAGAGCGCTCCCAGGCCAACTGCAGGGATCGCAGTGGAACATAGTAGGAAGGTGATCTCTCATATGTGGGTCCCAGGCTGTAGGGCTAAAGGTCAAAACCAACACCTTGAATTGTGCCTGGAAAGCTACAGGAAGCCAGTGCAGACTATGGAGTACCAGTGTAATGTGCTCATGGCAACCCACCCGTGAAAAGAGCCAGGCCGTTGTGTTGTGCTAAAGATCTCCTTCGTCTTCTCTTCTCAAGCTTCTCTCCTCAGATGGTTTAAGCAGTAACTGAAGTCTGGGAGCTGGTTCACTCCTGATATATAAGTGGTGACATTACTCCAGAAAGTCTCAATATATTACACTGACTCTGCTCATCTTCTGGCATAGGACCATTCCTTTCATCCCTTATGCCAGTTGAGATGCTGGAGATATAATATTATTCCCAAAGTTATTAATATTATAATATTAGTAACTTCCTCAGTGATAAAACAATGTAGTACATATTTCAGCCTGAAGCAAAACGCATGGGCAACTTCTTCATCTCTCAGACTGGGGTTCAGAATGAAAATGTGAAGACAATCTTAATATGTGGCACTTTGACCTGATAAAAATCTGCTATCCTCATCCTGATAAAACAATCCTGATAAAATAGTGTTACAGGGAAATGCATGCTCATCTTCAGAAGCAGTGCGGAGACAGTACCTGACAAATGGTTATCTGGATAAAGGGAAAAGGAATAAACTGCAGATTCATCTGTACAACAGAGTAAAAGCACTGAATGTGGTATGGTAGGTCTGTGTCAGCATTATGCAGGTGCAGCCTTTGGAATTAATTTTCCTGAACATCTGTAGTGAACATAAAAACAACAGCCAATATCAAGGGGGGCAAAGGGGACATAGATCTCTCACTCTATTAACTGCACCAACAAAATAAAAGACATGCCAGAAAAAAGTTTTTCTGTGACTTTTACACGCATTGCCTGTTCTTCTTTTTCCTTTCAGTTGTGTATTTTGTCACAATTAAAAACTACTAATAGTTAATCTTCCTTCTCTTTCTTGCATTGAGTTGTGAATCATCCCCATTTTAATGCCTAAACCAAGCTTGTTCTCAAGACCTAAACAAAGAGGCAACAAAGCACAGGGTTCCTGTTAGTTGGGAGGTTTTTCTTCAAGTACTTTAGACTAAATACAGATTGGGGTCTCCACTTGGGAATTCACAAAGATCCATCTTAGAGAAATGTCTACACGAAAGGAATCGTTTGTGTGTTTTTCTTTGCCTGTAAGAATGTCTGGAAGAAGAAAAGGTTACTGTTTTGTCTTATGATTTCTCCTCCCATTTTCATCCTTCCTATCCCCATAGTAGACAGACAAAATATATCATCTTCAAGCCACATTCATTTACAGTACACAGATTTTTCATGAAGCTATGTGCAATATCAAGGCGGCGAGACATGACCAATCACTTTTGAAGGTTTGGAATTGCTCTCAACAGTATTTGAACACTTCAGGGTGGTCTCTAAAAGGAGTAGCTCACGTAGTGGAAACGTGATTGCCTAACTTGTTTGCTGGGGGAGAAAACACTAACCAAAAAATTAAATTTGCTCTCACCAGAGTAACTGCAAATGAACTGTAAAAAAAAAGAAAAAAATCTTCACGCAGTTATTGTTCTTTAAAGATCAGAACCTTTGTTTGAATTACTTGAGTTTAAAATATCCAGTATCAACTATTATTATTCTCTCTTATAACTGCTGCTGCCGCCCTCCTCAGGAGTCCAAGAGTGCAGCCACATGAGACACATTGGGTAGGCTAACGCACCTTGGGTATCCTTAACCCACTCTGGGCAGCCAGGTCTTGTGGTGAAGTGCATTGTGTGACTGGCTGCCACCAGAGGGAGGTGAGCAGCTGGCTGCTACGCGTTGCGTCCTCAGGAAAAATCCAAGGATAGGTCCCATAGCAGCCGTACCCCGTATGGGGTAAGGCTGCCCCAAGGAGTGGCTGCCTGTGTGCCAGGGCCCCTTCTGCCCATGTCACGCAGGGAGCTTCGTAGTGGGGCTTTGAACAGCAGGTGTTGCTATGCCTGTCACACACTGCTACATCGTGGCCAGAGCAGAAACTTGGTCAGGTCAGGAGAGGGAGGCAGGGCAGGGCAGGGCAGGGCCAGGCACCGCATGTGTGGCTGGTGCCTAGGCCTGGGTCTGGCTGTCCTGTGGGGGAGGGGGTCTGCCCAGCTCCTTGCACTGGCCCCACAGAGTGGTGGCTGCACTTGCCCATCATGGGGTTGTGCAGGAACTGGGCCCCCACAGCTCGTGTAGAGACACCCCATGTAAAATGAGATGCTTCACCTCATCTGAAATGATCAGATAACCAAATTCCTATCTACCTTGAATCTGGCAGAATGGAGTCTCATTCCTCAGTATGCAAACAGAGGTTACTGAGGCTGCCCAAAAACTGTATACTTTGCGACTTACTATAAAACACAAAGGGGAGAAAGAAATGGCAAGATATGACAGAAGGGGATATAATAGAACCTTATAAATGAGTGGCATGAAACAAGTAAGAAGGAAGCGGTTATCTAAAATAATACAAAAATTAGGAGAGACACCATGAAACTAACCAGCAGCAAATTTAACACAAACAAAAGTACTTTTTCACTCAAAGGACAATTAAATTGCGGAACTTGTTGCTGAAGGATGTTGTAAAAGACCAGTAGCATAGCTGGGTTTAAATAAGGATTCTTTGAGGATAGGTCCATAAATGGTTATAAGTGGGTCAGGAGATGCAGTCTCTGATTGTCAGGAGTGGGGAGTGAACAGCAGGGAATTGATCACTCCATTGTTTATTTATTTTATTTTGTTTTACCCTGTACTATCCCCTAAGGCGCAGGACAGCTCACATCATCAAAATATCACAC
Organism: Sphenodon punctatus; assembly: GCA_003113815.1. Classification (NCBI taxonomy): domain Eukaryota; kingdom Metazoa; phylum Chordata; class Lepidosauria; order Sphenodontia; family Sphenodontidae; genus Sphenodon; species Sphenodon punctatus. The sequence continues at coordinate 246,733 of QEPC01014879.1, read as the reverse complement.
ACCCACACTAAAACATATTAAAAAAAAACCCCTTCCCTGGATCTACCTCTGCCCATTAAATGCCTGGCTAAATAAATGGTGGAAGCGGACACATGGGTGCAACCGTGTTACTGGCCTTGGTGAACCTGCCATTCCACAGTTCAGCCAGGCCATGAAATCAGTGGGTCTATCCCCCCAGAGTTCTGGAATCCAAGTAGTTCCATTAGTCTCTAAGGGTAGACCAACCTAGCTGGTCCACTACTGCTATTAGTGGATCAGCTAGGTAGTGGATACGATTTATCATTTCTATAGCACTACTAGTCGTACACAGAGCTGTACAGATACATGTAACATAAAGAAAGTCCCTGCTCCACGGAGCTTACAATCTAATCAAGAAACAAAGACAAACACAACTACAAATAAGTGTCTTCCTATAATGGACTACAGGATGCAGGTATTTATTTATTTCACCAATTGGGCCCACCAACCCAATGGGGGCACAAGACGGTAGGGATCCAGGCCTGCAGAAGGTAATGATCTGACCACGGCAATAGTGTTTTTGTGACACCTCCAATAAGCAAAGCCCCATTTTCCAGGCCAGTGCAAAATATCAAGTCCCACCATGTTCCATCTCATGCATCAGGCCAGATATTATCTGGGATAGACCCATGGTTGTCATGGAGGCCATGAAATCCTGCTCTGGCCCTGAAAGGTTGACCCCAGTGTGAATGTTAAAGTTGCCCAAGACAATAAGTCTGGGCATCCTCAACACCATCTCTGAGACCAACTCAGCCAGATAGGTCAGGGAGTCTATTGTGCAGTGGGGTGGTCGGTACACTGACAGAATCCCCAATCTATCCCGACCTGTTGAGTTCTTCTCTGAAGTGACTGAGTAGTACTTACTTTCGAAGACAGGATACTGGGCTTGATGGACCATTAGTCTGACACAGTATGGCACTTCTTCTATTCCTATGATATTAAGTGTAACACACTATTTTAGATGAGGTCTAACACAAGATGTCAGAAAGGTTATCATGTAGAAATCTGGCTTCTGGCGGCCAGACATTAATAGTGTTGTCTAATGTTACATTTAATATTTTTTCTCCCAGCATGTGGAGTGATTTTGTATATAGCGCTGAAATCTGCATATGTGCATGAAAAGAAAACTAATGTACTTCATAATTTGTATTTATTTGCATACTGATTCATGTAAGTCGCTGCAAATTTAAACACCACACTTTCTCATTTTGGCTTTTTTAACTGTTCATATTTTTAACTCAGCCTCAAAGTTTAAAAAAAATAAAATGAAATCAGAAACATAAGCATCTGCTCACATAAGCCAGATGTTCCTGAACCTCTTTTATTTTTCAGAGCTCTACCAATCAAGCTGCAGAAGCAACTGCAAATAGCTTTCAAGCAACCATGCTAATAATCCTGAACAATATCCCTCTCTACTCCACAATTGCAAAGTGATGCACATATGGAAAAATAATCCTAACTATACATACTCAATGCTGGATTCTAAATTTGGCATCAACACTTAGAAAAAGGATCATAGAGTCAGTGCGGACAATTCATTGAAAACCTCAGCTCAGTGTTCAGCAGTGATCAAAGGCAACAACGTTAGGAATTATGTGGAAAGGGATAAAGAATAAAACAGAAAATAATGGGGCCGATCCAAAGTCCCACGCACATGTGGAGCACACATGATGCGCGTGTACACCTCCATGCACAACTCTCACACATCCCACATGCAGACCCACTATGGTTAAGGCACACGCACATCTACGCACATGCCTGCGCATAAGCTGCGGGGTGTGTGTGTGTGTGGTGGTGTTGGATCATGCCCATAGTTGCTATAGAACGCTATTCTGTAACCACATCTTGAATATTATGTGCAGATCTGATTACCTCCAACTCAAAATAGATACGGTAGAACTGGAAAAGGTACAACGGCAAGAAAAATTATCTAGGGTATGGAATGGCTTCCATACAAGGAGAAGCTCAAAGTTAATAAAAATAAAATAAATAGGTTAGGGCTCTTCAGCTTGGAAAAGAGATGACAGAGGGGATATAATAAAAGTTTATAAAATCATTAGTGACGTGGAACAAGTAAATACATAGTTATTTATCTTCTCAAACAATACTACAACTTGGGGACACTCCATAAAACTAACTGGCAGAAGATATAAAAACAAAAGAAAGTATGTTTTCACTCAACACACAATTAACGTGTGAAACTTGTTGCCAGGGTATATGGACAAGGCCAGCAGCACAGCTGGGTTTTAAAAAGGATTGGATATGTTCTTGGAGAATAGGTCCGCTAATGGCTATTAGCTAAATAGATTAGAGGACATAACCTCGGATTGTCAGGAGCTGGGAGTGAATGGCAGTGATTGGATAGTTCCATTATGACCTACTGGGTATTTCTCTATAGCAATCATTAGTAGCCACTGTTGGAGACAGGATGCTGGGCTCAATGGACTATTAGTCTGACTCTTCTTATGTTCCTCACAGTGCCCTTATATCGTCTCAAGATTATCTAATTTAGAAAATGAGGGAGCAGGCCTAGTTCACTGGCTTGGAGAGCAGAGTGTTGATTGAAGAGGGAAAGAGCAAAGAAATACAGGAGCACAATTTGTGGAAGTAACATTCAAACCCACAACCACCTTCTCCCAGCTTGGGGAATATGCCCCAGGGTTAAAGAGGTTATGTGCTGTATGGACATCTCAAAGTGTAAAAATACACTGGCAGAGCCATGCACCTTAGCAGGAAAAGTGGTGTCACTGGGTGAAAACAGACATGCATGTAACACCACTTTAACATTACTTATGCATGTTGCAGGGTTGTATTGGAGCCCTACGCAGCCCTGCAACATGCATAAGAAAATGGTTAGTGTTAAAGCAGAGTTTAAAAGATGCATGTCTGTTTTCATCCATTGTTTTTATCATTCAATGTCCATTCTTCTATAGTTGTGAAGACCAGGGTTTTTTGTTTTATTTTGTTTTTCCCCATAAACATTACAGAATCATAGCTGGGATTGTCCGACAGCAAGTTAATCTTGGGAAGGAAACTCTGCAAAGAATCTTAGAGAGTTTTCTTAAAATGAATCTATTTGTGTGCGCACAGAGGGACAGAGATGTTAGAGTTTGCAATTCCTGTATTGCAGTGAGGGACAAGGTATGCAATGCATGTGAATTCACTGGTAAAGTGGACTGTCTTGTAACAGTTCAAAATCAGTTTTTAATCAAAATCTCAACAAAGTTTGAAATTTCAAATTATAAATTTCAATCTGCATATTCACCCAGAAGCTGGGTCAAAATTGGCACCAAATCAAGACTTTGATGAAGACTGCAATTTCAAATTAAAAATTTCAATCTCCATATCCAGCCAGCTTTACTTGGGACACCTTCTCTACCATATCTGTAGGGGGCTGCTAGGACTATCACCTAATGACATGGTCAAACAGAGCAAGGGAAGGAAAATAAAAAAGGAGGGTTTTGAGACAGGGGGTGTGAAATGTGCAATTTTTTCATGTGCCAGATTTCCATATGTCTTGTTGTTCATTCTTCCTAGATTTTATCTTGGTTGTCTTTTCATCTCCTTACTTTGTTAAAGAAGAGTATTACTACAAAAATGGAGAAAGGCCGATCAGCTTAATTCTTCCAGTAGAGAAGAGGCAAAGAGACTGCTGGATCGAGTTTATCTTTGCATAAAATGGGGTGATTCAAAAATCTTTTGTTTTCCGCTTCCTGATAGGTAGAGCCCTGGTGTAACTATAAAGAGAACATGACTATGGGAAAGAAATGATATATACAATGAAGTTTTTTGTCTTCTGTTTGTTTTCCTTGCTTTGGTTAGTATTTTGTGGCATGAGAGGAGGGCAAGAGGTTAGGGGAGTATATGTATTTAATAAAATCTAACTAGCTGAAATCCATAGAAAAAGATACAACACATATAAAGGACTTGTTAATGAAGGCACTGTAAATGACATTTTCCTCCTGCTTCAGAATACTGCAAACAGCAAATTAGCATACCCTCAGACAGAGTGGAATTTCTGCTACAGGAGAGATGAAAGGTTAACTGTCTGAAGAGTGAAGAATATGTTTGACATCTATTTAGAAAAGAAAGAGTTTCCTAATAAAAGCAGAGGCCCCACTTGATGTTCCTTATGCTCCTTCAATGTTTGCATACACTTGCAAATAATTAGAAAACCCACCCCAAAAAACCCAACTGCAAAATAAAAAAGTGCCTTGTTTGCTAGTCTTGTTAAAGGCCCCTGGAGGTCAAGGTGATTGACAAGCCTTTGGTGCCTCTAGGAGAGTTGATTATGTATATGCATCTCTTGAGAAGGGAGCCCTGAGTAGGGACAGTGCTTAATAGGGTAAGGAGAGCCAGTAGTTTAAACAATGTAGCAGGGAAAGTCTCCAGAGGGGAGGGGATGACTAAAAAATTGCAAATTACATTCTCAGTCAATTAGTACCAATTAGAAAGCAGGCTCGTATATGAGGCAAATTTTAAAAAAAGATCTCCCACTCAGAGGCTCCCTTTCATAAAGCTACCTTTGTAACCATTTCTTAGCATGCACCTTATTGCACCATATACATGCCTGGTCTCCCATGAGAGAATGTGCTGTACATGTTACTATAGCAGTAAAGTTGTTTAGAAAAACAATTTGAGCCAGAGTGCACAGGCTTTAGTTTCTATAACCTACAGTAACCCAGACTGGGATTTCACAAAGTGGAACTGAGATACAGGAAACCACTGCCTCAAATCTGACGCACGCCTATTCAACAGTGTTCCATGCTGAGTACTCACTGCAGTCCTAGTGTGGAATCTTTTTTTAAGAAGCTGGAAGACTGCAGTCCACTCATTGTGATTTTGCTATTTTGGGTCTGAACACTGTTGCTGCAGTTGATACAACCTTAACTAGGGGGGTCACATCATGGAAGAATAGGATTCCTCCCACCCACAACCCTTTACAAACCAATTTTCTTTGTGTCTTGTAGAACAAAAGTTTGCCTTCCCTGGCATGTTAATAAGAATTAACTGCATGTAGGGAATTCATCCCTCTTCAATGTACATGATGTTCTATTTCTTCTACAGCTTCCACTCCTGCTGCTCAAACTATTACTGCCATGGTCTGGAAATACTCAAGAGGTCATACCAATTACACCTGGTGCAATGGCTTCAGTTGTTTCTTTCGGACTCAGACCTGACCGCTATCATCCATGCTTTCATCATCTCTAGACTAGACTACTGTAACGCACTCTACGTGGGGCTACCCATGGTGACGGCTCGGAAATTGCAGCTGATACAGAATGTGGTCGCCTGTCTCTTAGTGGGATTGGGCCGCCGGGAGCATATTACACCAGTGTTCTGTTCTCTGCACTGGCTGCCGGTGGTTTTCCGGGCCCGATTCAAGGTGTTGGTTTTAGCCCTATAAAGCCCTAAACAGCCTGGGCCCTGCCTATCTGTGAGACCGCCTCACTCCCCAGGTCCTGGATTGGCCCCTGTGGTCATCTGGGGGTGCCCTGCTCGAGATCCTCCGGGTTTCTTGGGGGGCCACGCAGGGGAGGGCATTCTTGGTGTGTGCGCCACACCTGTAGAACTCCCTTCCAATAGAGGCCCAGCTGGCCCTGGATCGTCCCTCCTTTTGGAGAAGTTGTAAGACCTGGCTGTTCTGCCAGGCGTTTGGTTGGGGAGATGGGTAATGGG
>QEPC01014879.1:184263-234235 GCA_003113815.1 Sphenodon punctatus | reverse complement strand
TCTTTATCTTTTCAATTTTTTCTTTTTACTGTTTTTACTTTAATTCTTATCAAGTCTCCAGCATAGCAGCAAGTTAACATCTTAACTTGACCCTGGACAACTTTTTGGGACCTGAGATATATTCCCCAAGAATATATATATTTGTAATCAATAACCTTTTGTTTGTGCTTCCGTGGCGCTTTTATAGTAGTGTATAAGCTGGCTTGGCAGGGTAATAAATTGTAGTATTTGAACATAATAATTGCCTATTGTCATTTTTTGGTGAGGGAACTTAAATTTTCCTATGGAGATCCCTGACCCCATGGTGGAGCTAATTCCTGGGAGAATCTCGGGGTAACAATAGTCAATGTCAAATAAGCGCTAGCTTAGCTGTGCTACCTGGTACAAATAGCCAAAGCCATGGTCCTGCCCTTTGGGAACTCTAATGATATTAGTGGAAGTATACCCTCCTGTTTTTTGTTCTCAGAAGAGAACAAGGATTACGATTGCAGGCACCTGCCTAGTTTACCTGACAAAGGAGTGAGGCAAGGAAAAGGTTATTTGTCCATCTTCCTCTACACTTGCACACGGCTTGCGCGAACGAGGGGCCCCATGATCTGCTCGTGTTGAGTGCCCTTAGGAATGGCACCTGGCTGCAGATGAGAACAAATAGGGAGTATGACTTGCCCCCTCTTTCTAGGAGCTAAAGGTCATTTTATGCCCCCAGGACTGCTCAAGCCTGGTTTCATTCTCAAGGGTTGGGCAGACCCTTTGAAGCTAAAGTTGTGCACCAATTCCTTTATGTTTCTTTCCATGGCAGGGGGCAAACACAAATAGTATATTTCTTTGTCAAGGCAGGAAATTCTAAGTTCAGACCTAATAAAGCAAAAGGCAACCTTTCCTGCAAAGGTTATCAAAGTGTGGTGTTACAGCCAGTGCTCCCTGAGTTTTTGTTTTGACATCCGACCTTTTTATTATTATTATTATTATTATTATTCTCTACTTGGTGACTTTTCCTCAAAAACTGCCCAGTTTTAGCTAAGTTGTGCTTTGACCTCAGTGTGAACCTGGCAGGCTCTGGACACAAGATTCCTGGGCTGATGGGGGGGGGGGGGAAGGGTGTCGCTATACAACGCAGACCCACTTCATCAGAATGATAATTAGCATCAACCTGGCTTGAGCAACCCACCCTGTATTGTTGAGTGGGGCAGTGTCAGGAAGGATATGTCCCAAAGCACCTGGAGAAGGGTGGTCTAATCAGGCTGTGATCTGCATCTAAGACAAAGGATGACTGCACAGTCTGAGCCTAAATCAATCAGGGATGGGAGCAAGCAGGAATTCACCTCAGGAACTCTAAAGATCCCGAACAATCATGTGCCCTATTCAAAAAGGCAAACTTAATTCCCCAAATTGAACATTATTGAGCCCACGCCTGGCCACTGGGACCCACTCTCTAGGGAAATTCAGTGGACATGTGTGGAACAGGGACACGTGTTAACAGTGGGTCAGGACCCCAAGTGGGGTTGCATTATCTACAGTTACTTGATATGTCTAATTATCGCAAAGTCTCAACATGGAGTCACACAGGTAAAATGTTTAGGGCCCACTGCTTTACTGTAATCTCTGCAATGTCCTGTTCTAAGAAAAAATGCATAGGAGGCCCCCCTGCTACATTTACAGAAGTGTATTCCTATGCAAGTACGTGCAATCGCATACACATATGTATGTACTTAAATCATGCAGCTTATGATCCAACACACATTTTGGAAAGCATGGGAAATATCAAAACTTCACCTGCACATCTGGATTTCTACAAGGATTGATGCCTACACAACATCTTAAAAAGAGATTACATTCCTAGCCATAACATTTTCTCCACAAGGCTCAGTCATTACCAAGAAATGCAACACTCATGTTTAGAGCCCATATTCTACGAGCTTGCTGTAATGCTCAAAGGGTTTAAGTGTGCTTATCTGTCATCCCTCTGTTTTCTTTCTTTATTGAAATAAATCCTTTTGTAATAAGAAATGAGAGTTGCCTACTTATATATGCAGATGAGGAGGAAGGGGGTTGCTTTTATACTGGGTTGGCAAAAGACAACCAGTATAGGTAGTGTGAGCTGTATGGGGATTACCAAATGCAATGAATGGCAGTAAATCTCTTTCCCCACCAAGTTTTATAACCATTATAAAAGTAAAATAATTCAAATACATACTAATTTAAAGTTGTCTACATGTGTTTCTGATAACAGCCATCTTACAATTAAAAGGGTCAGCTTTTAAGGATGAATGTAGCTTTAAAATATTTGTCACGATCTTACTGTTCTCTTTATTCAGTTTCAAATGCTGCAATTCTCTCTCAGTCCTTAACCAAGTAATGGAAATAAGCTACAGGCTGCAGAATTAGTCTCATGGCTTGTCAAGTTGAAAATGCTTTAAGGGCAAGGCCACACACGATGTTATATCACATAAGGCTAGATTACCCCATATTAGCCTGGCAGCTGACTGTCTACGCAATGTGTCCACTGGAGAAAGCCGCCGGTGACACATGGGCTCCTGTCTGGTTGGCCCATGCAGTCCCGTCACAAAGCAAGGGCTGAGAATTGGGGCTGGAAGAGCACGCTCCCCCTGGCTGCCAAACAGCTGGTGTCCTCCACTCCTCCTCCTGATCGGATGTTTGGCGGGTGGGGTGAGCGCGCTCCTCCAGGCCCCCCCAATCAGCTGTTTTACTGTAGCTCCTCTCAGGGGGCCGATCCTGCCCAGCAGCAGGAGTCCTGCCCAGCAGCAGGAGTCCTGCCCCGTGTGGACAGCTCCTTGGCCGACCTGTAGGCCACTTTTACACATGACAAAAATGGGTTCTTGTAAGTGCTTGAGATAATACCAGGTGCTAGAACTGCTTGTGTTTTGTAATGTGTGAATGCATTATTCCCCTTTTACGCAGTGAGACCTCGCAGCCTTGTAAGACCGACTAGGGGCCTTTTTAAGGCTTTACTCTCATGTGGCTTTACCCTAAAAGTTGGCCATGAGTGGGAATACAGATGCAAAGCAATTCAGATGAAAAGCACAGTGCAGACGAAAGCAGTACATATTTGGAAGCTAGCAATTAGTACTCTTATTGCTCAGTAAACACACAAACTTAGAAAGTTACAGAAATGGGCTTAGAATTCTTTATGGATATACAGAAATCTCTGAAAATATTCTGAGATTTAATTTGGTAAACAGATATTGACTTGAAGTCAGTGGAAATGTTCACATGAGTAAAGGCAAACAGGTCTGTGTGAAAAATCAGTCTGAAACTCTCCAGCTTTTCATTATAAAATAGATGTTTCCCAAAAAAAAATGTAAAGGAAAAAATGATAAAAAGAATTACAAGTTCTGTTTTCTTAACAACTAAAAATTCATAATCCAAAGAAGCTGCTCATAGATAAATATGCTCTAGAAATTCAAAATATGTAGTTATAGTCATATTACTTAGCAGTAATGACTACTAAGGGAAACACAGGAAAACATTACAGTTTTGCATCCTGCAGCATTCCACTTTCTTATATTTTCCACACATGCTGTATGTGAAGAACATATCTCAAGATCATGGCTGGAGAATTTTTTTAGACATTAGTAAGAGATCATAAATTGAATTCAGCTATAAATATTCTTAGCAGGGAATATAGATTTCCTTTATATATTTGTGAGAAGAGGAGATGGTATAGAAGATTGCACACCTTCATTCATCAAGAACACACTACAGCTTATTTAGGGCTTATCTTTAAGTGATATTGCAACACTGCATCTTTAATTGGTTTTCAAAATTCTATTACTAGATTTGGATTCAGAAGCTCTGTAAACAATTCCTGGGTGAATTAAACCAGAAAGACCGCTTGTGTGATGTTGGGCAAGTCACTCAACATGAGGTTCAGTTTCCTCATTTGTAAATACCAAAATGTTCATATCGCCAAGAGCCACATGACGCATTACATTGATTGCAGTTACATCAAAGTTCTGGTTCACAGGCAGTCTGGAGGGTTCAGGCAGTAGCAATAGCGGCATAGGGCATTCTTTCCCTTCTCCCACAGCCCCCAGGAGGTTCTGGTGGCAGAAAAAGCTGCTCAGCCAACATGAACAAACCCCCAGACAGCCACGTTTGGCAAGAGCCACTCTACAAGTGGCTAAGAGCTGCATGAAGCTCCCAAATATTGTGTACAGTTCTGGTTAACCCATCTCACAAATGATATAGTAGAACTGGAAAAGGTAGAGAGTAGGGGTGTGCATTTTGTTTTCTTAATTACAAAAATGAAATTGGCCATTTTGTTATTGTAGTTATAATTACAAAAACAAATTTAATAATTCCAAAATAATGAAATATCAGAATTTGTAATTATTTTGGGTTTTTTGGCTGTAGGACACATACCTTAGGCTGTAACATTATTGTTTTGTGTCTGATGTTAATACAATTTGGTCAGAATGTACCTATCACCCACGGATATACACCTGCCATATATCAGAAGAATTGGGTGTAGGGTTCAGATTTTATAAGCATTATGGTTTTAATGCATTTATGGATGTAACTTCCTTTCTGCCAATCCAATTTGGATGCAATTACTATATAGTATACCCCAAACAATTCATGAATTTACTAGTGTGTTGTTTTTTAAATTTATTTGACTGTCAAGGCTATTTGGCCAGCACAATAAAGTTATTAATTAATTATTAATTTATTAATTATTATTATAGTATACCCCTAAGATAGGATCATCTATACCAAGATTCAGAAAGATTAGATAACAGTTTCAGGTTTATAAGCATTTAGTATTTTGTGGTTTGCACACACATTTCCAGCTGCAGAAACTTTGTAGTCCATCTGATATGGATGTAATTTGGACTCAGTGTACCTGCAATGCAAGGGATCATCCCTCCCAAATTTCAGAAAGATTGGATAAAGGGACCCAATTATCTATGCAATTGAAGATTTGTCATTTTAACAGAAGTCGAGCAAATATAAGTCCTGAAATATTTGTAACAAAACCAAATATTTTGGGACATAAGAGGGACTTCAGGCAGCAAGGCAGAGGGAAGGAAGAAGGATCCCAGCAATCAAGATACATGATTGACACATCCAGGCTGACCAACCTGCATCCCAAACACACCCTGCAGCACTGTGACAGAGAACAAAGAGAATCTCTTATTGGCTCTTTCCTAAGCAGATGCTTCCAACTTCCTAGTAAGAAGCAGGGAACCTTGGAGTGGGCACAGCACAGAAGGAGGATACATGATTGATATTTCCGCTGGTCAATTGGCCTCACGAACCCATCTTGTACCACTGTGACAAACATAAGAGAATCTCTGGTACAGGTGCATTCTTTGGCGATGCTTCCCAGGCTTCCAACTTGCCAGTACCCAATAACTGCAATCACAGAGGCTTGGGGGTCGGCACTGGAGAGCAAATGTAAGTTTCCTGGTGGGTTGCACAGCCCGCACCATGGCTAGTTCTTGTGTGGCTTGTAGGCTGGCTCAGTGGTGTGTGGGTGTGGGTGAGTCTTCAGTCTTACTGAAAGTGCTGAAAAAAGCAGAACTCTGCACCTACTCTCCCCCCCTCCATATGTCACCACAGACTTTGGGGTGTCAATGACTGAAGCCTGTGCTAGTGCCTCTGGCACCTGCTGCTCCTCTGCTCTGCCCACCTCCTCCTGTCTTCTTCAGTCTCTGTACAAATGCTCCAAAAAGCAGAAGCCTTTATCTAGTAAAACCTCTATAGTTTAAACAGAAGCAACACCTGCAAGTGATTTAAGGAAATTTATAAATTCTGTTAAAATTATTAAACTGATATTGCTTATATAAAATTTGGACCCTTTATCCAATACTTCTGACATTTTTTAATGATGTTCCCTTGAGTGAGGGGAACAAAGACACTACACCTGGAAATGTGTGTACAAACCATGAAAAGATCAGTACCCTTTATCTAATCTTCCTGAATGTTGGCAGGGATTATCCCTTTGGGGATGGGTAAGAGTACACATTTCACCCAAATTGCATGGAAAACAAAGACGTTACCACTACAGACTTGGGGAAAGGTAAGGTAATGGTTTATTGCGAGGTCGATGACCACTGCAAACAAATACAATACAAAGTCCAAAAGCAGGCAAACACACAATACAAATATGCCAATAATACAAAATAGAATAATATAAAATAAACAGGTAGCTCGTCCCACCAGAGGGGGGAAATAAAACCATAACAGTACAAAGATATAATTTGCACATTTTTAAAACAAATAAATGACAGTATCTTGGAACAAGAAAGGACTACAATCTGTTCCAATCCTAACCCCACATTTCCAGGGTACCCGGGCCAGTCACCAGCTCCTCCACCCGAATTCTCAAAAATAAAATAACAAATTTAGTTTTAAGATTGGCAGAGCCTAAACTCCAGGAAATTCGACTTACAACTATGAGAAGCTTGGAGCAAAAAGGAAGCAATATTCGAAATAACCTGCAGCTCCGGGCTATCCAAGAGAAAGCTTAAAAGAACCAGCTCAGACCTACCAGGGAATTTCCCCAGCAGGGGTTGTAAAAGCTTCTCTCTGGGGCTATCATACAGATGGCAAAACATGATAATATGCCCTACCAATTCTGTGGAGAAATAGTCAAATGGGCATACTCGCTCAGAAAAGGGAATACCTTGGAAGCGCCCCTCCAGAATCTGTGATGGGAGGGCATTAACACGTGCTCGAAAAATAAGTTGTTTAGCCCTCATTGAGATAGGGGATAACAAGTACTTGGCCATCTGACCCATACTAGGAACCCATTAAAGGTACATCGCTGAGTGAGGAGAGGCACCAATTCTGCTTATTTCAGTCTGCCATTCTATATCACTAATTCTAGTTAGAACCTCCTTAGCTATTGTATCCGGAAGCTTATGCGCCAGATGAGCTTCAGACACCCCCATTTTATTCAGGAAAATATCCTTACTCTCAGCCCAAGGGTTCACAAATGTATCCCCCTCCACCTCCCTCAGTAAAAGTGAACTCTGGTGGAGGAACAGTTTACACCAAAACTTGGCAGCCAATTCCATGGTCAATGATTGCCAGGATTTTTGGCCCAACTCGGTCCTAGCTACAACATGTGGGATGCTTTTTGAATTCCCCAGCAGGTTCATCAATAATTCTGACTGCACTGAGTTGACCCTGTGCGCCAAGGTGGGAGCCCAGAGTTCTGCCCCATGCAACAATTGGGCTCTCACCTTACTATTAAACACCTGAATTGCCAGTTCAACTACTCTTGGATCCTGTCGTTTAAACAGGCTATAAATAGCTTGTGAGGGACCTCTGGCTGCAATAATTGTTCTGGTAACATGCTCATTCCAATTACCAGATTTGTGGGAAAGGAGGCCAAGGTAACGAAAACATGGAAGCTGTTCTACCGAATGCCCCTCTATATACCATTTGTGAATTTTACGTCTGGTGGAAAAGACCATCACCTTGGATTTCCCATAGTTGATAGATAATTTGTTAATGGAGCAGAAGGTGGCAAAGGAATTCAATTGCCTAGTGAGCCCTAACCTGGTCTGTGACAGCAATGACACATCATCTGCATAACCAAGACAGCCCACTGCCCTAGAGGTAAGTTTAGGTGGAAAAATCTTGGGATCAGCCATTAGGGAAAACACATCATTAATATAAAAATTAAAGAGCAAGGGGGCAAGAACACAACCCTGCCTCACCCCCTACGAACATTTACGGGAGAAGTGACATGGACAATTCCATCAACCCTAACCACTAGGGAAGAGTTAGCATGCAAAGAGCAAATCAGGCTGGCAAGCCTTCTGTCAATAGAGGATCCCTGGAGCTTACCCCAGAAAATATCCCTATCCACAGAATCAAACGTGGCCTTGAGATCCAAAAAGGTCACATAAAAGGAGCCGATGAGAGTTCTATACTTAGACGGTAGATGGAATAAGATGTAACACTGCTCAATTGTAGAACGGCCCTTCTGGAAACCAGCCTACTCCCAGGCTAATATATTAGTCTCACGCATCCACTCCAAAAGCTTGCCCAACAGAAGTTTGGCATAATTTTTTCCCACCACACACAAAAAGCTGATAGGCCTATATTGGACGGGTTTGATCTAAGGCCCTTTTTAAGTACAGGGATAACTACAGCCTTTGCCCAAACTATGGGAATTCTACCAGAGTTATTTATAGCAGTGAATAATGCTGCTAGGAGGGGGATCCACCAATCTTTGCAGGACTCGATAAACTCAATGTGGATGGAATCCAGACCGGGTGCCTTATGATTTTTGAAGGAATCCACTAGGGCTTCTACCTCGGCCTCCAAAACTGGGGGCCAAGAAGGTAGCTCATCCAAGTCCGGAAACAAATCGTCCCGGGACTGAATTCCATCACCTGCATCGAACAAGTCACCGAAGTATTCCATCCATGTATGTGGAGGAACTGGGAAGTTTGAAACCCTCAATTCTCTACTAGTGGAGCCATTAACTAACTGCCAGAATTTCCTTACATCCTTTTGATCTGCAGCCAGCAGTAATACAATCCATCTGGCCTCTAAGTATTCCCTCTTTTTTTCTTTGATCAATTTCTTATACTCTAATCTCAGGACCGAGTATTCAGGGGGTAATTTGCTCGAGGACCCTCTCCTGTAGGCTTGGTAGAGAGCATTCAGTCTAGCATGAGTAGACTGACACTCCCTATCAAACCAAATTTTCCCATTATTGGCATTGGGAGTATTCAGGCCCCTAACCGACGCCTGTACATGTCGGGAGAGTTCCATACCAAACGGATGAAATAAACTCACTGTAACCTCACTCCCCTCAGAGCGCAGCAGTTGAGCCCACAGTTGGCAAATATCGGGCTGGGTTATTAACTCGGCCAAGGAATCAGTCAAACCTTGGCTCCAAGGAGCTGCCCTGCAGATTCCCAGATGTAATTCCTCGGTACCTAAGAAAGTGCCATGCACTGGGTTTGGACAAGACCTGTTCAAATTGAGGGTTAAAGGGAGATGGTCCCCAACCAATGCTGTCCCTACTGCAAAATCACTGACGTAAGTGAGCATCGCTGGGGAAACCAAGATATAGTCCACTACACTGGACCCATGTGAACCCAGATGAGTATATTCTCCATCTGAGTCACTGAACCCTGACCCATTGAGGATACAGAGATTATAACTGCCAGCCATCTTAGTCAGTCTGATCCCAGAGGAATTAATATGCTCATCTTTATATATCCTGGAATTAAGGCTCTTGGGCCACACCTCCAAACAGACATCACAATAGGGTTCCATAGCAAAATTGTCCGGACCCAGTCTGGCACTGAAATCCCCAGTAACCAGGACTAGCCCCTCCGGGTAGTCAGAACACAGCTCACCTATATAAAACTACAGAATATTTTGCAGTAGGTCAGCCCAAAATATAATACATTAATTTTGTTATCTTTTAAAAGACACAAGCAATTTAATTTCATAACAGAACGGTGTTAACATTTTATATTACAGTTTAACTGCAGAAAAAATATCGTCACCACAGATTTTACTGCCCAGCCAAAATGTCTGTTCTGAACTATTATATTTCTTTGTATTTACTTGATCATTTGTAGCAGCTTTGAGGGAGTTGTTAGGGATTTTCAGGTAAACAACAGCCAAATGAAATATCAGGCATTTTAAAGAGTCCTTGCACTATGCATTTAGGGAAGTGTGTGTTTATTCTCACACATTTCACAATATATGGGAACTGCCTTTCAACTCCTACTTTTTATAAATGCTACCATAATACAGAGAGTTTAAATTTCGAAGAATGGGCGTTTTAAACAACACAAAGGATCCGATTTAATTTTACAAAAGGAAGAGAATGCATGGTTTAGGCTGAAAATATTATTTTCCTGCATGCTTTAAGACCTGTATGCTTTCTTCCTCTGTTGTTGTTGGAGTGACACAAAAAGAGGGTTTAACGTAAAGACTGCTGCGTCAGCCTAGATTTTAAACCATAGCTGTACATTTCCTCCTTTTTGTGGGTTTAAGCCAGCCTTACCATTACTTAAGTGTAATTTTTTTGTAGTTGAGAGTCTAAGCTCTGCACATATGCTTCTTAGAGCCAGACGCATTAAGCAACAGTCATACTGGTACATCCTCTCCCGTGTATCTCTGTCATTTTCAAACTTTGTTGCCAAATAATCAGATTTGCTACTGTTCATTTTGAATATTTCTACTTGGAACTGTTTAAGCAGAGGGTATCAACTTGCCTTTATGGGTGCTTATTGTCACCCACATGGGTCAAACAATACTATGCAGAGAATATAGGCTGTGATCCACAAACCACTTACTCTTGTGAGCTTCAATGTGGCTACTCAGGAGTAAGTAGTTAGTTGTTGTGGCCATTATTCACAAACATATAATCAATCAATAACCATGTCCAATCCTTTAAAAAAAAAATCCTCTAGCTCATAGATTGTCATCAAGTCAGACGCTTCTGTAGCCTGACCCTGCATTCATGATGTCAAGAAAAACTTTGGTTGAGAACAGCATGTGGGATCATGCTACTAAAATAATATTCTATATATAACATTTTCTGAATATCCTTTCACTTTTGTCCTTTTGGTTTATTTCAGTGACAACAAAATTATAGTATGCTGGGCTAAAATCAAAATAAATCTGCTTCAGGAATGATTTTTGTCACCATTTCTCATATCGGATATAGAGACTTGCATCTTTTTCTTAATGATTTGTTGAATAACTCAACTGTTCAGTGCTTGCGGTTTTCAGGTTGATAACTACTCAAGAAATGCAGATTGCAATGAATCACCTCAATTACGATATTATAGTGCATTTAGTAGCATGTATGAGAATTGGGCTCATTGTCTTTAATCAAACGCAGATTGTTCATGTTGTAAGAACGCATATGTTATATAGCAGGTGAATTATGCCACTGAATTTTGCTCATTACTATTAAGGCTAGGAATAAAGGATAGATCATTTTTATGCTAAAATGAGCATTTTAAAACCTACTATATAGACAGTTCTTTTCTAGGCTAGAAAGATCTAATTATAATGTAATTAGGGCTGAATTTTGATTCTCACAAGATTTTGACCAGGACCAAAATCTCACTGAGATCACAGCCCAAATAAATAAATAAATCACTTTGCATGCACAAAATGGTCGCTGGGGCTGTTCTGCGCATACGCAATCCTTTTCCAAAATGGAACTAACAGCATCAGCAGCAATTTGGAAAAGGGCAACCGTTCTGCACACGTACAGCACCATTTGCACACACGTGGGACAGATGCCCTTTTCCAAAATGGCACCAATGCTGCCAGCACCATTTAGGAAAAGGGCTGCATATGCATAGAATGGTCCCGGTGATCATTTTGTACTTCTGCAGTGAGTTTTAAACATTTTATTATCCTCCCCCTCCCCCCACCCCAGATATTTATTTATTCAAATTTATTACCTTGCAATTCCTGACAAAGGTGGTTCAGGGCAGCTTACAATATTAAAATGCAAAAAATATACATAAAACATAAATACAAAAACCACAGAACACCCCACAACCCCACACCATTCCCACAGCCCTTATCCACCCCAACCCCCCTACCTCCTGACTCACCCTTTTCCCCTGTAACCACTCCACTGCCAAATGCCCTTGTGAACAATACAGTTTTACGCTGCCTTCTAAAGGCGCTCAAGCCCAGACATAAATGGGGGACGGTGTTCTACAGCTGTGGGGTGGCAGCCAAGAATGTCCTCCTCATTGTGGAGGCCAAGTTGAAAACTGGCACCTCCAGACAGGCATCCCCAGACAGATTTCAGAGCACTGGTGTTATCTGCTCCAGGTGACCTGTCCCCCATAAGGAGCCGGGCTGCACCAAATACAGCTTCTGAACAGTCTTCAAGAGCAACCCCACGTAGAGCGTATTGCAGTAGTTTAGCCTCGAGATGATGAAGGCATGGATGGTGGTTGCCAGATCCAAATCACAAAGAAAATGCCACAGTCTTCTCACCAGATGGAGTTGGTGAAAATCCCTCCTGGCCACCACTGCCACCTGAGATTCCAGGCGCAGCACTGGGTGCAGGAGCACTCCAAGGCTGTGGACCTGAGTAGCTGGGGGTGGCGGACCCCATCAATAACCGGAGTTCAATCCCCTCCAAGTCACAAGGCTGACCAACCATCACCATCTCAGTCTTGCCAGCTTTCTACCTCCGTCAACTCACCCACATCCAGTTCCCCACAATAACCAGGCAACGGCTAAGCACCAAGACTGCAGGACCTGGGTCAGATGAAAAAGAGAGGGAGAGCTGGGTGTCATCAGCATATTGATGACACTTCACCCCAATCCTCTGAATGATCATACCCAGTGGCTTCACATACACGTTGAACAAGATATGAATCCGTGTCCTCACTTTCCCCTCTCTGCCCCAGCAGAGAAACCAAGAGAACCGGAACCAAGAAGCTGACCCAGAGAGGCAGCCAGGTGAGACAGTTAGAGTTTGGGCCTGGGGGAGGGTTGTTTATGAAATTCTGACTTTTCTCGGTGAGAATTCAGGCAATTCTCGGCTCATTCTTGTTTGCAAGAACCCTGGTTCTCATTGAGAAAAGCAAGAAGAGAGTTTCTGCCCTAGTAAGGATATTTAAAGTTGCTTGGACCGTCCTAACATTTATTCAAACTTTAAAAAAAAAAAAATATCACAGACACGTAAACGTTCAAGCTAATATTGCTTTGAACATGGGGTCTGAAAATGAAAGTACAAATGTCCAGTCCCATCTCCCATGTCCAGTCTTCTGCTACAGCAGCTTTAGTAAGTAGGTGTCATCTGCACAGCACGGGCCCAGGAGTTAACATCCCACTGAGATGATCTGGGCAGTTTAAACTTTAAGGAACTATTGTTTCAGATTTTCTTTCGACACATCCAGAATTTCACTCTTCCAGCTCATATGTGGGGCTTTAAGCTGGTCAAAAATGAAGCCTTTGGTGTTATCACAGCAGGCAACTCAGGTTTTTGAATGAGCAGAGTGCATGGCCTTCTAACCCCTTTGGAGTCTGAAGATCTTTGGAAAAATCAGTCTGTAACCCCACAGATCCTGGGGGTACTTGTGGGACTGGTAGATTTACAGATCCTCATCAACCAGCCTCCCTGCCCTTTGTACCTCCAACTGAACCTGTGTCCTATACCCTAAGGACAGAAGCAGATGGTGTAGAGTGCAGAATGTTCTAAGCAACATTAACATCCACTGCTTTTTTCCCCCAGCAGTGTTTACGATTAATTGTCATGACTGCACACCATACAGAGTGCCTTTTTCCTGGGACTCCCTTGCCTTTGGACTGATGCACCAAACTCAGAACCCCAACAATGTCACCTTCCCTTCACTTTCCCCTCCCTTTTCTGCTGTGTCTGTTATTTCCTCCTGTGGGCCCAGAAGACAGGACTATCTGGTCTGTAGTAGAAGGTAGTGATATGGAACACTGTTGCAGGGAAATTGGTCCATCACACAAGTCAATTGGGAGTTTAAATTCTTATGACTGTGCTATGAAAAATGTGTCCAGTTAGTGATTACCTGAGCTTGGAGGGAATCCTTCTTTGTCTCCATCAACACAGGTATCTTTCCTACTGTGGTGGCAATGTGAGACACTGGGTGCAGCCACATGAGCTGGGATGGACCCAATCCCCCACGTGCCCCATGGTGGGCAATTGCAGCTGCCACACTTTTGGCCAGTGGGGAGAGCCAGTCAGATGATCTGCCCCCTGAGGCTATCACCAGCCCCACCATGCCCCGGGACAGGACAAGGGGTTGGTCACTCGAGGCTGGACACCTGCTGAGTTGCAGGATTGACTATGTTGCTGCTAAGCAGCTGTTGGGGGCAGGGGAGTGCATGCACGTTGCTCCCCCCCCAAAAAAGGTTAATTGGGAAAAGGGGGCCCAGAAAGAGAACCCTCCCCCCATCAGCTGTTGGTTGGGTGGGAAGAGCGTGCACACCCCTCCCAAGGCCCCCTCCCCGAACAGCTGATCAGGAGGAGAAGGGACCCAGATGAGCGCACAAACTCTTCCCAGGCTCCCCTCCTCGCAATCTTCTGTTAGGCAGTCAGCTGGAGCATACTTCTCCAGGCCCAATCCACAGACCCTCATCTTGAGGTAGGATTGCATGGCCCAGACACAAGGGAGGCAACCCATTAACCCGCTTTGGGCAATAGTAGCACGCAATGCATCTCTGGCATTTTCTGGAGGACACATTAGCTGTCTTCCTGCACCAGGGCGGGGTGAACATCTGGTGGCCACCGGGCATACAAACCACTGCTTCACCTGTTAACACTGACCACCAGCACAAGGAGTAGGACATACGGTCAACCCCCCTGCAGGGAAGCCAGGTGGGCGGACCACTGTTGGACCTCCTGCCATGGTACAGGGCAGGGCGTCAGCCCTGTCCCACCACCCTTGCAAGACTGGAGCAAACAGCCGCCACTCAGAGCCTTGCCGCATACCTAGCTGCATAGTAGGGAAGATGGCAACCAGGCAGACAAGTTTTTGCCTGAAAATCTGTCTTTGAAAATCTCTCTGTAAAGCACTGTGTACGCCTAGTAGCGCTATAAAAATGACAAGTAGCAGTAGGGTCAAGGCGGGGCATTTACCCTCCTGAGGGAGTCCCATGAAGCTTGGCCTCTTCCCAGGGTCATAGGGTTTTAAAATTTAAAAAAACCAAACTGAGCATGCTCAGAAGTGTCTGATCAGCCCCCTTCTGGACATTCTCAGCCCTTTACACAAAGATGGTGCTGGCACCATCAGCACGCTGCAGGTGCCATTTTTGAAAAGGCCAGGTCTTTCTGAGAACTTGGATCCTAATTTAGGCCAAAACATTTCATCATAACCTAAATAGTTTATTTACCTGCAATAAGCTGAAAACCACAAAAATATGCAATGACTATTGTTCTGCTTGGGAACAAAAGTCAAGATGGGGTACTAGTGAGGTTATCCTATCTTTCATACTCTTCCACGCACACATAAACCAGCCTACAGATTACTAGAGGGATGGGAGACAACAGGGGAATAGGCACCTTTTCCCTCCCTTGGGCCACTTTGAAAATAAGTACAAGATCTGCAGCTTGACTGGAGTTGTGGGTGTTTATGGGGTATGTTCGGGATGGGGGGGGGGGGGGAAGAGAGGAAGGTCCAGACAGTACATCTGTACCATGGATCCATTCCCCATCCTCAAGTGCATGCCTTCACCTCTGCTCCCTTCCCCTGAGCTCACTCTTTCAGTGCTTGAGTGTAGGAACTGCATTCATAGGCTAGAAAATAAAAACAGTGACAGGTCAAATCTCCATACTTTTGTTGTGCAATATGTATACAGGGGCAGGGTTGGGTTTTTTTTTAAGACTGACACAGTT
Organism: Sphenodon punctatus; assembly: GCA_003113815.1. NCBI lineage: Eukaryota > Metazoa > Chordata > Lepidosauria > Sphenodontia > Sphenodontidae > Sphenodon > Sphenodon punctatus. The sequence goes on along the minus strand of QEPC01014879.1, from coordinate 218,880 downwards.
CCTCTCTCTTTTTTGTTTAATGTTTTGATTAATACATTTTCTAGTTTAAAAACCAAATGGAAAGAAGAGCATTGTGTTTTCTCAGTGGACAGAAGTAGACTGGGGGGGAAAAATGTATGTGCAAATGAAAAGAGTAAAATCAAATGAGAATTTGCTGAATTACGTCTATAGGAAGGGCTAATATGCAAATAGTGTGATTGGTACTCTTTTATTCTCCTTGAAATATATATATACACATTAATTAAATCATTTCACTGAGCAAGTAAAACTGCCAGAACATAAAACATTGTGGCCCAATATAACTGTCACATTATGACTGCTCTCAAAGAAGAACAAAAGGTCTTTCCTAGGATAGTCTTGAATTAAAAGAGAGAGTCCGCTCATCAGCAGCTGTCAGCTTCAAACACTGAACTGGAAAAAACACATAAACACATAAAAATTAATAACTACAGCAAGCAATACATTACAGCAACTAGGAGTACTGGGGAAAGAAAAGTCATATGGATTGCTAGGTAAAACTTTCATATCGCATGCTGCACAGCGCACGCAGTAGAAATGTGCTTTGCAAGGTAAACAAAAAAGCATTATTTTTTCCCACTGCAGTCATCATTAACTGAATTTATTTGCAGCATGTTCTAAGTGCACTTTCAGAAGAACACCACATGAATGCTAGGAAGGCTTCATCCAAATGCTTGGCTGTAATAAAAATGTAATAATGATTTTATCCTTCAGCTGAACTAAGAAAATCTAAAATGCAGGTACATAAATCTAAACGGAATTCTTAAATGCTGAGGCTAGAGGGCTACTTTGATGAATTCACGAAAAGATATTTGTCCCTGAATGACTATACTGACACAGGTACTTTTATTTGTTCTAATTTTTATTTCCTGTTTTGCAAAATATTTTTTCATACTATACAAAGAGCTACTAAGATTACAAACAGGATATTTTGCAAGTCAATATTCTTGCAAAGATTCACACATTCTTGACAGCACAAATGCAAAATACACATAGAAGTCAGGAGAAACATTAGGCTTAGAGTTCAGACGCAGCAGCAAAAGGGACAACTCTATTAAAATAATATCATTATAAGTCTCCTCTTTGTAATCCTAAACACTGGGTGAACTACATAATTTACAGATGGCATGTAGATTAGTTGCAGGCCACCACAAGCATACTTTCTTCACTGCCAACACCTACGTATGTGGGTAACTCCAAGTATTTAAGTTCATAAAATAGGCTTCCATGATTATAGTATAGGGTTAAAACATACGTATATTTATAAATCTGAGATTATGTTTGTTTCTGAGCCTTTAGGATTTCAGGCTTTTTTCTTCCTACACACACAACCAGGAATCTAGAAACGTCCTTTTTAAAATGAAAGCTGTAATTCTTGTGATTTTATTGTATATCTTGTGATTTTTAAATTATAATGGACCCTTGAAATTGTGACACTCACGATAAAATTACAAAGACCTCGTGAGAGTCTTTTGTTGTAAAGATTTTCACTTGTGCTCATAGGTGTGAATTGAGGTGGAGGGAGTGGCTGTGCTGGAGAGTACATGGGACATGCAGGAAGAGGGAGATGTCAGAGTGAGAGTTCAGGTCACCTGCTCATCTATCCTGTGGCCGCCAGATGTTCACCCTGGAGCTGCCCCACATGGCATCAACCAAGGAAATGTGAACGGGGCCCATCTTGCAGGCAAATTCAGGCCAAACAAGTGCTTATGGGGCCGCTATCAGTCTGCTGGGGAGGGTGCGGTCTCCGTGCCCAGCACAAACAGGCAGGGGCTCCATTCTCTTCCATGACCCCACCCCCACCCGTCTTCTCCTGACGCACAGCCAGGGCGACCTGTGGGCACAGGAAGCCGCCCCCCACTGTTGTCTTCGTAAGTGTTCTTGTTTAATTTTTATTTTTGCAGTGCCTCTTTGGAGCCCTCCAAAAGGAGAAAGTAAATAGGCACAGTGCCTGTGAGAGCAAGAATGGAGGGAGCGCTCGCTCTCCATATCACTCTAGTGGCTCCACCCAGGACCCTATGATCCTGGTAGACCTGGATGCGCACTTCCTAACAAGATGGGAGATGGTCATATGTGTGCTGTGCACATTCACCCACCTTAGCCAGCATTCACCCACACAGCAGGTGCCGCATTTACCAGGACGATGCTGTGAGTGGGGGCTGTGGGGTAGAGGGTGAGAGCGAACATCTGATGGCCACCTAATACACAGGCAGCTGGCCATCCATATGATGTGGGCTATTGTGGGCTACTGTCGTGTCTGTTAACATTCTACTATAGTGACAAAGAACCAAAATATAAGCACAGAACAAATCATTGCAGAAAGCTTTAAAATTATGTGAAACTCATTCCTTAAGATCATTTCTTTCTATAGCTTCAACTTCACGCCTCTATTTCTGATGTAAATAATCTTCAATAATGAAGTAAGGTGACACTAAAACTGCAATCTTCAAACTACTTACTCTTAAGTAATCCCACTAAACTCAGACAGACTTCAATGAAGTAGCTGGTTTAAGAGTTGTGGCTTAAATCCCTTTGTATCATAGGAAACTTTGGGGCTAAAATTAATGATGTGGAGACAGCTGAGAGGTATTCCTTAGCTGGAAAAAAATGTGCATCAATTAGCTGCAGGACATGGAAGTTAATGGTGTATGAGGGCATCTTTGTTTTATGGGCCCTGCTGAAGACAGATGACTTCAGAGATGGGCACAAGAAATTATTGCTTATCTAGAAGAGGGTACGTTTAAAAGATTGAGCAATGGAGTGTGAACGGTGCATGGGACAATTATTAGTCAAGAGCTTTGACTAAACTTTAACAGCCTGCTGGGATATGTGGACATCTGACAGGTAAAGTCCATCTTGCCCCTGGGCTATGACCTCATTAATAGTTAAAAAGCAGTACTGAAAATTAATGACCTACACCTGACTGCCCAGTGAAACAATACTCTTCATAACATTCACAATCAAAAGTGGATCTGGCAGGTACCAGTTATTGCTGATCATCTGAGATCATTGCTGATAATCTAATGATCCCCCCCCCCCGGGTGTGCAGGCTGATCATTGCTGATCATCTAATGATCATGTTAGATGATCATTGCTGATCATCTAACATTAAATAATGTTAACAGGAAAGTAGTAAAGCAGATGGAGTAACAAAAGTTCTATCCTGCACATTCCACACTTTATTCAGCAAAAGGTGGCATTTCGGGGTGAGAAGTGAATGACATGAAAGCTTACCTCAGCACATGCATTCCAATACATTATTCAGGAAGAAAATGTAATATCCAGTGCCCCATAGCCTACTGTGCCTTAAACGCTGCTTTCTACAGCAAACTATACTGACATTTACAGCAAGCTAGAAATTCTTCAATAAGAGAAGAATTTATTATAGAAAAATTAGCTTAAACTAAAGACCCGGCTGGAGTCTCAGGCCATTATGGTAGATGAACAAATTGGGTTTAGAGAAGGTAGGTCTACAATGGATCACAGTTTCCTCCTCTCTTTCCTGATACAGAAGTTTTCCAGTGCAGGAAAAGCGCTATGTGGCATTTGTTGACCTCGGTGCCACCTTTGACCTGGTCCCTCGGGAACACCTTTGGGCCAAGCTTTTGGCTCTTAATATTGATAGGAGACTTCTCCACTTGATAATTGGCTTACACACCAATACACATATTCGAGTTTGGTTAACATGCGGGGACTCTGTCTAATAAAATCAAGACCGAAAGGGGGGTAACAGGGCTGTATTCTGGCTCCTACTCTTTTTAATCTGTACCTTAATGATTTGAGAAAGGATTTCCCCCCTGAGAAGCGTCATCCTCCGGTGGTTAGTAATACCCATGTTTCCTGTTTGTTATATGCCAATGATACGGTGCTTCTTTCACAAACCCAGATTGGTCTGAGGCGACCTTTGGATTGTTTTGGTAAATATTGCCGTGAAAATGCTGTTGAGATTATCTATGCTGAAACCAAAGTAGTCGTCTTTTCACGTAGAAAGTTGGGTCATAGGTGGTCTATCGAGGGGGAGGAAATAGAACAAGTTAGGGCCTATAAATATCTTGGGCTCCTGTTTCAGGGCAATGGGGGCTGGGCCCTGCAACATTTGGCTGCTACGGAAAGCGCCAGGAAATTAAATAAAGCCCTTCTATCCTTTTTCTGCTCTAGGGGCGGTCGGTTGATAACTCCAGCAATTAAAGTATTTGTGCACAAATGTGTGCCACAGGTCCTTTAGGGTGCCCACTTGTGGGCCCTGGGGAAATTTAAGAGCCTCGAGAAATTGCAGTCAGGTTTTTTGCGGGCCCTGCTTACCGCCCCTCCTGGGATTAGTAGTGTGGCCATTTACATGGAATGTGGTCTGATACCTCTCCAGGAGAGGATTTGGAAGGGAGCCTTGAAGGTTGTTTTTCAATCTGGCGGCCCCTCTATCCCAGTTGGTGGTCACTGATAAGGTGGCCAGTAGCTGGCTAACGGCTGTGGTAACAAAGTTAAACTATCTTGGTTTCTCACCTGAGGCCCTTGCCCCCCTTGACTATAAAGTTGCTAAGAATCCGGTGGCCCAGAGGCTTTCTGATATTGGACGACAGGATCAATGGACGGCATTGAAGGAATGCAGGCCCTTGGGCCTGTATAGTCTATTTGCCAGCTCCAACGACTCTCCTATGGTATATCTGGACTGTGGACTCCCTACAATACATAGGAGGCTGTTTCTTCTAGCTAGATTTAATTGTTTCCCCTTTGCAGCAACAGAGGGCAGATACCAGGGGACCCCGTTGGCTGAGCGACTCTGTAAATGTAATCTGCTTCAGGTTGAGGCAATACAGCACATACTCCTGAACTGCCCTCTGCATGCCACTGCCTGGCAGAGATTACTCAGTCCTGAATTTGCTAACTTCCCTGGGCGGTCGGAGGAATTTTATATAAAGGTTCTATTTAGGGACCATGTTAAGGAAGGCACTAGGAAAGTGGCTTTGTTTCTATTTTATGTGTATGTTAGCAAGCTTGACTCTTAGGCCTGTCTCCTTCAGCATATGTTTTAGTTTTGTTAAACTGCTGGATTTATTTTATTGGCTTTCTTTAAAACAAATGTCTACGATCTTTTTAGGATTGATTGGTTTATAGTTTGTATTAGCTATGCCTATTTTAGGGACTTGTATATTGTTGGAAATAGCTATATTTTATTTTTTTATTTGTTATGATTTTTGTAACTGGCTGTGTTATATTTTACTTGTTCTTTATTTTGTAATGATCTTATTTGCAATGACCTTATGGTCACGCAAGAAATAAATACTTCTGTCCCCTTCTAGAAAAATTAGTTTACAGAACTAATACAACACTGTACCGTAACTATATCTTTTGTAGATAGAGTGGGTGAAAACAAACAAGACAGAGGTGAGCCAGTTCTCCTGGCTGCCCCATGGAAAGTCACTGTAGCAGCCACTCCTCGGGTTGGCAGAGAGGGTAGTTCAAATGAGCAGAACTCCCTCCCCCCCAGAATCTGGCAGAGGAGGGCTGCTGTCAGAAGTCCCTCCACGCCATGGGTCGGCCAAAGAACCATCCACATGGGACAGGATTCGCTGCTGTCCAGCAGGATCGAGTCCCCAGGAGGAAAGGATGCCAAACAGCTGATGGGGGACAGAGGAGCACAATCACCTAGCCCACCAAACACCTGATCGGGGGTCCTGGAAGAGCACACTCACCTAGTCCAGGTATGCACCACAAACAGCTAACGGGGGGGGGGGCAGAAGAGTGCACTCACCTGGCTTGGGTATGCATGCCAAACGGGGCTTGGAGGAACGCGCTCACCCCTGCCATTAAACAGCTAATCAGGGGGACTGAGGAGCAGCACGCCTGCCCCCTGCTTTTTGTCAGCTGGGGTGAGCATGCTCCTCCCGGTCAAATCCTCAGACCTCATCTTGCAGCCAGGCTGGGCCTAACAAACAGGAGGACACACGTTGGTCTGGATGGGTGAACCTTAACCCGTGCCACGTCATCAGCCTTCTCCAGATAACACATCTGATAGTAGCCAGCTGCCCAACCCGAGGCGGAAGTGGGTGAACATCTGACAGCCACCAAACTGACAAGCCGCTAACTCGTGAGCTACTGTGGGCTACCATCATTTGTTTTGTCCCAGTATTTCCTGCTCTGTTAGTATTTGGGGTCTGTATGCAACGTACAGTTCTCAAAAATTCCCCTAACCACATTCATGCATCTCCAATCCACTCTATTGATTGCCTAATACACATCCTTGCTCTTCTATCTCAAAATTTTCAAGTTGCTGGCTAGCAACAAAGAAGCTATCTCGATTGAGATGTCTTTGTTACCATTTTTCAATGTCTCGCTGAAAACAGAACAACATATATAAGCACAAAAAAAAATCTCTAGTAGGTCAAGAAAAAGGTGATGTGAAATTACTGAAAGAGAAGCATTTTAAAAATAAAAGCGATTTAACCATTTGCTTTTTCATGGGCTGGAATTTAATGAGATTTTTTGCCCCAGACTCCAACAGGAATATAGTCAGCATTTGCCTTTAGTCCTCTACGTGGGATCAGGTCTTGTGAAGTGCTCGTCTTCTTATCACAATAATTTTCATAAATAGGACCGGCCCTACCACGGGGCGGCTTAGGGCCCCGCTCCTGGGGGCGGGGAGGGCTGCACTCGGGAGTCCCCAGCTCCTGGCCTTACAGTGGCCGGGAGCTGAGAACCCCAACTGCAGGGCCCCCGGCCGACTCCGACTGACAGTCAGTGGTGGGGGCCAGCAGAAGTGAGGGAGAGGCAGAGGCCCCGCCTTTCCCACACTCCGTGCCCCCCCCCTCCGCTGCCTGTCACAGTCTCAGCCATGGGAAATGAGGGAGAGAGAGGCAGAAGCCCCGCCTCTCCCTCATTTCCCCTGGCCGAGAGACTGACAGGCGGGGGGGGCATCCACGGTGTGAGGAAGAGGTGGCAGTGAGGGAGAAGCAGGCAGAGGTCCTGCCTCTCTCTCTCATGCCGCTGGCCCCCTCCACTGCCTGCCTGGCTGTTTTGGCATGGAGAAATGAGGGAGAGGCGGGGCCTCTGCCTCTCTCCCCCTCATTTCCCCTGGCTGAGACTGACAGGCAGCCCTGGGGGGGGCGGCGGGAGGAGTGGAACTTCCAGTGGAGGCTGGCAGCACAGCGGCAGATTTAATTTGCTGCCGCAGTGCCCACCCCGCCTGAAGCGGGGTCCAGGCCGGAGGTGGTAGTAGTGGTGACGGCGGTGGCAGCGGATCAGTTAAGTGATTCGAATGGCCGTTCAGGCGTGAGATTGGGCAGAGGGGAGTGTCCCTCTGCCCATCCCCAAGCCTAGGCCCGGGTAGCCCCGCATTTGTTCCCCGCACTGGGGGCCGCTTACACTAAGGCTGGCCCTGTTCATAAATGTGAGTTCTTGCTGTTTGACTATCCTGCCTGCCTCGTCTGCAACACTATAGGTGGGAAACCTCTTCCCCACCCCCCATAGGCCACTTTCAAAATTAGTATAAGCTACACAGGCTGGATGGGAGTTGGGAGCAAGGATGTTTAAAAAGTGCACTCAGGATAGGGGAAGAAAAGAGGGTTCAGATCCTGGATCTATGCCATAGATCCATTCCCTATCCATGAGTGCATGCCCTCATCTCTGCTCCCTTGTCCTATGCTCACTCTTTCGCAATGGTTGAGGACAGGGGCTGGATTTATGCTTCAGATCCAAGAATTGGAAAGGGCCAGATCAAAAAACGCAGCAGGCCAGACTGGGGCCAAGTTTTCCTATACCTGGCATACAACCTCTCCCCCCCACATTACCTCCTTTCTGGCACAAAATGTAATCAGGAATACACCACAGCCTAGAACAAAGAGCCTGTAAGATGGGGAATGATGGGCATGGGGATAGATGGTAAAAAAAAAATTTTAAAAGGAAAATGGGAAGGAAATAAGTGGACAAGAAAAAGGTAGGCCCAAAAACATATTTTCAGTGTTGGTTGGTTTCCCAACCTATTCTGTTTCTTTCTCACATTTCTTCATTCAAACACTTCAGTGTAACTACCACCATTTGAGTATACTTTCTATTAACTCAGGCTACTGATAGTTTGCCTTCTAATGACTGGGAAAGGGGGATGAGCAAACTTCGGAGACTAAAGAGGTTTTCACATGAGACGTTAGCCCTGCAGCCGACTGCCCGTCTGAAGGTAGTGCAGTCATATACACACTCCCACGAGCCACGGAGCACCCACTCACTGCCATTCATAGTGTCATTTCAGGAAACGTGGAGTGCACCATGTGGGGCAAGCCAAATTGCTCTGTGGCAATGGGCAGTAACATGGCTCTTGCTTCTCTGAACAACTGCGGCCTGTCACACCAACAGGATGGGTCCTCCAGTACCATAGAGCCGTAGTTTTCAGCTTCCCCCCCCCCATTTTCAGACCCCTAAAATATTTTGAACGGAGGGGCAGATTCCTTTGGAAATCCATTGTGTGCACAGCTGAGGCTCGTCACTTTCACCCAATAGGCAGCGGAAGTGGCCTTTGCAACTGACAAGCACCAGCTGGGAGCACTGGGGAGCTTGGTCCCAGCTGGGGCTTGTTACTCCTTTATGTTTGGTCTTTTTTCCATCGTATAGCATAAGCCCCCAAGGACAGGAACCTGTCTCTAATCAAGACTGTTTAAAGCAAGACACATTGCTGGTGCTATACAAATGACAAGAAAATAATAATATATTCAGATGATGGAGGAATTCACAAAGACCAGAATTAATGCACCTCATTTACTTGCTTCAGAGGCTGAGGAAGGTACTGGCCTTCAGTATCTTGATCCATGAATCTGGTCTGGGAAACCCTCTTGTTCCTACTCCTCCAGGATCCGGTCTCAGGCATAGCTCTTATTGGTCAGACTACAGCTACGCTAAAAAAACAGCCACCATGGAAAGGAGAAAATTTCAGACATGAAACCAACAGCTTTTCACTAAGCATGCTCCAGGCTGCTCCAGGAAGATAAGATAACGACCAAAATTCCAGAACATCTGGATTTCTATGTGGAGGGATTCTACGTTGGCTTTTTCAGAAGGTACGGTGTGCAGCAAACAAGCAGCAGAATCGCATATTTCCCAAGAGCAACAGTGATAACTAAACCAGTTGTTAGCCGGAATAGTGACTTTTAGGTAAAAAAAACAAAACCACTCATAGCAACTCGAGGTTTTCTTACGCAATGTCACAAATAAATGTCCTTAGATAAAAGGCACTCATCAATCCTCTCTTCCCTTGGAGTATTAGTGGTGTTAACACACATGCAAGAAAGAGGGGATGGCCAGGGTGGTGGTGGTGGGGGACCAGAGTCACAACTTACACCAAATAAAATATGCACAAAAAATATCCAGACCTAGCACATGGTCTTTTCTCTCTAGAAAAAGCATTGTCTTTTTGGTGATGCATAAAGGATATTTTAAAGACATGCTAATAAATCTGGTGGATAACTGCTTCTAGCAGCTCAAAAAACGGACATCCTGAGATTTACATTTATATATCAGGGGTGCGTAGTAATGGTTCCTGTATTGGATGGTTTATAGTTTCGTAGATCTGTGGGGACCAATCTCGGTTGAATTCTTTAACAGCTGATATGACAGGGATGTCCATTACCCAAATGGACAGCACTCTCCATTGATCAGTACTCCACTTAACAAGCCCATTTGTCAACCTATTGTCTCTACCGTAATCTGCACTAGAAAAAATTCCTTTCACACACACCCCGCCTGCCCCCCCATCCTTGCATTCATGGTGAGGGCCATTTGTCCCGTTCCCTCATTGAAGGAAGAAGCAGGGGTGGGGAGGAGCAGGTGTGTGAGGCACCTTGCTGCTAGGCAACACAAGGGGTTTGGCATGAAGCAGGTCTCACAAGACGAGACTTGGCAAAGTGCACTGTTAGAGAAGTCAGGTTCCCCGCTGCAGTGGAAGCACAGAGGGTAGTGAGGAAGCCACAATCTTCCCCCTGCACCCCTAGAAGGTCTCCTAGAGTCCAGAAGCCAGCCCAGGGAGGCAGTTGGCAGCGCAATTAAGGGAGCTGCTGCAGCAGTCACGCGAGTTCCTGCATCAAGTGAGGGCTTGTTGAGTGGGAGGCCTGAGGTGTCTGCCTGGTGAGGGGCTCCCCTTACCCACTGTTTTGACCCCTAGGGGTTGCTGTGGGGGACGGCTGTCATGCCCCCCCTCCCCCCGCAACTGGTTTCCCACTGATTGTTCCCAGCAGGGCCCTGAGTAGCTGGGAAGCATATACTGAAGAGAGAAGGCATCATGCCAAGGAAGGGTGAAAAAAGGGACCCCCCCCAAAAGTGGGAGTGGATAGAGAGGCAGCCCAAGGCCCCCCACCCAGAGCCTGCTCTCTCAAGTAGGGCAACTGAAGCTATTTTGAGTCCTTGCAAGAGAGGATGGGGGCTGTGAACAGCTGATGCGCCCGCTAGCAGCAGTGGCAGCTCCTGGATTGGAGCAGAGGCTCCATGGCACCCTGTTGGCACAGTTAGTGGATGGAGGTAGCCCCTCCCTCCACAGGCCCCCGCGTTGGGGCTGGAAGATCAGCCACCCCAAGAGGACAAGGCATGGGGGGAGGAGTTCCTTCTTGTTTCAGTGAGGATGCTCCAGAACCAAGGCATCCCAGGGGTACCCCTGTAGAGACGCAAAAAGATCAGGTGCAGGGGCTGGTGAGGAGAATGGAAGCGTTGGAGCAATGTATCAAGAGCAGGGCAAGCAGACAGATGCAGAACCAGTCATCCACCCAGGAGCAACAGAGACTTGAGGGGCAGGTCTGGAACTGGGTGAGAAAACAGCATTGCCCAGAGGATGGGCAGAGGCATGTCCTCATTGGTCCACATGGAGTGTTCAGGCATGCAGAGGCTTGGCTGGAATAGGGTCTGGGTCCCTTGGCCTGGGTAGAGCACAGATTGCAGGAATACATGACACCCACAGCCCTCCAAAGATCAGATGCCCACAGCATGGCCTGATGCAATTCAGGTCTAGAAGGGACCACCCAATGTCCAAGTCTGTGGGAGTTGTGGTGTAGGGCAGAGGAATGAGCATCCTCCGGGGGGGGGAGGGGGGGAGGGAGGGAGAGTACACGGATGATTCAGCTTCTATAGGGAACCATCTCCAACAGTCAACACAGAAGAAAATAAGCAATGGCAAATATGAGGAAATATTTGCTCTTCTATTTAGTGACCTTATCCCTGACAGGGAGTCTAGAACAGGCAGTTTAGGCGTCCTAAAGCAGACCATAATTATGCCAACTGGATGGTGGCTTATACAGTTTTTCAGGATGTGATGCCTTAAGCATAACCGAAGAAAGTGTCTGACAATGAAGTATCAGGACAGCGAGGCATGCCTACGAAACTATTTACGATGAGGCATTTCATCACCAGGCAGTGATTACTCTGGGGATACAGTGGGATATCCACACCCAAGACCTGTGGCTGGAATGCACGATTGATGCAACCAATGCACCCAGGTTGGATTGGTGAGCATGTGTTCATGAAAGGAGAGGCGGTGCCAACCAATGATCCTTACTCACAAGAAGGGTGGAGGGATAATGTAGGAGCAGCACTGTGCTGGGAATAAGTTGGGGAAGGGTCACCACTTGCTCTGTAGATTTCAACACTGTTGCTCACAATGTGGGGGCCCACAGCCACAGCTAGCTGCTACAAATTCAAGAATTACAATTCTATGTTTCAGCAGCAATCAGGAGGTCAAGGGCAGGTCACTTGAAGGGCTTCTGGCAGCGGGAGAGGAAAGGGCCGCAACCCCAATCAGACCTGATGCACTGGAGCGAGTACTGAGGGACTACCCTGACCGCAGCATGGGGGCTTCCATGGTGCAGGGTGTTAGAATCCTGGCTGAGGGAGTGACCCCCCCACATCCCATAAAATTAAGTCATACCTGAAGTTCGTAGTTGTCTTGGAACATGTGGTTTGCACCAAGCTCCATAAAGAGCTTTATGAGGTCCTTTTGACCACCCACCAATGGCCAATTTGCATATTTCCCCTTTAGGTGTAGTCCCTAAGAAAGCTCCAGGTGATTTTCAGGTCAGTCACCACCTCTCTTACCCAAGGGGGGCCTTGGTGAATTACAGTATTCAATCAGAGCTATGCTCGGTGTGGTATGCAGCATTTGACTTTATGGTCGAATTGGTGCAAAGATGTGGGGTGGGTATTCTGGTACCCAAGAGTGACATCAAGCCTGCCTTCCACCTCCTTCCAGTCCATCCAAGTAACTTCAAGCTGCTGGGCTTCACATTCCAAGGGAAGTACTACTAGGTTACAGTCATGCTGATGGGTTGTTCCATCTCGCGCTCGACCGCTGAGAAGTTCAGCTTGATGTTCAATTAGCTAGTGTGGCAGACATCTGGTTTACATCCATTATATGGATGATTGTTTGTTTGTGGGGAAGAAGGGCTCTCGGATGCGTGAGAGGCTGCTGCACATATTTCAAGACATTGCGGAGGAACTCAGCATTCCACTAGCACAGGGGGGAAAAACAGAGGGCCCAGCGACATCTTTGTAACTGGATACAGTTAATGCCCTTTCCTGTCTCCCAGAGGAAATGTTAGCTGCTTTGTGGGCGGGAATCAACAGTTGTTTTAGGGTGGCCAGTGACTGTAAAGCAAGTACAAAATCTTTACTAGGGAGCCTAAACTTTGCATGTCATGTTGTAGCCCCTGGGCGCATTGTACCGACTGTACGCTAAAGGTGTCTGGTAAGTTGCCCTCTCCCCCACATTACCATGTTCACATGATGCAGTAGATGAAAGTGGACTTGGCCACTTGGCCAGCCTTTCTGTCTGACTACAAACAGGGTCAGCTTCTGGAGTCAAAGCCTCTTGCTAGAGGTAGAGCACCAGGTACAATCAGACGTGGCAGGTTGTCTTGGTTTTTGACTGAATTTTAGGGGGAGATGGCATGTGGCCCAATAGCCACTAGAGTGGATGAAGCAGGGTTTAACCAAGGTTCTCACCTTTTTGGAATAGTTCTTGGTGTTAAGACGGTCCTCTTCTGCTTGTCTATGTCATTAATTCACTCTCATCTAAGTCACCTAGGATGACGAAGCAGGTGAGGGCGTTTGTATTTAAAATGTTTGTCAGGTAACATCCTTTTCATCGCTAAGCATGTGCCTGGGGTTAACAATGGCATAGCAGGCACTCTCTCTTGCTTCCAGATAGACAGTTACTGCCTTTCAGCACCAGGAGCAAGCTAGATACCCGAATTCATGCTGCCACACATTTGCAGCCATGGATTTTAGAGTTCTTCCAGATCATTCAGAGTTCCCTAGCAGACAGGACCAAGGTGGCTTATGAGTGTGCCTTTGCGGAGTTTCAGGACTTTAGGAGTAAAAAGGGTTGGGCATCTGGTTTCCCCATAGCTGAATCCCCGATGATCCAGTTCAGCTTGGTACTCCATCAAAGGAACCTGGCTCCGGGAGCCATAGCCAGTAAAGCTCTCAACTCTGACATATGCAAGTCGACTGGCAGGCGACCCCATGCCTGCCCATGTTTTCTTCCTCAAATGGATGTTGGGGAGCTGGTCAAAGGAGCAGGACAGGAAGGTAGATACAGGTCACCTATCACCCTACCCCTCCTGGCGTGGATTTGTATAGTACTTCGTAGGGAATGTTACCATAGCAGTGAAGGTTTATTGGTCATCACAGCATTTAAAGTGGCATTTTGGTGGGGGGAGGAGGGGGGGGGAGGGTCTTTCACATCAGCAAGCTCGTAGATGACGCAGAGATTTCTTGGGGAGGGCCTTCCTTGTCGATGACCTGGTAGTAAACAAGACACACCTGATTATCCATATCAGGCAGTTCAAGACTGATCAGAGAGGGCGGTGCAGTTTGTTACCCTGAATCAGTGGCTATTAGTGAGTTCTGCCTGGTCTGGGCAATTCAGGATTATCTGAATTGTGGCCAGGCTACTCCAGTATTGTTTTTTCATCCATGCAGAGGAGTCAGTTCTTACTCGTTATCAGTTCTCATCAGTGTTGAGAGGGTGCCTTTAGGATTTGGGGACCCTGACTGAGAACTTTGGGCCCCACTCCTTTTGTATAGAGAGCAGCAAGCTTAGAAGCATCCATGGGCTTTTCAGATGCTGAAATAAAAGGAATAGGGTACTGGAGGTTAGGTGTCTTCCGGTCTTATATCTGGCTTTCCCCCCATCTCGGGAGTACGTAAGGGGGCACAATTTCTAATTTATACTGTCTATGTTTCACTTCCAGTTATGGCTGTTTACGGGCAGAGGAGGCTGGTGTAGATCGTGGGCCACAGTTTTATCCACTGGGCTACCAAACAGAAAGAGAAAAGCAGTGGGGATCCCATCTTGGAATGAGTGACAGGGCATAAATCATGTGAAAAGGAAAAAAGGACATTCTGGGAGCAGTTGCTGCCCTCTCTATACATGGACTCATCCTCACAGCACCCTGACATCTTAGTTATAAATTTAGGGGGAAATATTTTAACAGCAGTTGAGGGCTTAGAGTTAATAAACTGGATTAAGTCCAACCTGTTAGAAATTAAGAGGATATTTCCAGGGGTACTAATATTATGGACACAGCTAGTAGAAAGGAGAGTGTGGCACAGGGCAATTCATAGGGTTAGGTGGAAGATCAAGAAAGAAATTGGGAGGCAGAGCCAGGCTCAAGGGAGAGGATGGATCATTCATGGGGAGTTTCAGCATATGAGGGCAGAACTATTTTGGAATGATGGGGTCCATTTGTCCAAGTTGGGCATGAAGATGTACCTGATCATTCTCAGGGACACGCTCCATCAGATCATGACTACCTAGTCAGGGGTAGGGGTGCAAACCAGCTGAGCAAAACTGGTGGTTCTTTGTGGTGGAGGTCCAGTTAGCATTTGAGGTTAGTTAAACTAGGCATTAGATTGCTGAGGAAAAGAACTCCTTAAGAGATGTAGAAATGTAACCCTGTGCAAGGGCTGGGTGAGGTCTGCATAGGGGCACGTCCCAGGAAGTGGGGTTTCCAATGCACCTTAGGGCTAATGTGGCCCTGGTTCCCCACATCCTTCTGATACCTTGGGTCCCAATGGGGGACAACAGCACCTCTCCCACTTAGAGGCTCTCACTGCCGGGTGGAGGGGGAGGTGACCGCAGCTTGTTCATTACTCTTGGTGTTATGATATATTGTTATGACTGGACCCAGTTTGTTAGGGGGTGGAGTTACCCCCGCCAAGTAAAATGTGAGCTGGTAATACAGAGTGTGGTCATTAAAACCCATCACTGTGCCCTTGTCTCCTTCTGGGATGCGGTGACAAAGAGGGGAAATTAATCAGATGGCAGAATGGTTAATCTACACACAAGGCACAACTGGGTAATTAAAACATGTAATGAGCAGAACACACAGCACTGCTTCCACAAAATGCACATATTTGGGTTTCTTTATATTTTCCCATAAAGGCCAAATAGAGTTGAGAAACAATTCACTCTTAAAGGAACCAGAAATATACTACAATAGGCTTCAGACTCAAGCCATGTCAAGTGCCATGATGTTCCCTCCACCTGCTGCTTTGAGAAATGCTCCTCTTTTCTTAGATCAAGGAATGCTGTAGGAAGAAAGCCAAAACCCAACAAAACAACAATAAGGCTACCTAATCAGCCAGTTAATCACTTGGGGAGGTCTAACTGCAATTAACTGGATCTATGCAGTTAGCAGCCGTCGCGCATTCTCATACACATAGTATGTTTTTATATAGTTTTCATACGAAAGATTAAATTAGCCATGAGAAAAGCAATATTGAAACATTTAATGTCTTCCCTCATAATACACATAAGCATCCTTGTCACGGGACAGAAAGCTTCTTTATTCCTTCTCCATATGCAATAACAGAAATAATTAAACATCTTTTGGAGCTAAACTGCATAGTCATTAGCCAGTAGTCAATGATTAGAACTGCGACTGGAGCTTGAACTGCACTTTAGCCAGGCTTTTCTAGCCATTTCCATTCGGAAAGCCTTCCATATCCAGATTTCCCCTGAGAACACTTTTATGATGCTATAAAGAATGTCAACCAGAGACGGGAGCTCCTCGGCACCTGAGCCACAGACAGAATTATCAAATAACATTTAATTGCTGGATGACACCGTGAGGCTGGGCTTGAATTCTGATCTCCTAGTATTATCCATGCAACTGTCTGTGGAGATAAGGCTGTTATGATAGCAGCAGATAAAACCAATTAAACCTGGGAACAGTGAACACTTCAAGATCCTGACTTTCCACCATAAATATACTTTAAGGATGTGTAAACATGGAAAAGTTTGATACTATCTCTTCCAACATTAAGAACAGGACTTGGGACGTAGTTCTTACCTTACACAGGGAGAAAGAGCATGCGTGTGGGTAAGCATTTCAGAGTACATTCAAGAGAGAAAGCAAGCTATATTACGCATGGAAGCACAAGAGCTGTTCATTACTTTTGTAAATAGTACTGGATGGCAAATGCTAATAACTGCAGAGCTAGTTTATTTTTAAATGTAGTATGCTATATATGGTCGTTAATTGCCAAGGATGAATATTCCATCATAAATATGTAGCATACGTTCTTCTTTCACCTTTTCACAATTCAGTGACTCTTCTTTCTGCATTCTGGTATATCAAATTTTGCTAGTATCTCACCCTCATATTTTGTAACCTACTTCATAATCTATTTGTCAATGCTACTTCTAAAATCTTAGTATGAGGCTCCAAACTTAAATCATGAGATATTTCTGCACACTTGCAGCTAAAGAATATCATGGAAAACAGGGGTGTAGTCAGGATGGAATGGGCCCCTGGCCAAGAAATCAAGATGGGCCCCCCTCTTTGTGTCCTGTCGGCGGGCCTAGGGGCGCTGCCCAGTTCGGCAGGCCTGGGGGCACTGCTATCAAACACACAAGACACCCAAAATGCAGCCAGTCTATTAACCTCATTATGCCATGAAAAGAGACATATATAACCAGTTCAGTTGTGCCCCCATAATCAATTCACGCTGCTCCCATCCCATAACCAGTTTATTTGTGACCCCGCCCCTATATAAACAGTCTGGGCCACACCTACCTGCAGGAACGCCTCACCCTCTGCATTCTGGACTGACCTCTGCGGTGAGCCAGGGGTGCCCTTCTTGAGGTCCCCCAGGTTTCCCGGGTGTCGACCATGAGGAGGTCGTTCTCGGTGGCTGCACCGCAGCTGAGGAACTCCCTCCCATTGAGAGGTCCACCTGACTGATGACCTCCCCTCTTTTCGTAAAAAGTATAAGACCTGGCTGTTCTGCTGGGCCTTTGCTGAGGGAGATGGGATGGGAGGGTTGGGTTAGGGTGGGGTTTTATTGTTGGGGGGGGGGGTGTAATTCTGGGAAATGTTGATTTGAATGAATTTTATTATATGTTTTAAAATGTTGTTAGCCGCCCCGAGATGCTTGTAGCAGAAGGGGGCGGCATACAAATGCTATTATAAATAAATAAATAAATAAATAAATTCACGCTGTCCCCCACCCATAACCATTTTATTTGCGTACCCGGGGCAGCGTGAATTATTTATATGGGGGGCCGCAAATAAACTGGTTATGGGGTAGGGTTTGTCATGGAGGAACATAGGGTCACACACGTATAACACCGGACTACATGTAGACTACAAGTCTGGTAAATATGTAATGCCAAAGGTTCCCCATGTATGTAAGGTTACAATTGAGAGCTGTATAACTCAAATTAGGGCTCTGACACGTCACCAGGCTACAGGAAATACAAAGAGATACCAAAATGTGTACTGAAAACTCTTGCCAGACAGCCCTGTTGACATTTAGATGGGCCTTTGTGTTTGCCTGGGTTGGTATGTGACCGACCCCACAATTCCCCAAAGGTGAGAACAGAGACAAAGAAGGGGAAAACTAAAAAAGGAGCCAGTAAGTCACTAGAAGGAGACTCTTCCATCCTAAAGCCATCTTGAGAACTGATCTACATGTGAAAGCCTGCCAGGCAGCAGTTAGGCTACAGAAACATGAACTGAGAGGAGGATTTTGCTCTCTAAAGCAAGAACCCAGCCGCTTACGTTGAAGGGCTGAGAGAAACCAGAACTTCTGGACCTTGGTAGGGTAAGATGCGTAATTTAGGAACTCAACCAGTATAGATATAGGAATGCGTTATATTTACCTTTGATTTCTAATAACCACTCTGTATCAACTATCTTGCTTATGTAATCAATAAACTTACTTCTTATCTTTATGAAGAAGTGTCTGTGTCTAACACTGGAGCACAAGTGAGCAACAAGAGCCCTCAAGCTCTTGAGAACCCAGAGTACAGTCTGTAAATGGAAAGTATCGGGCCCTTGGGTGACAAAGGAGTTTCATTGTGACAGACTTGAATTAGCCAGAGAGAGAAACTAATTCAAGAGGGCTGTGCGCAAGGGAAACTGAGTCACTCAAACCCAGTAAAGTGGGGTGTGGACCCTCCAACCCGTGACAGGGTTTAAAGACAGTATTCCTGTTAGCAATAACTTCACTAAGAAGAGTTAGTGAAATAGCAGCCATAATAATC
Organism: Sphenodon punctatus; assembly: GCA_003113815.1. Classification (NCBI taxonomy): domain Eukaryota; kingdom Metazoa; phylum Chordata; class Lepidosauria; order Sphenodontia; family Sphenodontidae; genus Sphenodon; species Sphenodon punctatus. The sequence continues at coordinate 200,345 of QEPC01014879.1, read as the reverse complement.
TGAGATCCATATTTGCAGATTTTCCAAAATAGGTAGGAATTTAGGATGTAAAGCAATATCTTTCTAAGATAGTATAGTAAGACAGTTGTGAGAATGTGGCCCTTTTTACCTGGACCTCTCCCACCCATGAACACGCAGATTTCTGCGTATTCATGGGTGGTGGAGCCCCGTGTGAATGTCGCGGTGCGCCCGCCCGCAATGAATGGAGATGCGTGCATGCACATATCTAACACACATCCCCACTCACCCCCACCCGTCCGCATAAACGGAGCAACCAGAGAAAACAGCGGCTGATCCGTGGGTGCGGATGAGTGGGGGGTGAGTGGGGATGAGTGTGCAGCCATGTGCATGACCCGCCCATGCACTGGCATGTCCATGGACACCACCACCCCCACCTGGCGGAACGGTGTAAAAATGGTCACTCAAAGAACAGAAGGTTGCTGCCTTGTAAACAAGGTTCCTCGAGATGGTTCCAAACATTCTCACAACACCCACCCTTCTAGCCCCACATGGAATTTTCTTATATTCCTAGAAAGGCTTGGAAGGAACTGTCATTCTGAGGGGGAGAGTGCTTATTATACTAGAGGAGCTCAAGACCATCACGTGGTCTATTATTTTGAATATGGTGAACATGCACAACCCAGGTGTGAGAATGTTCGACACCAACTTGAAGAACCTTCTTTACAAGGCAACAACCTTCTGATCACTCACATCGGGAGGAGTTGTTTGCTTACAAACAGCTTTATCTCCCTGTCCGATTGGGTGTGCCGCTGCTGCTGAACTACTAGCAGGCAGAGGCAGGTGAGGGATGGGGACCCCCCCATGATGTGGGGGTGCGCTGCACCCAGGCCTCCTCCAGCCCAGCCCAGATGTGGCACTGTCCCTGTGGGGCCAGGCAGCATCCCTCTGGTACCTAGCGGCCCCAGACTTTATTTATTTATTTATTTCTACAATTTATACCCTGCCCCCTCCTGAAAACAGCTCGGGGCAGGGTATAAATGCCGAGTTCACTCAATGGATGCTACGCCCCGATGGAGAAGCTGAACATAAGAATGACAGTGAATGTAAATTCCCGAAGATGCTTTAACAAAAAAAATAATCTTACAAATAATAAATTAAAGAGAGTAAAATGTGAAACTTTAGATCAGGGTAAGTTAAAATGATAATTAATGGAAAGGAACGGAGAACAAACATTAAAGGGCAGTCTAGTTAACCATAAACACTCAATTAAAATTCAGTATAAAACTGAAAAACGAGTATGTTTTAATTTAATTTGGGTAGGACATAACACCATGTTACATGGTGTTGTCTTCTGGAGCAAAGCATTTAGAATGCAGGGTCAAAATGAAGAGATAACTGAATATTCAAAGTTGGCAGTAAATTCTCCCTTTCTGATGAGCGTTCTACAGGGGAACGCCTAAAAATTCATCTAACAAAGTTTCCCACTGTTGCTCATGACCATTATAGCTAATTTTCTAGGACTGGCATAAACAGATTGGCAATAGCAAAAATGTTAGCCTTCATCCTTTCCTTCATATTCTTTAAGGATTGGTTACGTTCTTAGAGGATAGGTCCATGAATGGCTATTAGCCAAGTAGGTTGGAGGACATAACTTCTGACCATCAAGAACTGGGAGCAAATGATAGGGAATGGATTGCTCCATTATGACCTGTTGGGTATGCCTCCTAAGCAACCAAGAATGGCCATTGTTGGAGACAGGATGCTGGGCCAAATGGACCACTGGTCTGACTCAGTAATGGCATTTCTTATATTCACCCATGTTCTTCTCATATTTCACTGCATTGCTTTTATTATTATTAGCAAACATTTATATAGCACCAGCAATGTACCTGGTGCTTTACAAAGTAATTGAATAGATACGGCCCCTGCCCTAGGGCTTACAATCTGAGAAACCTAGGGGGGGGGGGGGGAGGAGATATGAAGGAAGGGGAACAGAAGGAGAGACAAGGAGTGTAACATTCACGAGGATGCGAGGTCCCAGGTGCACGTGCTTGGCTTGGTTACATCAAGAATGATGGCTGGTTGGTCCATGTGGTGAGGATATGAGTACACAGACCTCAGGTAACAGATTGTACTGGATGGAGGGTATCAGCAGGAGTTAGGTGAGGGGAGCAAGGAGTCGGGGAGGGCAGAGTGGAAGAGGTGGGTCTTGAGGAGGGATCTGAAGGTACGAAAGGAGGGGGCAAGAAGGATGTGAGAAGGGAGGGAGTTCCAGGCATGTGGGGCAGCTAGGGAGAAGTGACAAAGGCAGTTAGGGGAGCAGGGGAGGGCGACAGAAGGGACAGGGGAGGAGCGGAGTTCATGGACTGGAGTATGGAGGAAAATTAACAGAGAGAGGTAGGGGGGAGAAGGTTGTGAAGAGCTTTATAGGTGAAGACTAGGAGCTCGTGCAGGATTCGTTCAGGAAGGGGGAGCCAGTGAAAAGAGGAGAGAAGGGACTGCACGTGATCGAAACAACGGACGAGGATGACGACCCTGGCAGCTTTTAAAATATTATTCTACTCTGAAAAGTGGTTTGCAACAATGACATTTTTGCTTGAACTTGTAATTTGTCACAGTCAATTCTACATCAGATATACTTGGGGTAGAAGGCCAAAGAATTGTGTTTCTAATTGTTACCTCTACAAATACCAGCTCTGCACCTCAGATTTGAAAGCCAGCTGTGCTCCAACTGATGTTATCACCATGATAAGAAAGATGCCACATACCAAATTCTGTCCTTGCTTCTACTTTTGGACCCTGCAAATATTCACGAACATTCTTCAAATTCTGTATTCATTTTTTTTTTTTTTTACAATAATTAAATAAAAGAAACTAGAACTGCTCCACTGCTAGGCTTTTTAAAAAGCGATTGTTTGGAACCAGACAGCATTACATAAAGTTGAGAACTAGCTCCTGCTCACATCAAACCTTACAACTGCTTTTCAAAGTGTTTTAGGAGCCCGAGGCGCTAAGTCTTTATCATCATCATCCAGTGAAGGCTTAAAAAAAAAAAGAGTCCGTATAACAAAACTTTATACCTTTTAAATCTAAAGACCTATACAATTAAGGATTCTGTCACTTGCTTTTAAATACCAGATACAGACCAACATCTATTAAATAATGAATAATAATTTATTTACAGCAATCAGCCAAATAAGTCTATTAAATATACTTAGCAGTCACATTTTTATTTGATACAATTGATATGGTATGGTGTGTACATGGAATCTTTATTTTTTAAAAAATCCTCCTTCCTTAAACACCTTTAAGTTGATTCAGTTAATTTCCTAGTCCAAGCACTGGGCTCTCCCCCCAGATGTTTTAACGTGTTGCTTTTTTAACCTGCTGTTCTACTGACCTATGATCAGGCATGTCTGATCCATAGCAGTAAGGTCAATGACTGATGATCAGAGTAATCTCCCAGAAGACCAACTAGAGGAAATAGGCTAACTCTACAAAGGAGTTTTAAATTAGTTTTCCATGCTAAAATATGCAAATTACTATGCACAGAGTGCAATGCTTGGGGCAACCACCATAGTATATGTTCTGCAATACAGGTAACGTCTTGCCATCCAAGCAATGTCTTTGCATCTTAATGACATGGTTTTCCTCTCTTCAGAACCAATTAAACACTTCTCTCACTCCAAACAAGTGTTTTTAGGGACTGGAAAAGTTTGGCTGTTAGGGTTTCCATATTATTTTAATCAGAGCAAAAATTCTCTCTCTCCAATGTGTAGATGTTTTCGTTTGGGTTCGCTACACCTTTTAATTTACTGTTCACTTTGAACATTTAGGCTTTTCTCCCTGTCTTATGTTCCCACTTACTTTGATATGGTTTGCACATTTCCTGCTATTACAATTAACAATGCACACACACCAACAATAGCCACTGTCACAACATTCACAGCTTCAAAGCTAGCTCCAACTTGCAAGGCATAATACACAGAGAAGACACTAATGAAAAGGCTGAATTTAAAATCCCATTTACCCTGAAAAGGTCACAGCACATTTAGATGTCCTTGGGAGATTGCTGGGAGACACTGGGCCCTTTGAATGTTGTTGTGATCATTTTCCCTGCAAGATAATCATGCTTTACATGTCTGGACTGTTTAAGGGGCCAACATGTGCTAATTTAATTTGTGTTTTTAAAGGGAGCTGAACCTTTCACGGAAGAAATGTAAAGGGCTACCGCTTGCACTGTATACACAAAGGGGTTTCATCCTCCTTTGACAGACTATAGGCAGAACTCTGATAGTTGGTTCATTTTCCTATAATGTACTTAATTCAAGACCCCTACCCTTAGAAATAAAGTACTACTGGACAAGAATAAAGTTTGAGATAAATCCATGTTGAAAGGATTCAAACCATTTATATTCTAAATAATTCAGACAAAATCATCCTGGACAGAAAGTGTTCTACACTGAAGGCAGTGTCTCTGCACCACTATCATTTTGCCACTGGCACTCAGGTAGCCTTACAAAAAAAAAACCCACCACCATGCATTAGTCTGTAGCTGCTAGTCTCTGACTACACTTAAATCAGGTACCAACCAAAGTCATTACTTGGCATTTTGCACTAAAGCACTCATCAGCTTCCTTATGGGCCACCGACTATTTGTTCCAATCTCTTTCAGGAGGGCTAGGAAATTCTGCACTCAGACAGATACACTGGAGAAAAGAGATGAAACAATGGGAATGGAGGAATGTCAGAGAAATGAAAGTAAAAACCACAGTGAGAACATTCACACCCACATTATGTGAGAGTTAGAATAGATCTGAATTGGTCTGATCTGAAGTTTAGGGAAATGATTCGTTTCAAACGGCAACTTCAAAGAAAAACTATTTTGGCAAGATAAGGAACTAAACTTGCAGTTTCATTTACTAATTTGCTTTAGTAACAGTTGTTTAAATAAGCTATTGTGTTTTAAACAAATATATATATATATTAAATGAGAATATTTAGAAACAAAGTAGAATATTAATTTCACATCTAAAAAGATAGATTCAGATGCTCTCAAAGCTGAAGCGACACCATTTACAAGTACCAACACAGTTAAAGGTGGCCAGGCATGCAAATATTCGAGGACAGTTATGAGAAATACTGGTTGCAGGGCTGCATTGGCGGCAATGCAGCACACTAAACACAGTACACACTGTCCTTTCGTTACTTTCTTACTAAGTAAGTATACATGAACCATGATAATACAAATAAAGCATGAATGCTTATCAGCTGAAAAATGATAATAAAGTCCAAGTCTTGACCTTCCTTCACCAAGCATGTTAAACATCTAGGGCTTTGCCTCTGTACTCTGCTCCCACCACTCACGGTTTGTTCACATTAGCAATGTGGCCTGAAGTTAATTTTTATTTGGCCCCTTTCAAGTTCCTGGATCTGGCCCCTGGATTCATTTTCTACCCCCAAGACTGAAAGGCCATGCTCAGGGTAAAGGAAGCAGAGGCATACACGCAAGGACAAACAACGGAGTCGCGTCACAGATCCAGATCTGGACCCTCCTCTTCCAGAGGGCTGTACGTTCAAGTTTCGACAAAGTACAAATAAATTGGGGGGGGGGGACCCTTTGGGGTTCTATATTTGAAATATAAATACTAGGGCCACTTGCCCATGTTACCGTGGCACCAATTCTACCGGCGGAGAAATCTCCCGGCTGGCACACTCTGCACGTGGGCACTTAGTTAAAAGCATCATCACCCATGTCCAGCAGCATTTTTTCATCCAAATTTCAGGGCTGGATTTCAAGCCCTGACATTCGGAGGAAAAAAAGCCACTGGATGCAGTTGATGACCTGCTCAGTGTAAGTTTCCCAGCTGGGAGATTCCCCACCAGAAGAATTGCCGGCCCCAGTAACATGGGCAAGTGGCCTAGGTCTGTATATTTAGGTTTCAAGTTAACCCAATATTTCTTGTGTGTTTCTTTTTTTAAAGAAATATCTCAGATCTCAAATTGGACCCCAAAACTGCTGCGCATATCCCGTTTGGAGCAAGGCTACTCTCTAAATCTCAGCTTAGTCACCTGCTTGGGGAGGTTGCTCTGTCTCAGAACTGCAATCTCCAGTACTGAAGCTAGGCCCAAACCAACAGAGACCAGACCAGCCAGGGAGAAATGGTGAGTCGTTGGTAGCTTAATTTATCCCCACCCCAGAGCCAGCCCCATGCCCCATTCCCCTCTGGGCCAGGAACCAGCACCCCAAACCAGTGACCCCTTCCCTGAGCCAGCCCCATGTTCCCATTCCCACTCCAGCAACATCCCTGAACCTAGTCCCATGCCACATTGCCCATGCCAGTGACACCCTCCCGCACCTGTGGCCCATTCCTAAGCCAGCTCCATGTTCCATTCTTCCCTCTCCCAAGCCAGCCACATGCCTCACACTCCCTCAAGCCGCCGATCCCCCTGAGCCATACCCACCCTGTTCCACCATCCCCAAGCTAACAACCTCCCCACCAAGCTAGCCATATTCTTCACCCTCCCCCAAACCAGTGCTCCCCTTTTAAAATTGGTAGCAGACTTAGCAGCAATTTTACTGCATTATTCTTTCCTTATAGGCCTGTCAAACTGGCAACGCCTCACTGTATTTCTGTGCCAAAACAGTCCATATGCAGATACTCGTGTTCACCGCTTTTTCCACCTTTGCAACAATGGGGATAATGCAGTGAACTTAGGCAAATATACAAATACTTAACTCCATGCACAGCCCTACTCCTTCAGCACTCCCACCCCCAAGTGCTATACAGACCTCAGAGTTTGTACCAATTTCAAAGTGACCATGGAGGGAAACAGTGCCCCACCCCTGCTCCAAAGCATCTCACATTTTGTAGGCTGCTACATAAAATAATTGCATTATGATATATATACAAAATATATCATAATGCAATTTAGATAGCTAAGATAGCTCGATCCTGCACAATATATATATCCTGCAAAAACCTGTAGGAATGTAATGGGATAAAAGTGAAAAATGGCTCCAGGAAATTGGTAAAACAACAAACAAACAAACAACTCAGCAGAAAACTGTACTGGGAATGGCAAAGAAAAGAGAACATAACATTTTCTTTTGATCTGGTCTTGTAGGAATGATGAGAGCCTGTTGTGCAGAGGAAAACAGGAAGTCTCAATGTCAGAAGTAAGATGCAGATTTCAGGACCTGACTGAGTGAAGATGGGAATGATGAACTCTAGTCTCAATGAGAGGCTTCATGCACCACCCATTGTTCGGGGAAGGGATACATGAAAAAGGGATACATTTCTTCTGCCAGTAAACATCACTAGTGTGTGTTTGGTCAAGAAAGAAGAATCTAAAAATAGTATTCGCTTGAATACCAGACAGTCTAATTTTAAAAGTCTGTTCTGTCGCTTGAGCAGAGCGGCGTTCCCTTCCTCCCACCTCCGAGGAAGCCAGGCAAGGGAATTTAATGTGGCCAACTTCGCAGTTAGCCGAATGTTCCCAAGTGGCGCAGTTTCACACTTCTCGGGTTGGGGGAGCTCTCACGGGAGCTCGATTTTCCTTCTGTTTTAAAGTTGCGCCCAGCTAGTGGTGGGCTGTGGCACAGTCAACCGCCAGAGAAAAGGAGCACTCCCACCTGCTTGCCAGTCATTGTGCTTTTGAACCACCTATTTGGGGTTGGGATAGAATCCCACCCCCACCCCCACCCCCGGCAAGTGATTTGGTTACCTAGCTTGTGGGGGTTTTGCCTTCTTTGCAGTGCCCTCACATGTATGGTTTGTAATTTTTACAATAACTTGGGCACATTCAAGTAAAGGTTGGTGATTGTTTCATAGCGCCCTGCTGTTTGGTACAGTGCTCAATTGTTAATATGCCAGCTCAAGACGACAGTTAATTTACATATCTCCACTTTTGAGTGTGGTTGAGGTGGCGTGTGGGGTTTGGGCAGTGGGGGTGTATGTGAACTAGACTGGGAAGCCTGGTCAGCATGGCACGTGTTCTCCCTCTCCCTACCTGTTTGAGTGGGAAGGTGTTCATCATTGGGTTGTGTGCCCAATTTCAAATTGTTCGGGGGGGGGGGAATACATCCTCCTAGGGAGTTTGCCTAGGCACTCCACTCTGTTAGCACAGTACCTTGTCACTTATTTTGACTGGATACTGGATTATTTTAATAAAGGGTTGCTGACAGGTTTATCCCAAAATCTGTGTTTTGTCTCCTTTGTCAGGCTGGGGGGGGGAGGGGGGGCTAAAGCTTGAGATTTTAACAGAGCAAGTACTAAAATTCAATGAAGTGTCCTGGAAAATATCCCACATACTACTTTTCATGATCTGTAGGTAATTAATGTTTATTTTGATGGAGGGGATGAGTATTTCTTTGTGGCAAACAGAGATGACAGAGCGATTCTATGGTTTAGTTAACTATCCTCCCACTACTGAAATAATGTAATTTAATTCTGCAAACACATGCATGAATGTAGCTTTATTTAGCAAGGAGTTCAACAGAAGTGATTGGGATTCCTCATTAAAGTCACAAACACTATGCATTTTTAGGTTTCAGACTGTCACAAATTTATAAATATAGTGGGTCAAATGGCAGACCTCATTGATTAATACTTTGGTGAGAATACACAAATGTGCTGCAAGCTGACAGGACACAACTAACAGAGAGGCTCGGTTTATGAGATGCACAGGACTAGATGAGCAGAAGTGCTGGGGGTATGGACAGATGTGCATAGATGTTTTTTCAGTGCTTGCTAGTAAAGTGTCTCATTCACACAGGTGATCTCACTCTCTCTTATCAAAACTCAGTTAAACATATATTTTACCAAAAGCAGGAGGGGGGGGGAGGGGAGAGTCAGGCTATTAAAAGTATCAAATTGAGAGTTTATTTTAAGTGGCAATGCTAATAATCATTCTCTTTTTAAAATACAACAATGCTATTTTATTCCCTACTAGCACATCTAAAAGGGAGAACAAAAGTTGGGAGGCCTTTATATAACCAATTCCTCTGGAAGTTTAAAGTATTCAGATATGCAAAGTTCTGATCTTTTATCACTGTTCTTTCAAATGTAGGGCCATATGCTGCTACCCATTGCGTTCACAAAAGGGAAGCAGATGTTGGAGAGTTACTAGAATGCCTAAGAATCTCCTGCCAGTCAAATGGCACACAGTATAATGCCTTAAGAAGTTTAAGCCTCAAATGACAGCAGCAAATAAGATCGGACTTACTCAGCTGCAAATGCAAGAAACCATCCCACTAGACCTGTGGTGCTTCAAACACAACAGAAATTAGATAAACAGTAAGTACAACACTTTAATTAATGCTAGCCGTTAATTCAGTTTAATTGGGAGGTGATGACAGCAGCATCTGAAAGCATCATACGGAGAAACACTTCCCGTCAATGGCTGGGAAACCAGCCATTAAGTGTGGGACTAGAGGGAGTGCGTAAACAAAAGTGAGAAGCCATGGAATTTGTTTCTCATGCCTTTGCTTGTGGAAGTCGCACAGGCCTTGCTGGTGTATCTGTGGTTTGCATGGAATTACTAGCAGCACCTATTGACCAGTAATGTCATTACATTGTAGCTGGAGAGATCAACATGTGTGCACATGTGCTGTGCTTTCTTGTTGCATCAGATCTTTCAGCAGAAGCTTTTAATTCTTTTATAGAGTTTGGTTAAACCAATTTGCAAGATTAATGAAAAAGCTACAGCACAGATAAGAAACAAAGAGGTTCATGAAAGATTTTGCAAGATTTTAAAATTTAGATTAAATTTATATTTGACTTCTATTTAGGGAGGACCATACCTCCCCTTTAATACAGGACACATGAAAAATACATGGCTGCATTTGTTCTAGCAATGAAAAATACATGGTGAAAAAACACCAATGAAAATACTTCCAATACAGTCCTGCACCATGCATTTTTCATAAATGCCCTGTTAAAGGGGAGGTATGGCCACCCTACTTATACCTCGCCCTATCTCAAAAATTGGCTCAAGGCAGCTTAACACAATGGGGGGGGGGGGAATATGTAAAACATATTAAATAAATCCCATCCCCAAACTGCTTACAACAATTGAAATAATAAAACTTATACATACATACAAACACCACCATTCCCACCCCTCCCCATAACCTAGCAACCAAACCCACCTCCCTTCCCATGCCATCGCCTCTCACACAATTTAATCAGGACACGTTTCTCATACTACTAGGGGAAATTTAACAATAATATTAAGCATTTATATAGCACTTCATTTCTTACTTAGAAACAGTTACGCCTCTCAAATCCAACATCCCCCACATGTATTTTACAGTTGAGGGTATTGGACCGAGTGACCATCATTTTCTCAAGTGTCCATTAATATTAAACATTCGTTTCTGGATGCCCAGTTTGGGTCATGGATGACCAAGGACCCACAACTCCAAGCTTATAGGTTCTGTAAGTACCTGGTAGCCTGGAAAATGGGACAACTATGCTAAAATCTTTAAAGTATTTGTGTTGGCACTGCAGACACCTCACATCCTTAGCATGTTAAGATAGGCACAAAATCAGATGACATTCCTTAAAACCTGGGCCCAGTGCAACTTGTCCAAGATCACACAGGAGCAGAGCCCTGGGTCTATAATTTCAAAATTATATTTTGAAATTAATTCTGCATGCTTTTCCTCATTGTTATGTTAAATACAAAGACAGCTAGAGAGCTTTAGAATGCATGAGTCTGTGAAAGCAACTAACATCATTCAGAAAACAAAGAAGGAGATCTATAAAGAAGAGGAGAGCACTAGTGTTCAATCAGCACAGTTCAGCTAAAGCAGATGAAATCTGGTATTTTCTGAATAAGGAGGGGGGGAAAGAAGAGAACTGTAGTGCTTGTATTTACAAGAGGCCTTTTTCTCTCTTATGAACTGCACTGAGCAGTATACTGCTCCTGAAATCTAGTGTCCACGGCAACCCTGAGCACCTAACAACCAGTCAGAACAAGGATGAGCTTTTCCCTCTGTAGGTACCAAATCATAGCTACCACTGGCTGTGAACAAGTTTGTTCCTGGGAGACAAGCCGTCTCTTGTGAACGCTTGCAAAGCTCCAGGTTTTAAAAGTATACAAAAGCAGCACTTAGGCGGAGCAAATACTGGATCCTTGTAAACTCTTAAATCAAGACTAGGCTGCAGAACAAGTTTAGGGAATACATCCGGGGAAAGGGGGGGAGGGGCTGGCCTTAGAGGTATTGGACACAGACATCAAGGGTAATAGAGCAGTTGGGAGGGGAGACAAACCAGGGGGGGGGGGGGGAGGAGGGAATCCTACTATTCTTATTACAAAAACTCCTATTTTTCCAGACTCTGATTGTTGAAAATCATCTCCTCTAATTTTGAATTAAATCTGATATCCAACTAATTATGATAATACTATATCCGCACAATAGTTCCTTTATAGGAATGTGCCTTTAAAAACCACTGGCAACAAGCATAACTGACACCATGCAGTAACTACAATCGAGTGACAGCCTTGGAACATATGTTCTTCTCTGCCTTCTAAAGCTGTACCTTGATCCCTACTAAATGGGGAAATAAAAGCTACGTTTAACCTCTCATTTTTCGTAATGCATCAAAACCACATCTTTCACAAACATTACCTGCCTGTCAAGATATCAGGTCTTGGCATGCAGACTGGTATGCTGATTTTGTAATCTCGGCTTGCAGCCATATGTACTTAATCCATCAACTACAATTTCAAAAGGCTTGTGTTCATACAATCTTAAACAGCTGATATGAAATGTACTAATTGCTCATTTGGCTTGTTTGCTAAAAAAAAATATTTATTTTTTTAAAAAAGCCAAAAGAATTACCCTTTAGGGAAAAAAAATTAAAAATCCCATTCGTATGAGTAATGACACAACAGCCTTCTGCTCTCTCATGAAAACAAAATTCAAGCTCCACTTAGGTGTTTTGATTGATCAAAATGTCCTTTCATGCCTGTACATCTTAATACTATAGTATACGCTATGTACATATAGCACAGCACTCTGATAATGGCTTTTGAAAACAAAGTTTCTAAAAATCTTAGAGATAATTTAAATAAGGCCCACAACATGAATCCCAGGAGGGAAATCGGTCCCTTAACACTGCCACTAAACAAAACAGAATTTGTTTTCAAACCTCTCCTTACTGAAGAAGGGGAGATATTTAATCAGAGTGATTTCTATAGAGCACTGTGTCCTTCCAGAGACTATTAATTATTTAAGACTGGGGTCAGGAACCTGTGGTTTGAAAGCCACATGTAGCTCTTCAACAGCATGTGTTTAGCTCTTCAGTCCTCTGGCATCAGAACACAGTTTTCAACAATACACAAGTGTGAAGGAGATGGCTGTGTAATCAACCCTGCTGCAGCAGTCTTTTCTGTACTGGCTGAAAGCAAATCAAACTTTTAAAAAAACAGACCAGTTTTGTCAAGTAATGCCCTCTCTTTTTCCTCCCACTATCTTCCTTCACATTCATTTCTATGGCATCGGTTAAAATAACTCATCTGTATAAAAGTCTGATAACACAGCAAACAACACTTCCTAAGGACTGACACTGGTGTTTTGTTTTTTAAAATCTGACATGTGGCATTAAATGATGTCCACCTGTTACCATTAAAGAGTGGTTTGCAACAAAGGGCAACAGCGGCCATGTAGGCGGTGGGGCAGCTCCCTGGCCTGACCTGGGAGAGAAAACCACGGTGGCCACTCTCTGGGTAATTGGGCGGGACTGAACCAACAGGCCTGCCACCAGGAGAGCCGAGGTAGGGGTGGAGCCACAATGGCCGTGTGGGCCCTGCCCCACTCCCAGAGCCCTACACCACGGCGGGGATGGTGGGGCCAAACAGACATGCTGACCCGCTTTGGGCAGCCCTTGGCCCAGGGTTTTGGATGCTAGGGTATGGGGAGGGGTGGGAATGGAGTTGGATGTAGGATATGGTTTATTGTTTCAATTATTGCAAGCAGTTTGGGGGTGGGATTTAGGCACTGGGGATTGGGCCCAGAGCACCTCCCTGGACAGATGCCTACCTATCCCAGGGCAGTCCCAGGCCAACATCTGGCAGCGCAGGACTACACGTGCAGTAAGTCCCAGCCCACAGCAGTTGCATCTGTTTTTACCCATAGAAGTTTCACTTTGGGGTTCTTCTTTGCTTACGTGTTTTCCTCTTCGCTACATTCCTCTCATTCTGTTGTACTAAACTGCCTTTCACCAAATAAAAATAAATGAGATTTTCCTTTCTCCCTTTGCAACCTGGAGGAGAGCTAAAGGAAGAGAGACCATGAAAGGGGTGGGAAAATAAAAGGCCTGTCCTCCTAACAATGGTGTTGCTATTCTGTTCTCTCACTCTGATCAGTTTGGCTGTCTCCAGTACTTAAGCTCATAAACAGGCAAATGATTAATTCCATCTCCATATTAATCAGCAGAATAATATGCAGGTTGACAAACAACTAAGAAAGGGAAATATATGCACCTTTCATAAGCAAGACAAATCATTCACTCTCACCAAACGCTTCCAAGAGGAACGTTAAATCTGTATTAATTTACAGAGCATACATACCATGTCCGAGGCAGTGTATTAAAAGAGATCTCAGGCAGCCAATTACTCAGATTACATTTATTCTTTCCGAAGTTATAAGGCTGAGAGGCGTTACTCCAAAATACAAAACTGTTTAGATGATAAACAGTTTATCAGTGGTTGGTAGAGTTTATGGGTGCTTATTATTTTGAACAATTGCCTCTGATGAAGGAAGTAAAGGAGTCTTTCCATGAAAGGCAGAGGTCATATGACAAAAGCTTTTATGTGCCTTCCTTTCAACACAGCAGTTATTTTTATTAACAACTCCAAGAACATATTGTGGGATTCTTTTTGTTTTATAGATCTGGTTATGTGACTTTCCTGACACCAGGGAACACTGGGTAAATTGTAATATTCTAGCAGGCCAATGAACACTCTCTCTTAAAGCAGGGTCAGTGATGAATTGTCATTTGCAAAGTCCTAAGCAAGCACAGAATTCCTCCTATAGTGCTCCCGGGAATGATGGATGGAAGAGCAAGGCAGGAAGGAAGCTCGATTCAGCTTGTCTGATAACAAAGCAGTTTCAAGCAGGATCGTTTTAATCAAGCTGAAAAGGAAGTGGCTTTTTCTATTATTATTGTGGCCTCTTTCTCAAACATGTATTAGATATACTGAACCATGTTGCCATCTAGAAACAGAGAAGAGAGCCCCCTCCAGGACTATAGAAATGGCCTTTTCTGAAAACTTTGTTTTCAAAAGCCATTATCAGAGTGCTGTGTGGATTTTGCAATTAACAATCCAGTTCATAATGCTTAGGGATATTTCCCTCGTTTTCGGGAGAGTGGTGGGGAGAGGGAGACATACAAGAGCATACCTCTGACTGATTTAGAAGCAGTAGCACAATGTGTTCCCAGCGTTTTTGAGCAGCTGGACTATATATGGACTAGTATCCAAAACTTAAGCTAAATAAAGCAAAAAGTATTTTGAGTCCAATGGCCAAATGACAACAATTTACGTTTATCACAATTAGTTCAGTTTGATTTTTACCACTACAACTTCCCCAGCAGCATTTATTATTTATTTTAAACATAGTGGAAAATAAGGAAAAATTGTGAACAGTTGTCAGTGATGTCTGTTTTTTTATGGGTTTACTCAATATGTGTGTATGTAGCAAGATACCAATTAACCTGGTGTTTAACTCTAACCCGGCAGAACCTGGAACTATAGAGGCACTAACATTCTGAGCACTCAGTTTTGAAGACAGAAGTGTAGATAAAATATTTCTTTTTACTGCACCATCTACAGAAAGAGCAATTTGAGTGTGTGTGTGTGTGTGTGTGTGTGTGTGTGTGTATTATATATATATATCACACACACACACACACACACACACACATATAGATCTACATACACACACATATATTATTTAGACAGACAGACACACAGACAGAACAGAGTGTCCAGTGGCACTTTAAAAACTAACAAATATTTATTAGTGCATGAACTTTCATGAGCACAAGCTGACTTCCTCAGATGCATCTGAAGAAGTCAACTTGTGCCAACGAAAGCTCATGCACTAATAAATTTTTGTTAGTTTTTAAAGTGCCACTGGACTCTCTGTTCTTGTTATAACTATAGACTAACGTGGCTACATTTATAGACAGATAAATGGTTGTTTTTTTACTTTTCTGCTGCTTTCTGCATGTTTAAGGGACACTGCACTAAAACTTATATTTTATTTCTCCCTGCAACTATGAGGGCTAGCAACTTGAAAGTTTTGCTGAAAGTTTCACAATTCCAGCGGGCAAGCCTTTAAGAAAAACAGCAAAAATTGCAGTCTTCATTATGAAGTCACACAAGCGGGCAGCCATAGACTGTTACTCTTTGCTCCTGCTAACTGGCAAAACCAGGGTGGTTCTACCAATTCTAAAATCATCCACTCCATGTTCATACAACTTTTGTGTGAGTTTGGGAGAAGAGAAGTTGTCACATATTTTGTGTTAACAAGACACAAAGAAGAAAATGCTTGCTTTATCACAGTCAGTTTAAGCCTTACAATTATGCAATTTAGACATATAAAAATGTGACCTTCAGGGCCTGTACTGCCTGTTTTCTCAGGCTTTTCCAAGGGAACAAGTAGGTGTAGAGTGAGATTTTAAAGCTGGCAACCAGGAGCATCCTTTGTTGGCTTTGAGCCAATTTGTAAGTATTTTAAATTACTGTTTTAAGTTTTGAACATGGTCTGACACTTGCGATTGTCACACCCTGAAGAGCCAAATAAATGTAGATAAAATTCTTAGAGGAACAAGATGAATTAATCTTCCTTCTGAAAAGGGAGAAAGTGTCGAGTACAACAAGCACACATCCAGAGAGAGTCTGGATAACTCAGATGCCTTTCACCTCTAGGAAACTGACTCATATACAGCCCAAGCGTTACCATATGAAGAAAAGATAACTGGCAGTCTATGCAAAATGAGTTGGTAGTCTCATTCCCGTTTCCAATGCACAAATGACAGATATCTCACACACACACAGTATATATATATATATATATATATATATATACACACACACACATACTC
>QEPC01014879.1:160000-180637 GCA_003113815.1 Sphenodon punctatus | reverse complement strand
GGAGAGACAAGGAGTGTAACATTCACGAGGATGCGAGGTCCCAGGTGCACGTGCTTGGCTTGGTTACATCAAGAATGATGGCTGGTTGGTCCATGTGGTGAGGATATGAGTACACAGACCTCAGGTAACAGATTGTACTGGATGGAGGGTATCAGCAGGAGTTAGGTGAGGGGAGCAAGGAGTCGGGGAGGGCAGAGTGGAAGAGGTGGGTCTTGAGGAGGGATCTGAAGGTACGAAAGGAGGGGGCAAGAAGGATGTGAGAAGGGAGGGAGTTCCAGGCATGTGGGGCAGCTAGGGAGAAGTGACAAAGGCAGTTAGGGGAGCAGGGGAGGGCGACAGAAGGGACAGGGGAGGAGCGGAGTTCATGGACTGGAGTATGGAGGAAAATTAACGGAGAGAGGTAGGGGGGAGAAGGTTGTGAAGAGCTTTATAGGTGAAGACTAGGAGCTCGTGCAGGATTCGTTCAGGAAGGGGGAGCCAGTGAAAAGAGGAGAGAAGGGACTGCACGTGATCGAAACAACGGACGAGGATGACGACCCTGGCAGCTTTTAAAATATTATTCTACTCTGAAAAGTGGTTTGCAACAATGACATTTTTGCTTGAACTTGTAATTTGTCACAGTCAATTCTACATCAGATATACTTGGGGTAGAAGGCCAAAGAATTGTGTTTCTAATTGTTACCTCTACAAATACCAGCTCTGCACCTCAGATTTGAAAGCCAGCTGTGCTCCAACTGATGTTATCACCATGATAAGAAAGATGCCACATACCAAATTCTGTCCTTGCTTCTACTTTTGGACCCTGCAAATATTCACGAACATTCTTCAAATTCTGTATTCATTTTTTTTTTTTTTTACAATAATTAAATAAAAGAAACTAGAACTGCTCCACTGCTAGGCTTTTTAAAAAGCGATTGTTTGGAACCAGACAGCATTACATAAAGTTGAGAACTAGCTCCTGCTCACATCAAACCTTACAACTGCTTTTCAAAGTGTTTTAGGAGCCCGAGGCGCTAAGTCTTTATCATCATCATCCAGTGAAGGCTTAAAAAAAAAAAGAGTCCGTATAACAAAACTTTATACCTTTTAAATCTAAAGACCTATACAATTAAGGATTCTGTCACTTGCTTTTAAATACCAGATACAGACCAACATCTATTAAATAATGAATAATAATTTATTTACAGCAATCAGCCAAATAAGTCTATTAAATATACTTAGCAGTCACATTTTTATTTGATACAATTGATATGGTATGGTGTGTACATGGAATCTTTATTTTTTAAAAAATCCTCCTTCCTTAAACACCTTTAAGTTGATTCAGTTAATTTCCTAGTCCAAGCACTGGGCTCTCCCCCCAGATGTTTTAACGTGTTGCTTTTTTAACCTGCTGTTCTACTGACCTATGATCAGGCATGTCTGATCCATAGCAGTAAGGTCAATGACTGATGATCAGAGTAATCTCCCAGAAGACCAACTAGAGGAAATAGGCTAACTCTACAAAGGAGTTTTAAATTAGTTTTCCATGCTAAAATATGCAAATTACTATGCACAGAGTGCAATGCTTGGGGCAACCACCATAGTATATGTTCTGCAATACAGGTAACGTCTTGCCATCCAAGCAATGTCTTTGCATCTTAATGACATGGTTTTCCTCTCTTCAGAACCAATTAAACACTTCTCTCACTCCAAACAAGTGTTTTTAGGGACTGGAAAAGTTTGGCTGTTAGGGTTTCCATATTATTTTAATCAGAGCAAAAATTCTCTCTCTCCAATGTGTAGATGTTTTCGTTTGGGTTCGCTACACCTTTTAATTTACTGTTCACTTTGAACATTTAGGCTTTTCTCCCTGTCTTATGTTCCCACTTACTTTGATATGGTTTGCACATTTCCTGCTATTACAATTAACAATGCACACACACCAACAATAGCCACTGTCACAACATTCACAGCTTCAAAGCTAGCTCCAACTTGCAAGGCATAATACACAGAGAAGACACTAATGAAAAGGCTGAATTTAAAATCCCATTTACCCTGAAAAGGTCACAGCACATTTAGATGTCCTTGGGAGATTGCTGGGAGACACTGGGCCCTTTGAATGTTGTTGTGATCATTTTCCCTGCAAGATAATCATGCTTTACATGTCTGGACTGTTTAAGGGGCCAACATGTGCTAATTTAATTTGTGTTTTTAAAGGGAGCTGAACCTTTCACGGAAGAAATGTAAAGGGCTACCGCTTGCACTGTATACACAAAGGGGTTTCATCCTCCTTTGACAGACTATAGGCAGAACTCTGATAGTTGGTTCATTTTCCTATAATGTACTTAATTCAAGACCCCTACCCTTAGAAATAAAGTACTACTGGACAAGAATAAAGTTTGAGATAAATCCATGTTGAAAGGATTCAAACCATTTATATTCTAAATAATTCAGACAAAATCATCCTGGACAGAAAGTGTTCTACACTGAAGGCAGTGTCTCTGCACCACTATCATTTTGCCACTGGCACTCAGGTAGCCTTACAAAAAAAAAACCCACCACCATGCATTAGTCTGTAGCTGCTAGTCTCTGACTACACTTAAATCAGGTACCAACCAAAGTCATTACTTGGCATTTTGCACTAAAGCACTCATCAGCTTCCTTATGGGCCACCGACTATTTGTTCCAATCTCTTTCAGGAGGGCTAGGAAATTCTGCACTCAGACAGATACACTGGAGAAAAGAGATGAAACAATGGGAATGGAGGAATGTCAGAGAAATGAAAGTAAAAACCACAGTGAGAACATTCACACCCACATTATGTGAGAGTTAGAATAGATCTGAATTGGTCTGATCTGAAGTTTAGGGAAATGATTCGTTTCAAACGGCAACTTCAAAGAAAAACTATTTTGGCAAGATAAGGAACTAAACTTGCAGTTTCATTTACTAATTTGCTTTAGTAACAGTTGTTTAAATAAGCTATTGTGTTTTAAACAAATATATATATATATTAAATGAGAATATTTAGAAACAAAGTAGAATATTAATTTCACATCTAAAAAGATAGATTCAGATGCTCTCAAAGCTGAAGCGACACCATTTACAAGTACCAACACAGTTAAAGGTGGCCAGGCATGCAAATATTCGAGGACAGTTATGAGAAATACTGGTTGCAGGGCTGCATTGGCGGCAATGCAGCACACTAAACACAGTACACACTGTCCTTTCGTTACTTTCTTACTAAGTAAGTATACATGAACCATGATAATACAAATAAAGCATGAATGCTTATCAGCTGAAAAATGATAATAAAGTCCAAGTCTTGACCTTCCTTCACCAAGCATGTTAAACATCTAGGGCTTTGCCTCTGTACTCTGCTCCCACCACTCACGGTTTGTTCACATTAGCAATGTGGCCTGAAGTTAATTTTTATTTGGCCCCTTTCAAGTTCCTGGATCTGGCCCCTGGATTCATTTTCTACCCCCAAGACTGAAAGGCCATGCTCAGGGTAAAGGAAGCAGAGGCATACACGCAAGGACAAACAACGGAGTCGCGTCACAGATCCAGATCTGGACCCTCCTCTTCCAGAGGGCTGTACGTTCAAGTTTCGACAAAGTACAAATAAATTGGGGGGGGGGGACCCTTTGGGGTTCTATATTTGAAATATAAATACTAGGGCCACTTGCCCATGTTACCGTGGCACCAATTCTACCGGCGGAGAAATCTCCCGGCTGGCACACTCTGCACGTGGGCACTTAGTTAAAAGCATCATCACCCATGTCCAGCAGCATTTTTTCATCCAAATTTCAGGGCTGGATTTCAAGCCCTGACATTCGGAGGAAAAAAAGCCACTGGATGCAGTTGATGACCTGCTCAGTGTAAGTTTCCCAGCTGGGAGATTCCCCACCAGAAGAATTGCCGGCCCCAGTAACATGGGCAAGTGGCCTAGGTCTGTATATTTAGGTTTCAAGTTAACCCAATATTTCTTGTGTGTTTCTTTTTTTAAAGAAATATCTCAGATCTCAAATTGGACCCCAAAACTGCTGCGCATATCCCGTTTGGAGCAAGGCTACTCTCTAAATCTCAGCTTAGTCACCTGCTTGGGGAGGTTGCTCTGTCTCAGAACTGCAATCTCCAGTACTGAAGCTAGGCCCAAACCAACAGAGACCAGACCAGCCAGGGAGAAATGGTGAGTCGTTGGTAGCTTAATTTATCCCCACCCCAGAGCCAGCCCCATGCCCCATTCCCCTCTGGGCCAGGAACCAGCACCCCAAACCAGTGACCCCTTCCCTGAGCCAGCCCCATGTTCCCATTCCCACTCCAGCAACATCCCTGAACCTAGTCCCATGCCACATTGCCCATGCCAGTGACACCCTCCCGCACCTGTGGCCCATTCCTAAGCCAGCTCCATGTTCCATTCTTCCCTCTCCCAAGCCAGCCACATGCCTCACACTCCCTCAAGCCGCCGATCCCCCTGAGCCATACCCACCCTGTTCCACCATCCCCAAGCTAACAACCTCCCCACCAAGCTAGCCATATTCTTCACCCTCCCCCAAACCAGTGCTCCCCTTTTAAAATTGGTAGCAGACTTAGCAGCAATTTTACTGCATTATTCTTTCCTTATAGGCCTGTCAAACTGGCAACGCCTCACTGTATTTCTGTGCCAAAACAGTCCATATGCAGATACTCGTGTTCACCGCTTTTTCCACCTTTGCAACAATGGGGATAATGCAGTGAACTTAGGCAAATATACAAATACTTAACTCCATGCACAGCCCTACTCCTTCAGCACTCCCACCCCCAAGTGCTATACAGACCTCAGAGTTTGTACCAATTTCAAAGTGACCATGGAGGGAAACAGTGCCCCACCCCTGCTCCAAAGCATCTCACATTTTGTAGGCTGCTACATAAAATAATTGCATTATGATATATATACAAAATATATCATAATGCAATTTAGATAGCTAAGATAGCTCGATCCTGCACAATATATATATCCTGCAAAAACCTGTAGGAATGTAATGGGATAAAAGTGAAAAATGGCTCCAGGAAATTGGTAAAACAACAAACAAACAAACAACTCAGCAGAAAACTGTACTGGGAATGGCAAAGAAAAGAGAACATAACATTTTCTTTTGATCTGGTCTTGTAGGAATGATGAGAGCCTGTTGTGCAGAGGAAAACAGGAAGTCTCAATGTCAGAAGTAAGATGCAGATTTCAGGACCTGACTGAGTGAAGATGGGAATGATGAACTCTAGTCTCAATGAGAGGCTTCATGCACCACCCATTGTTCGGGGAAGGGATACATGAAAAAGGGATACATTTCTTCTGCCAGTAAACATCACTAGTGTGTGTTTGGTCAAGAAAGAAGAATCTAAAAATAGTATTCGCTTGAATACCAGACAGTCTAATTTTAAAAGTCTGTTCTGTCGCTTGAGCAGAGCGGCGTTCCCTTCCTCCCACCTCCGAGGAAGCCAGGCAAGGGAATTTAATGTGGCCAACTTCGCAGTTAGCCGAATGTTCCCAAGTGGCGCAGTTTCACACTTCTCGGGTTGGGGGAGCTCTCACGGGAGCTCGATTTTCCTTCTGTTTTAAAGTTGCGCCCAGCTAGTGGTGGGCTGTGGCACAGTCAACCGCCAGAGAAAAGGAGCACTCCCACCTGCTTGCCAGTCATTGTGCTTTTGAACCACCTATTTGGGGTTGGGATAGAATCCCACCCCCACCCCCACCCCCGGCAAGTGATTTGGTTACCTAGCTTGTGGGGGTTTTGCCTTCTTTGCAGTGCCCTCACATGTATGGTTTGTAATTTTTACAATAACTTGGGCACATTCAAGTAAAGGTTGGTGATTGTTTCATAGCGCCCTGCTGTTTGGTACAGTGCTCAATTGTTAATATGCCAGCTCAAGACGACAGTTAATTTACATATCTCCACTTTTGAGTGTGGTTGAGGTGGCGTGTGGGGTTTGGGCAGTGGGGGTGTATGTGAACTAGACTGGGAAGCCTGGTCAGCATGGCACGTGTTCTCCCTCTCCCTACCTGTTTGAGTGGGAAGGTGTTCATCATTGGGTTGTGTGCCCAATTTCAAATTGTTCGGGGGGTGTCTCTTATACACATCTAGATGTGTATAAGAGACAGGTATATATATATATATATATATACACACACACACACACACACACACACACACACACACATACTCCACAACTCCAAAAAAGTGGTATTAATTGGCTTCCTTTGGGGAAAGCTCAGCAAAGAGGCCAAGGACTGAATGATCATTGAGACTGACAACTCCCTATGCAAAATGATTTAACATTTTTATATTACTTTTAGTCTTCAGAGCATTTTGTAACCCTTATCTAGTTCACCCTCCCCACAACCCAGAGTTACATTATTATTCCTGTTTTACACATGGGAAATCAAGGTATAGACACAGTGATTTGTCCAGGCCTACTAAATGAATACATGCCTAAAATGGGATTTGAACCCTTATGGGTGTTAACACATGGGCTGGGTGCCCACCAGACCCCAGAGCTGCTCTGTTCCCTGCCTGCGCGTACACACCCCAGCTGCCTCACATGGGCCCCACAAGGACCCCAGCAGATGGGCTGGTGGCTCCCCTGGCTTCTGGCTGCCTGCGAGTTGCCACCCACCCCCGGCAGAGAGTTGTGGTCGCTTCAGTGACAACCCTAGACTGCGACTGTGACTCTTATGGTGGTGAACAGAGCACACCCTGTCAGCCACCTACCTCATCAGAGGGGAGGTGGCCCTGGGGCAGCACACTGTTCTGGTTCAGGCCAGATTACCCCACACAGTGTGCTCTGCCTTTCTGGAGATGATGCCATGAGGAGCTGCCCCAGCCCAAACCAGGGTGAACATCTGGCATCCACCTTTCACATGGGCAGGTAAATCCATGGCAAAAGGGAGCCAATGGGCCCCCACCCCCCTTGTGTGTTAACACCCTATGTCTCAGATTCAAGTCTTCTACGCTGGCTCTACCTGGCATTTATTCTAGTGACATCAGTCTCAAGGGGTGTTTTCAAATGCAATGGTAGTGGCACAGTTTAACCCACTTTAGCGCAGTTTAAACCGGAGCCCACTGCAGGCGTGGTCCACCGCTTCAGGTGTTGGGAGAGGTGACCCCTGCCCCAAAAGATTCCCTGCACCTACTAGAGCAGTTTATTTTAAAGAGAGACCCGGCAAGTGCATTGCTACCTCTGTGGCGCCAGCCATGCCGCCACTTTGAACCACCTAGCATCGCACTTACGGGTCTGCGGGACATGCTGGCCAACTGTCATGTGCAAGTTCAGGCAGCCGGCTGAATTGGCTGCTTCTTTCCTAGTTGCTGTGGAAGCAGAGCACTGTGCTGGAGAAGCCAACCGGGCGGGCACACTCACTCAGGGCACACACTTGACTGCTGCAGGGTAGGATATGGCATACAATTCACTGCCTTGCAGCAGTATGGGTGGCTGCTTCTCCTGTCCATACCTCAGGCATTCGTGATGGCACTTCTCCTTTCAGCCCAGTGGCAGGCAGAGTGGCAGAGGCCCTATGGAGACAGAAATGCAGCTGTTTTGCAGGATGCCTGGGTGACTGAATTAGACTCCCCTCGGAAAGGCAGGACAGTGCTGCCGCAGTTCAGAGTGCACCCACTCTCAGGAAACTGTAGGGGGAGATGGTGCCAAGGAATTCAAATTACATGGAGGAGGTGGAGTCAGACAGGAGGGATGCTGTGTGAGCATCTCTCACATACGTGTGACCTGGCTGAAGTGCATGCTTTGCTTCTGGCACCATTTTGCCAACTGCTTTCTGCCTTTCCTGGCCTGTGTGACACTGGCCCTGGCTCCTGCAGCAGCTGAGCCTAGGGAATGGTGAGAGAGGGCGAAGGATTCCTGCACTGCAAGGGGAGGGCTGGAAGGAATTTGCTTTTGTTGGCTGTGGCACCACTTTGGACTTCTTCTTTGGGGCAGCACCGAGTTGTCTAGATTTTGTGTTGTCTTAGGGTGAGGGAGGAAATTGGAAGGGTATCTGCCCCTGGTTGTGGTTTTTTGAGTGGGAAAACTAACATTCATGGGAGTACCAAGTTCAAGTTGGAAATTTTATTTTTCAGTCCCAGGGTGGGGGACAAGTGGGCTGAACTGATCTGGATGCAATACTGGTTGTTTGTCCCTGCCCTGCTGGGAAAAAAATGCTTGCCTCAGTGATCAGTCTCTCTGCTTGTGGCTGTGCCTGAGGCTTGTGTGGGACAAAGAAATGCATGACTTAAAGTTTTGTTGTCCCCAGGTGGGGAGCGGATGAGAGGTCCATCTGACCTCATCTTGCTGTATGCCATGCCTAGTGCATGGCTGTTTCTGGCTGCTGCTCCCTGCTGGAAATTCAACTTATTGTTATTTCTTGCCTCTCTGCTTGTGAATGTGTACCTCCTTGCCTGGGGTTTGTGTGGAACAATGTACAAAGAAATACATTCTATGGCTTAAATAAATTGGTTTTGTTCAGCTCTCCAGGCTCAGGCAGGGAGAGGCAAGGCCTCTGTCTGATCTTAGCCAGCATGCACCATGCATGGCATGCGACAAAATGTTTCTGTCTGCTGCTCCGTTGTTATTTCTTGCCTCTCTGCTAGTGGCTGTGCGCCTCTTTGGCTGGGGTTTGTGTGGGACAAAGAAATACAAGCATTATGGCTTAAATTGGGGTTTCATGTCCCCAGGCTGCTCCCCACCCTTAATCTAATCTTGCTGGATGCTGCTGTCTCTGATCCTTCCAGATGTAGAAGTGGATAGATTCTTGTTTAAAATGGTAAGGGGGGAGAAAAATCCTCTTTTTAGTAGCTGCAATGCATAAAGCGCCTATTTCTAGCTCTGTAGACCTGCAAAGGTATCTTGCTTGAATGCTTTGATATTCTGGAAAAATATGGCTGCCGCCAGCCCTGAAGTGAAACCTGACCATGCTGGGTGAGGCAGGCATAATTCAATATGAGCAACCAAAAAGTGCGAACATTTCCTTGCCATCTTGAGGAATATAAAAGGGTGGCTTTTTAATCTGTTCAACATTTTGGGATGTTAGACTAAGGCCCTTTTCAAATGGGCCATGGTGGGTGGGGGGATGGGTATGCGCCCACAGTGGGTGGAGGTGGGTGTGCACCTATTTCCACGGGCGCACAGCCATCTCCACCCACCTCCACCTATGGAGCAACTGGCATTGGAGCCCACTGCTCCGTGCCTGGGTGATGGGTGGAGATGGGTGCAGCACGAGAGCATGCACGCACCCCCATCCATTCCTTGCGGCATTCCCACAGGCGCCTACACCCATCTCCACGCAGCAAAACCCCGTGGAGATGGGTTGGGGCGTCTCGTGTGAAAAGGGCCCAAGTCTGGGTGGATGAATGTGTGGTACACTGAGATGAATATATGTTTGGGACCTTTTGGAAACACAGCTTCTCTCACACACTTTGTCAACCTCACCTGACCTGGTCGTAGCTCTCTCTCTCCAAAATACAGTCAGTCTCTGCTGGGAGTGTCAACATAGTATATGTACACAATCAGTTGTGTGGTGGTAATTACCTCTTTGACATGCTGACTGACCTCTACAGGTGACCTCTTTTTATTTTTGTGAACTGTTCTGCCACAAAGACCAACAGGCTGGGCTGTTAAGCCAAAAACAGAGCTGAGGAGTACCAAATCAGTTTCTTCACACACTGACATCCCTGTAAGCTGATGGAGGAAAGGTGAGGGGTAAAACTAATCTTAGTGAAAATGATGCCACACTACCAGATCCCCAATAGCTCCTCCCATATTTTACAGGGCAGAGGCAGCAAACACAGGTACATGATAATGAATACTGTGGATTCACTTTTCTGTGCTGAGTTAGGAGGAGGAACTGCAGGCGAAGCAACTGGGACCTAGTCATCCTGAACCGCAGATAGCACAAGGTGCATGCAACAGACGGAAAGGCTATACAAGCAGTATACACCTCATACACCTAATGTATGAGAAGATGTGGTGGCTGTGTGGCAGTGTTTCCAAGAACTCATTGTTTTGTTTTCCTTGCTTGCTATTTGGTGGTGAAGCAGCATGGACAAAGACTGGAGTATATGACCTAGAGCACCAATCTGAGAATATAAAGAAACAGGACACTTATAAAAGCCAGCTTGATAACTGCGTAAACCTGTCAATGTTGTGCAAAGCAAACATCACAGAAAAACTGGATGAAGGCTAGTGTGTGGCTATAAGGAAGCACAACGAGGAGGTTAAGCATTACAGATACGTTCACTCCAAAATAATTGACCGTATAAGTTCAGTGGTGTTTTTTGAATTTGCACAGCAGTAAATCCAGGGATCTTTCGTGGCGCAGTGGATTTACTAAACACTGTTGACAGTACACTTGAGCAACATTTGAAAACTTTTCACAATGCCTTAACTCAAAACACATGCATTGTGTTTTGAATATAACTGCTATGAAAACTAAAACAGAAGAGAGTGTCGCAGTATACTAATATTAATGCATTTCCAATTACATGATGCTACTACATGGATGATGTGGTTACAAGATAGCTTTCTATATTTCATTTCTTCTCTCCCTAAAGACTCATCTTAGTCTCTCAATATATACTGTTTATATTTTTCTACATAGCATTAATAGGAATTCTCATCAGAGAATTTTCCTAAGAGAGGCAAATTATTTCAACCTTAAGAAAACTCTGTGTACAAGTGTAGGGGAATTAAGAAATATATGCACTGAACAAGATGATAAAAAAAGAATTATAATGCTTTTCAAAACTAGGATTTTATTCTCCACCACCACCACGCAAGTATAGAGAGTCTACGGGTGATTTCATTCATTCATTTCATTCATTTATTGGATTTCTATACCGCCCCATCCTGCACAGCAGCTCGGGGCGGTTTACAACAATAAAAACATTTAAAACATTTAAAATACAACCATAAAACAAATCAATAAAGCTGGTGGTATATAAAATAAGTAAACAGGTGGGGGATTAAAAATCCCCCCCCCCCTCCCTCCCAAAGGCCTGGGCAAACAGCCAGGTCTTACAGTTCCGCCGAAATGTCAAAAGGCTTGGGGCCAGGCGAGCTTCCTCCGGAAGGGAGTTCCACAGCCGCGGCCCTACCACCGAGAATGCCCGCTCCATCGTGGCCCCCCGCTTAACACGGGGGACCTCCAGGAGGGCACCCCCGGCAGACCGCAGGAGTCGTTCCGGGGCGCGAAGGGCGAGGCGGTCCCTAAGGTAAGAGGGGCCAAGGCCGTATAGGGCTTTATAGATCATTACTAGGACCTTGAACCTGGCCCGGCACACTATCGGCAGCCAGTGCAGCGCTCGGAGCACCGGTGTAATGTGCTCCCGGCGACCCGTCCCCGTAAGAAGACGGGCCGCCGCATTCTGCACCAGCTGCAGCCTCCGGGCCAGGAACAAGGGAAGCCCCACGTAGAGCGCGTTACAGTAGTCGAGTCGCGAGGTGACGAAGGCATGGATGAGGGAGGCCAGGTCCGGGCCAGAGACATACGGACGCAGCCTACGTACCAGATAAAGCTGGCGGAAGGCAGCCTTCGCGGCTGCCTCCACCTGCTGCTCCAGCCGCAGGCCTGCGTCCAAAATGACCCCCAGACTCCGGACCTGCTGAGCTACAGGGGGGCAAACCCCCCCAATCAGGGGGGCCACCACCCCCTTCGCCCTCCCCACCACCATTACCTCCGTCTTATCTGGGTTGAGTTTCAGTCTGCTCTGTCGCATCCAATCCGCCACGGCCTCCAAACATTGGGATAGCACCGAGACAGCAGGGTCTGGGTCGGTAGAAAACGAGAGGTACAGCTGAGTATCATCAGCATACTGGTGACACCGCACCCCGAACCCTCTCACGACCTCCCCCAAGGGCTGCATATAGATGTTAAATAATAAGGGAGACAAGATCGATCCCTGCGGAACGCCACACGGTAAGGCGCGGGGACTCGATGTTTCTTCCCCCAACACCACCCGTTGGCTCCTCCCCGAGAGGAATGAACGGAACCATTCAAGAACAGTTCCGTCCAGACCCCCCCGGTCACGCAGTCGTCTCAGCAGCAGCCCATGGTCCACGGTGTCAAAAGCGGCCGAGAGATCGAGCAGGATGAGAAATGTCGAACATCCCGCATCCATCTCCCGGCGGAGGTCGTCCACCAAGGCCACCAACGCCGTCTCGGTGCCATAGCCGGGGCGGAACCCAGAAGTGACGTGTTCCAATTCACCACAGTGAATCCCACCCCGGTGTGAACGGATTCACCGTGGGCTGTGGTGACATGTGCGGCCCCAACAGAAGTGACAGGATCGTGACCACCGCCCGGGGGCAATCAGAGAGAACATGGGCCGGGGGAACACAACAGACATGCAGTGGAGACGTGGACCGCGGTTCGAGCCCCAGAATGCACCGTGGCTGGGGTCAATTTCTTCCACCGCGGCTGTGGGTTTCCGTTCAGAAGTTACTTTTCATTCACCCCTGCCGTGGTGACCATTCACCACACTTCTGGATCCCCTCCCGCCCCGACCTCGCGAAGCGTGGTTAGCTTCACCCCGGGCCGTGTTTGACTGTGGTGAACATCTGGATGCGAGCAAATAGACATGCACGGCGCTTTCACCACCCCCCGCGTTTGACTGAGATTGACTGTGGTGGACATTCACCACGTCACTTCTGAAATCACCCTACGAAGGCAAGATAGAGAACCCGCTAAAGCAAAACTTTTAAAAAAAACACAAGACTTAAGTTCACATCTGTGTTGTGTATGGGGGAAAACTATTTTTATTTTGCTTTGAGTCTGGATGGATCCATTTGTTAGTAAATTTCAGCATGGCAGGATTTAAGTGCTAGTGGCCACTGTGCCCACCCAGGTGCCTGAAGTCATTACTCACTCTGTTAACCACTAATATAGATGGGGAAGAAGGGCCAGAACCTTTTCTCACTACAGCCATATACTGCTTAGGGGGAAATAAATGGTCCAAGTGTACAAAGGGGATAAAGTGTAAAATGCCTCATTATGAAGCCTTTAAACCAAGGCAAGGTACAGCTGTACCTTATTTCTGAATATCAGATAATCCTGAAAATTTGTATTATCCTTTGTGTCACACCATAGCCTTTCCACAAATTGAACTTTGTTATGTTCAAAGGAAATTATGTGACAAAGTCTACAGAATAAACCCCTAACTACTAAGGACCAAATTCTGCTTACCTTTCATAGGTATCTCCAGTGAATTCAGCAGAGTTACGTGCACAAGAAAAACAGAATTTGACACCACAAACCAATTCAGGGAAAGTAAAGAATGCATTATCTCCATGCAATACGTGTAGCTAGAGATTTCCTATCTTCACACCCCAAACAATTGTACCCTACCAAAAACAAAACACAAGTTTAAAAACAAATCTGCCCTGTGGCAGTAATAGGTTTAGTTTATTCATAGCATAAAATAATATGCATGGAGCTACAAAACTCTGCAGTAGTGCAAAATCTGCTTTAAAAACAAACTATCTTCACCTAGATTAGTGGTATCCAAACATTTTGCAGGCACAAGACTTAAATATAACACTAACTCAGAGAGCAACAAATGTATGCAAAGTATATCAAATATCAGACACAATCACCAGCCCTCCTCTACAGACTGTGTATCAGAGTTTGAGAAATTCAGATCAGAGTTTATTTAAGTGCGAGGAATTCCCCCTCCCCCTCTTTCTGTTATTTTTTCCCCTCTCCATTTAATTGTCCAAAGCTGAAAGAAAACAGTAAATCTAAAACCCTGCAAAAGACATAAACCAAATTATTTCATATTCTTGGTTCTCCTGTATTGGGATCATTACATGTGAATGTGTACTTTCTTGGGGGGAAAAAAATGTTCCCATTAGACACTGCAAAGATTTATGCACAAATTCATAGGTCTTGCTATCAGCTTGGTTTTAGAAGTTATAATTTTATATTAGATTCACTAACCAGTGTATTTCTACAGTACTCCAATGAAGACCCAATTCTGAAAACAGTCAAGTACCCATGTTACTTCACTCACATTGGGGGATCCTAGTGACTTACTTCAGTGACACTGCCTATGGAATAAAGTCACACAATGCCTGCCCTAAGTCACTGCAGGACTGAGATCAAAACAAGATATTCTAAAGACGGACTCAAGTGTGAGACTCCACCATTCAAACCCAGGGCTCCAGACACAAACACTGACCTTGTTTCCACCAGTGAGCTTGTGGCAGAAGCTGCCAGGAGCAGCCCTGCCCTTTCCATGTGACCTTCACTGACACTCTGGCTTCCAGGTTGACTAGGCCTGATTTCGCAACCGGCCGCATGGCAGGATTTCGCAATACTAGGGGAAAGGACCTACAGCCAGCATGGCTGGAGGGGTCATCCCCTGATTGGACTAGGTACAGCCAGGTAAACCCCAATGACCAATCACGAATGAGGGGTAGTGGGTTTTTAAAAAGAAAGACACACCTCTCAGGGGGAGTCTTCCATCTTGTCTTCTGTTCGCTCTGGGATACTGAGCTGGTTTTTGCTATGGCGCTAAGGGAATGGCTCCTGGCCTGTTTGGACTAAACTGAACCTAAGGACTTGCTGCAAGGCAAAGGCACACCTGAAGCTGTGAGTAATTGAATGTTACAGCTGAGGGACCAGTTTAGGCTAGATGCTACTAAAAAGGCCATTGTGTGCCTAAACTGTTCTGATCAATTGCTTTTGCTCAAGGATTCAAAGTGCCTCACATGGTTGCAGCCTGTGATGCTAGGTTTATATTATCTTAAAGTAATATTCCTTTTTTTTTAATCTAAAAGATCTGTATGTGTGTGAGAGAGAGAGAGAGAGACCAAATACACCGCTGTACGCTCAGGCGGCAGAAATTGGGAACTGTTTTATACTGCCTTGCAAGCCTAGCTGTTTAAAGAAGCAGAAGAGGTCTCACTCTCCCCAGAGGGATGAGACTGGAAATCTAAGTAAATATTCTGGGTGGTGGCAGCAGAGGAAAGAGACCAGATAATAAGTGGGTAACGGGGTGCCGGGAGGCTGGGGTGAAACCCAGTGAGCTCCGTTACGCCACAGAGTTGTGGTTACATCAGTAGCTGCAACAACCCCGAATTGGACAACCAACCTGCATTGCCATTGGATGTCTTGGGTCGGCAACTGGAAAAGGAATTTTTCCAATCTTCGATAGCCTGCCTACTGATTGGGCCCTGCTCCTGTCTGTGCTTCAGCCTTGTGCTTGTTCCAGTATTGCACTAGCCCTTGCCTTGCCTACAACCAGTCTCATACCTTGTCTTAATCCAACATCCTGACTTGGTTTTGGCTTCCCAGCTTCCGACTTCTTGTTTCTGCTTTGGCTTAATATTTTTGGTTTCTGACTTCCTTATCTGACTTAGCCCTTTGACTACAACCGCCAACTGCTCCTTGAAACAGATTACTGGGCTGGACCCAGATTTGACCACCAACTCTGGCTGCTCATTTTGGCCTCAGCCCTGACAGTCAGGAAGAATAGGGTGCACCACAAGCAAATATGGGTGCATACAATATTTCATGTGAATACTGAAAAAGAAAACATGCACTTCACAAATGTTCACGCTGCAAGAAATATTCTAATTATTTAGAAAATAAAATAGCAATAGCCCCAGTATATAATGTTGTCAACTTATGCTCTGCCTGGGTTACTTTCATATTGATGTGTTTTTATTGTTTTGTTTTAACATGTTTTGAGCCACCCCAAGCAGCAAAAGCAGGAGGGGACGACAAATAAATTTAAATAAATAAATAAACACAGTAACATCCTTGCAGAGCATAGGGAAACCAAAATCCTACCATGTCAATTGTTCTCTATGGTTAAATTAAGCAAAGCTTTTGGCTCCAAGTCTTTCATGCAAACTATGCATGTCATCCCTTTCCCCAAACACCTTAAAAATCATATACGAGATGGCAATATGCAGATAAATGCTTTATTTAACTAGACATGTGAGAGAAAGAAAATAAAGCATAGATGATGCCAAAATAAGTTTTTTGCTCAGTTTGTGGCATACAACATTTCAGCTCAAATCACCATAGTGATTCATTCAAAAGGAAATGAAAAGGTAAGAAAGTAAGTTTATTCTCAGTATTTGATTACAAAACACAGTGTGTGTTGCACCACCAAAATGCTGCAAGAATGTTAGTGACAATATACTAACCCTAAAACTTGTTTCAAGGCTATTTAATATGTAACCAGTCCTCTAGGCCTAAGCTTTTATCTGCCTATGACATGCTTAACCTGACAGTGTCCCTTTAAGCTTGTGCTCCCTCTGTTGGCTAGCTTGCTCTTCAGTAGTCAAGCAAACAATACTGTCGATTATGTAAAATAAACTCTATGGTGCTGATGGGGGATAGATTAATATTTGATAGGGAAGGTAAGAGGAGTTAATACTAAGTAACAACTGAAGTTGTTATTTTAGAAAAATAAAAACATCGACAGAACTCTCTAAACGGATCTCAAACTGGCCTCATACTTTGCAAACATACACTCTCATAGTTCTCTGCCTGTAACGGCATCTACTTTCAAGACTTCACATGAAAACAAGTGTTTTGATTGTTAAGTGCTATTAGTTGCACCTGGACACAAAACAGAACTTAACAGTTTTTTGTGATAGCAAAACTATAACAATTAGAAGCTATTGTTGAAAAAACATTTGGGGACTAAACTAGTTCAGTGGCATTGGTTGCTTGTGTGAAGAAAACAAGCAGAATTTAATCTAATCATTTCTTTCTCACTGGTGTTTTGTGATTATTTTGTTGTTTATTTTTTAAATATCCTTTTCAGGACAGCAAGAGCAAATGAACTCACTTGGTGAATAGCTAATTTTCAGGATCCCAATTAGTGTCAGACATTTCACATAGTTCCAATGTGCCTTTCCTACTGAGGAAGTAATTAAAATCATCTGATGATTTAGTTTAAGAAAAAGCAAAAAGCAGTCTCACTTTTGTGGTATTAAAAAAAATAATCTCAAAATGCCAACAATGCATATAAGACTGCTCCAAATTTTAGATGAATTATGAACTTATAGGAATCTTTAAGTATCTGATTAATGTAATTCAGAAGCATCAGCAAAGCTTGCAAGTTAAGCATTCAAAAAGGAACTTGTAGAGAAACTTCACATTGGCTCTAAGGCAAGGAAGAGAACAGGCAGGCAGCAATGTAAACAGTGTTTTCTGCAAGGCCTCAAGTTGTTAAACAAAAACATATTGGGTAATGTGTCACTGACTTATTAGTCAACACACTAGTTCATAGCTGACTGGAATTCTCAAATCAGATTGACTGTCAGACAGTCAATTCCATTACCTTACCCTGATAAATCCTTCAAAATCTCACAACAGCCATCCTCCGCATCATCTGGTAGGACATCCTGCAAACCGACCTGTGTGGTCTCTAGAGTGAAGGTTTTTTTTCTATTAGCTTGCAAGCTGTTTTTCTTGTGGCTTCTTCTTTGATTTTTCCCTCTTCAAACTGTAGTTTACATGGCTACAGCGACTTACCTCCTTGCCCTAAAACTAAAGTTAGACTTTACAGTATGTTTAGCACTTTATTTAAACTGAGTTTCAACAACTTTGAAGAAGAAGAAAATTTTTATTTCCAGGGACCTGTATTCACTGCATTTTCCTCAGTGCCATCAATGGGAAAGTGTACTGAACATGGGTCCCTGATTAATTCATTATTTTACCTTTATACTCTCTCTCTGGGTAAACTCATTAAATCTTATGGTTTCCAGTATTATCTCTACGCTGATGACACACAACTCTACCTTGCCACCCGTCACTCTTTCGCATCACCAACTGTCTCACTGTCATCTTAAGCTTAATACGCCCAAGACTAAATTCCTGATTTTCACTCCAAAACCGCTTTTCCTCTTTTCTCTCAATTTTCATTATGGTGGCACTATCAAGTCTGTCCCTCAGCCTCAATTCTTCCATCTCCTTTGAACCTCAGATCCATTCCATCATTAAGAACGGTCACTTCTCTCTGCATTACACTGCAAAATCCAGTCCTTCCTTACTATTTCCAGTCAAAACCCCAGTCCATGCTTTAATCGTCTCTCACCTTGACTACTGCAACCTCCTTCTTACTGGCCTCTCCTGCTCTCCCATTGACTCTCACTTCTGTTCAACGCTCCATTGCCAAAATCATCCACCTCGCCTGCCACTCTGATCAAGTTCAGCGCATCCACCAACTCAAGTCTCCCCCACTGCATTCAGCACTTCACCTTCAAAGCTTTCATGGCCTTGCTCATCCCAATCTTTCTGCTCATTTCATGCCCCCCCCTACCTTCCCACACTCAAGCTTTGCTCCTTCTCTGCCACATCCTTACCTGTCCCCAATTTTTCCACTTCCTGAACTGTCTTTACCCCTTTTCCCATTCTATCTCCTATGCCTCGATTCCTCACTCCCAACCCCAACACACCCTGAACACATTTGTTCTTCTCAGTCTCTCCAAATCTTCAAGTCCCTCAGGAAAATCTACCTCCATCAGGCTTTCCTTAGCTCCTCATTCTCACAGACTGCTCATTGATGTATCTTCTAATGCCTTTCATTCAGGGTCCCTTTCTCTTCTGTAACAAAGCTCAACACTTGCCCCTGTGGCTTCTCCACTTTGTAAATGCATCCCTGCCTTTCCCTAGGTTTCCCTCTCCTTGTATCTCCTTCTTATCTCTTCTAGAGTGTAAGCCCCTCAGGGAAGGAGCCCTCTCTATAATTAATTATTGTTCAGTGCCAGGTACATTGCTGGCTCTGTTATTATTTTACAACAAATTCACATTCAGTTACCTTACCTTAAACTATATTGACTGACTGTGGCAATTCTAATGGAAACCAGCCATAGCTTTTGTTTAATTAGCCTGCCAAGGTTTTAGCATTATATATACAGATAAAATAATCTATTTTGTTTTATATTTTCCCCTTTGTCCCTGTAGATTACTGAAGATACCCTGCTCCTACAACAGATGAAATGTTGCTAGATCCCCCAACCAAGCATAACGCTTAGGTAACCTCATCTAATCTGCTCAGAAAGAGCAGTACCATGCCGTTAAAGATAACAAGCCTAGTACATTTGGTCTATTTTATAGTTTTAAGGATCACCAATTGAATTGCATCCTGATCATCATGTGGCAAACACAATCACATTGTCACCTCCTTCAGCATCTGCAGATGGACAATATACAGGCTTGCTCACACGAGCAGATGATAAGAGGCACCAACTCTTAACTGTCTTCAACCTCACTTCTGTTTACACAAGGCAGAATAGTTGTAGTGAACCATAACGGGAGATTATTATCTCTCTTCTCACACTGAAGTGTCATTATTCCAGGGATCCAATTATCTGGACAGATGCAGAGGTGGGGACGGACTACTGTGCTTTGGCTGTTCCTCCTCTAGAGCAACATAACTGCTTGTACGAACAAAGCCTACATAACCTAATGCCTTGAAAGGAATGCCACTCTATTTTATTGGGATTGGGGATTGTGCATATCAGGTGATGCACAACACTCCCATCTCCACATATGTTCTTGCCTTCAAATATTTTTTACAATCGAACAATCTTTTTTTTTATTACAATTCAGGTTTTAAGTCATAGTAAAAATGTATTATTATTTTATTTTTATTTTTTTAAATCCTGGCACTTTTTAAAGATACGATCAACTCCTGTATGAACACGGAGCATTATAAAGTAGCTTAAATCTAGCAAGTATCATTACAGACAGAATCATGGATGCATATGAAAACTGTATTTAACTGTGCCAGGTTTCCATGGTGCTGGCCATTTCTTTCATCTTTCTTTATTAGATTGTTATTACGCTGATGTTTAAAATTATTTGAAGTCAGGGAGATAATAAAGGGCTAAGAGATTGGGAAAGGGTCAAATGCTAGGATGTAAATTCTAGTTACTCTATCAATCTTCTGTATGTAGTTTTAGTAACAGCAGTTAACATTTCAGAATATTTCTGAAACAGTTCAGTAAATTCCCCCTCTTTATACATTGCTTGTATTTGGGGGTTGACGGAGCCAGTAATGGGAATGTTTGAGAGGAAGGAAAGAGGACAGTACTTCTGACGACACATCTTCCACCGATCTGGCATGCTGAATCTAGTACTCTTTCATCTAATCATATAACCCATTCCACAGAGGAAACATGGGTTTGCAAAGGTTTGTTTCCCAGAACAAGTTTCCTGTTGAGGTTGACTCCCTTGCCAGCTATCAGCCCGTCTCTAACCTTCCCTTTCTGATGATATCACAGCACAGCTAGCTTCTGAGCTTTCACGCTTTGTCTTAACCAACAACTACTTCAAATTTGGGAATGACTTATACCTCCATAT
Organism: Sphenodon punctatus; assembly: GCA_003113815.1. NCBI lineage: Eukaryota > Metazoa > Chordata > Lepidosauria > Sphenodontia > Sphenodontidae > Sphenodon > Sphenodon punctatus. Next base: position 160,308 of record QEPC01014879.1, on the reverse strand, counting down.
CCACGGCGCTGCTATGGGTACCCGCATGGCTCCACAATATATTCATGGCTGACCTAGAACGCTTCCTCATCTCCTACCCCCAGACTCCCCTCCTCTACTGGAGATATACTGATGATATCTTATTCATCTGGACACATGGAAAATACGCCCTAGAGAAATTCCACTGGGACATCAATGACTTCCACCCCAAAATCAACCTCAGTCTGGACCAATCCACACACCAGATACACTTTCTGGACACCACAGTACAACTACAGGATGGACTACAGGGGGGAGGGGGTTGTGTTGGGTGAAGGGTAGATTGAGTG
>QEPC01014879.1:96717-159924 GCA_003113815.1 Sphenodon punctatus | reverse complement strand
GGGGGGGGGCGTGATTCTGGTATTAGGTTAGAGATGGAAGGGTTATGTGCTGCTGATTTTGTAAAAGAAATGTGTATTTGATATTATTTAGATTGTTGTTGTATTATTGTAAAGCGTGTGGATGATAGGTCCCCCCTTCCTGGTGAGAGCAGGGAGGTTGATGGGCTCCTTCCCTGGTGGCAGCAGGGATGAAGCATATGGGTGAGATGATATGGATAAACTGTGTTATATTGTAATAATGTTTGATTTACTGTTGTTGTATTGAATTTATGAGGGAAGAAGAGGGTGGGAGGGAGTGGTAGATTCACCTTTTTCTGGTGGCAGCAGAAATGGGGTGAATGGGTAGGGGGGTAGGATGATGGGATAAATTGAAATTTGGTATTGTGATAATTTTTGTACTGGTCCATATTGGCCATTGCTATTGTTATTTATTGTGAATATAGTTGTATTTGGTTTTTGCTTTGGTTGTAAGCTGCCTCAAGTCACCTTTGGCGAGATAGCGCGGGGTACAAATTAAAAGTGAAATTAAATGAAAATGCATCAATACCACCTTGTATCGTAAACTCACAGACCTCGAGCTACCACCCAGAACATACCACACGATCAATAGTCTAAAGCCAGGCCTTGCGATATAACCACATCTGCTCCGATCCCTATGGGTCCGATTCAAGGTGTTGGTTCTCACCTAGAAAGCCCTACATGGTCTAGGCCGCACCTACCTGCAGGATAGCCTCACTCCCCAAACTCTTGATCAACCCCTGAAGTCAACTAGGTGTGTCCTCCTCGAGGTTCCCTGAGTTTCTCAGGTGGCAACCATGGAGAGAGTGTTCTTGGTGTGAAACCTCCCAGTGGTGGTCCGTCTAGCCCTGGACCTTGCCTCCTTCAGAAGACAATGTAAAACCTGGCTGTTCCGCCAGGCTTTTGGCAGAGGAGATGGGTAATGGGCGGGGATAGGGTGAAGTACTTTTTAGCTCCATTCTATTATTGTATTTTAAGGTTATTTGCTGATTTTATAATGTATTTTATTCTGTTCTATATTTTTGTTTAAATTATTTGTACGCTGCCCCGAGCTGACTTTGGTAGGAAGGGGTGGAATACTGAACTGTTGTATAAAGTCAATCAATCCACAGAACTTCTCAGTAGACCCGTGAAGCAGCTAAAAATATGCCACAGAACAAATGTCTGTTCAGCAGCAAGGCTTTAGATTTCTCAGTTTCCCCAGTGGGCAAGTGGTAGCAGCAGGGAGCTTTGCCTAGCCCATTTTAGCAGCAGGGAACACATCCTTGCAGCAAGCAGTTCTGTGTTGCCAATGTCACCAGCCATGCTTTCAGGCCTCCCCCATTTATGCGGCCATTCAATGGAATTCCCAGTTGGTCCGAGTCCAAAGGATGGCGGCATAAACACAGCATGAATGTTTGTCCGTGCTGTTCCACCATGGAATGGTGTTACAGTGAGTATCATGGGGTTGGTTTCCTCTCTGGTTGACTAGAATGTGTACAGCCACCCACTGACACTCTAGAGAAGGCACAGGATATCTCTGCAGAATGTGTGAAATTATCAGGAGAAAATTATACTTCTAATTGCACTACATTGCAAAGGCAACAGCAAGAACATGTATCGATGCCTTTGAAATGAGGAATCAGTATTTTAGAGGGATCAGTATTTTCCTTAGAATAATTTTTTTTTTTTTTTAAATAAAGAAAAAGTAAATGTTTTAAAAATAAAGTGCACGTGTTACTGCACAACTAAATGTTTGTTTTGAAACGGACAAGATGAAAAGGCTAAGCATGGATACAGTGTATTGATAAGAGTTCTGGGAGCTAACCTTTATTAAAGCTCTTTGTGATATGAAAAAGCAGACAAAAGATGCTTTATAAAGTTACACTCACTTGAGTCATTCAGATCTCTACCACTGAAGATTTTGGGTTTTTGTGCTGTACGTTGATTTTTTCACATTATAATATGGAATTAAATTACAGTGCAATGCCATTTCTCCAGGATATTGCATTAGCACAAAAGATATTGCATGAGGGTGGAAGGCTGGATAATTGCTGCACATACCAAGGTAACAGTCTGATCAGCACAGGGTGTTCTGCCAACTAAATATCCAACCATGGTGCTGGTAGGGTTCTTTGAGTATCAGCATTTGAATCTGCAGTTTTGTAGTAGACTTGTATGTGGTGGTGCTTAGACTAGGAGTGTTAAACAAGACGATAGCCCCCTGGAGTCTGGGTTCAGTCCGTGCAGCTTCCACTCACATGTATAGTGTGTATAACCTAATAAACAGACAGCTCCTGGATGTAGCAGCACAAGGTTTTATTGAGGTCTCACCTACAGTGGTGTTGGAAATTGCTCTCAATTTGCATAAACACATGGGCCTCTTATATCCCGTCTAGCATCTTCTGTATTACATCAGTGTGGACGGAAAACATGCCTGCTCACCAGGGTGCTCTGCACTTCCCCAAGTGTCCAAACCTCCTACAGAACAACAAGCTCTCCTTCAGTTGATTCACATTCCTTCTACCCCAAGTCACTTGTTTCCCCCCCGCCCACCCCCAAAGATATTCATTTCTGCCATCCAATCAAAATACTCCCTGTGGCCTCACAGGTATCTTCTGCTATCATGGCAGTGATGAGTAAAAACGGCAGGGAAGGTCCAGCCTCCATTAGTGACTTCCCTACTTCTGTCAGTTTACAAACGTTCAGAAAAGTCTTGATCTCATTCACATTCCACTCTCTTATCTCATCCAGGGCTCCCACACTTCTATTCTGCTGCTTAGAACTGTAGCAGGGTATGTGATGTCTGCACTCCCATCACGCATACACAGAACCCCATTGTGTGCATGTGCCATGCTATGAAAAAATAAGCTGTCTTGGAGGATGGGTCTGAAAGTTCTCTGTACATCAGGCCTCACCCAAATCACACCCACACGCACACCAACGTCTCTGTGCCCCATGCCCCAGGTGGCCATAGCATCCACAGACAAAAGCTGAAACCATTTGGCTTTTCCAGACAAGCAACCCACACCAATAGTTCCCTTTGGTGTTGTGACCCCTCATGCTCATTGCAAGCAAAATCTGTTACTTTTAAAAGATAAGAAAATAAATGAGTAACTTAACTGACAGGCAGCTCTGCTCCCACATACGTTCCGAGCAGTATGTGACCTGAGTCAACTGCCAATCTGCCCAGAGGGAAAATTCCTTCCTGACCCCAAATATGGCGATCAGTTAGACCCTGAGCATGCGTGCAGGCCCCATCAGCAAGGCACCTGATATACAATATAGTGGCCAGGCTTCAGAATGCCTCGACAGATCCATCTCCACCCACAGACAACTTTGATGCTACAGGAAGAAAAGGGGGAGGGGGGACAACCATGTATTATTGGGGGGGACGGGACTCATCCTGTAGCATCAAATAATAAAAACTCCTAACAAGATACATGCTCGTGGTTGCGGCAGCAACATGCTCTAGCAGGGAGCTCTAGAGCTGAATGGAGTGGGACATACCGCTTTACTTCTGTGCCCACATCTCCCTCGTCTCCTTGCTCATGTTGTTCGACTATTCAAACTGCTACAAGAGGTAGGCCCAGCACCTGACCTCCTGCTGGTGGTCCAGGCAGGCCTTTGGAGCAAAGGCCTTGCATTCTACCACACCAGCTGCCTATGGTCCCTGGCCATGCCATTAAGGGTATCACGGATCTCGTGTGCATGCTGCATGATCTCCCTAAGCAGCTCCCTTGCTAAATCCTCCCTGCACCACCGGTTGCAGACCCACAGGTCCTGGTTCTGCTGGGTGTTTGTGGTAAGGAGTTGCATTCGTGCCCGTTGCATTGATAGACCTGTAGCAAGGCAACAAGGAAAACCATTAGTTCAAACTGCCCTACCCACCTTCCTGCCCAGCCCACCCAATTTTCAACCACCACCATTTGGGCCTTCCCAACACAGCCATTAGGGAATGTGCGAACAGAACCGAGTTCAGAAATTTGGTTCGGTTCGAAAGGTCGGTTCGGTTGACCGAACTATTCGAGTTCAGTCGAATTCCGAACCGAGTTCATACATTCAAAACCGTGAGGTTTTTGCCTTCCGAACTGGTTCGGATTCAACCGAATAGTTCAGTCGAATTCTAGTTCGGTTTGAAAGTTTGGTTCAGTTGACTGAACTATTAGAGTTCAGTCTGAACTCCGAACTTCCGAACCGCGTTCGTACATTCTTAACAGCCATTCCCCACATAGCCATTCCCACCACCACCACCAGCCCGCTATAGTGCTTTTCCACTCACTTCCCATGCCTACTGTTCCAGTCCTTTGTAGCCATTTTTCGGCTTTTTTCCTCCTGCTGCTCCTCTTCATTCTCATGGCCACCTGTCAACACAGTAAACAATAAAGAACATAATTAGCTAAGAATAAATAAAAACCTTTATCATGCAGCCATGTAAATGCAAACCACCCCTCAAGTGTACTTACCATTCTCCTACACCACCTCCTCTACAAAGGTGGCATCCAGGCTCTCCGTGCCCTCAACCAGAACCAAGCTCAAGAGGATACACCGCGAAAGTCATGATGTCCGTACTCATGTCGACCTGTTCAGGTTCTGGGCAGGGACGGACATGGAGGAATGTCCACCGGCGGTTGCGGCTTCCATGGTGGAACTAGGAGTGGTGCAGCAGTAGCGGTTGCAGTGGAAGGGAAGCCATATCCACTTACTGCTCGCCTCCGGCAAAGGTGCAGCCATACAGTAAGCAGGATGCAATGATGGCTCCATTCACAGAGATGAATCAGTCAAGAACCTTGTAATAGGGCAAAGTTGGCCTCCCATGGCCATAGGCAATGCTGTTGTCCCAGATCTCTTTGTATCCACGCCTCAAATCCTTGGCCCCGCTACCGGCATGGGATCATGTCCCGGGTGTAGCCCTGATGCGCCATTTCGACCTAGTTCTCTTAGAACACTGCCTCATTCGGGTACAGTGATGTCGGGCGGAAAAGTTTCCACAGAAAATTATTTTTCACTATATTTTTCCAGAAAATTTTCCAGTTCTAAAAATGCAGTTTCATAAAATTAATTAGTAACATAATTATACATTTTTTCCTAGTTATATTTCAGTTCAACTACTTTTGGCTATTATAAAAACTTTTGAGATATTTACCCAGCACATAAAATTAACATAAAAAGTTTTGTTTATGTTTATGTTTATGTTTATGTACAAGTCAAACAAACACTAAATCAAATTCCAATCGATTTAGGACATTGGAGAAGGTTTCAGAAAATGTACATTAAAAAAATGTCTGGAAAATTTTCCAATTCAAACTTTTCTGGAAAACCCACATTACTGTTCCTGTAGTACTTCACCAGGGCATATTGGACTTTCTGCTCCCCCCACAGAGCTCTGAAGGCCATCATCTGTTCCTCAGTGTAGGGAATGCAGCGGTGGAGGGCAAATCGGTTGGCAGCACAGTAGTAGCAGTGGGGCTGGTTGTTGCCTGGCTGTCGATTTGTCACTATGGAGAATGCAACGGCTCAGAAAGAGCAAGCATCAGGCATGCAATGTCAGCCAGGAAGAGCTAGAATACGTTTGAAAATGGTGCGGTGGGCTTTTAAGGCAGATGTTATGTGTGCACCAGTGAGAGTGAGTTAGGAGAGGTGCCAGAAGTGGTTGCTCCTTGGGACACTTTAGTCTCTTTGTCTGTGACTGGAGAACCTGTATGTGTGCAAGCATCTGCCATTGGCATCCACTGCGTGGGAGGCGCATGCACCTCCACCCACCTGCCACAGCAATTCCACAGATGCCCCCACCCCCGCCAATATTGGTGGGGAAGGGGGAATCCATGCTAAAAGGGCCTAATTTCAAAGGTTTCCAAACACACCCTTTCTTAGTTAATATTTTAATTCATCATGAATGCAGTAGAGCCTGTTTTTCTGGATTTTTATTTTTTTTTCCCTTTCACATTTCTAGCACTCCTGGATAAATACAGGATTATGAATTATTATTTTTATTATTATTTTTATTATTATTATAAACATTTATATAGCACCAGTAGTGTGACCTGGTGCTGTACAGAACACAGAAATAGACACGGTCCCTGCCTGTGACTTACAATCTAAAAGACAAGGAGGGGGAGACAGGGAGAGGGGACAGTGGGAGAGACAGGGGAGAAGACAAACATTCGAGTGGATGTGAAGTCTCAGGTGCGTGTGCTTGGCTTGGTTACAATCCGGTTGGTTGCAGCAGTCTGCAGAGGAGGGCAAATAGTAGGTATATGGGAACGACTAGCAGGCATTGGGAAAGGCGGCGAGGAAAAGGTGGGTCTTGAGGAGGGATTTGAAGGAGCGGAGGGAGGAGGCAAGGCGGATGTGGGCAGGGAGGGAGTTCCAGGCATGGGGGGCAGCGAGGGAGAAGGGTCGAAGGCGGTTAGGTGAGCAGGAGAAACGAGGGAGAGTGAGGGAGGGGACAGAGGAAGAGCGGAGAGCGCGTGCAGGAGTGCGTAGGGAGATTAGGTCCGAGAGGTAAGGGGGAGCTTGGTTGTGGAGTGTTTTGAACGTGAATACCAGGAGTTTAAACAGGATACGTTCAGGAAGGGGGAGCCAGTGAGGAGAGAAGAGGAGAGGCTGCACATGGTCGTAGCAACGGGCAGTGAATGACCTTGGCAGCGGAGTTTTGGATTGCAGTAAGGGGGGACAGGTGAGAGCGAGGGAGTCCAGTAACGAGGAGGTTGCAGTAATCGCGGCGAGAGATAACCATGGCATGAACAAGGGTTTCGGCCGAGGAGGTAGAGAGAAAGGGGCAGATCCGAGCAATGTTATGGAGGGCGAATCGGCAGGATTTGGCAACAGAGTCAATGTAAGGTTTAAAAGAGAGGTGCGTGCCAAAGATGAAGCCCAAGCTACGGGCTTGGAGAACAGGATGGATGGTGACTCCATCGATGCAGATGGGCAGGTTAGAGGGAGAGGAGGGAGGAAAAATGAGGAGTTCAGTCTTGGCCATGTTGAGCTTGAGTTGATGAATGAAAAATTATTTTACCTTTTGTGGAAATAACGTTTTTTCCTTTTTGTGGATACCGGAACTTCTCAACTGGTGCTTCTGTACACAGAAATCATAATAAGAAGTTTAGAAATCATAATAAGAAGTTTAGAGGAGCCACCCTTTACGGTCTGGGCCCCTCATATCTCAGGGACCGCCTCGCCCTCCGTGCCCCAGAGCAGCTCCTTTGGTCCGCTGGGGGCGCCTTCCTCGAGGTCCCCCGTGTTACACGGGGGGACACAATGGAGAGGTGGCCGGGCCACGCCTTTGGAACTCCCTTCTGAGGAAGCTTGCCTGGCCCCTAGCCTGTTGACATTCCGGTGAAGTTATAAAACCTGGCTGTTTGCCCAGGCCTTTGGGGAGGGGGGAGGAGGGATTTTAGCTCACTCACCTGATTCATTATTTATAGTATTTATTGCTGTGAAAGGCATTTAGCCCTGTTTTAATGTTTTAATATGTGAATGTTTTAAATTGTATTTTATTATTATATTGTTTTAATTGTTGGAAGCCACCCTGGGCTGCTTTAGCAGGAGAGGCGGGGTATAAATCTATTAAATAAATATATAAATAAAATAAATAGATTTGAGTGGGGTACAGTCCCATACTAAACAAGATTTTGCTGTCCACAAATCTCGGAATAGTTATAACTAAAGCCTGTCCAGATGACCCTGCTGCCTTACTGGGTGAAAACAGACATGACGCTAACCACTCTTTAATCACCCTTGGTGGTCATTTATGCATATTTCAGGGCTGCATGGGGCACCAATACAGCACTGCAACATGCATAAATAACCACCAAGGGTGGTCAAAGGATGGTTAGCGTCATGTCTGTTTTCACCCTGAGTTACAACCCAATTTTACAGAACTACATCCCAATTCTGAACTAGAGTCAATCTGATGTCAAGGAACTTAACAGTAAATGGGGTTGGAGAATGTAAAATTCTCACTCCTATACAGAAGTGGTACATCTTTAATGAGACACTAAGAGTTACATAGGGTATTTTCAGACGTTACGGTTACATAGGGTATTTTCAGATCACGGTCAACCACAGGGAATCCCGCAGCATGATCGTGATCCCAGAACGTCTGTTAGGGGGAACATAAGTTCCCCCCCAGATGTTTACCCCCATGAATCACAGGGGGGAATCACATTCACCACGCAAACAGCAGTCCCGGCAGGACCGGCCCCATTTGCATGATGAATGAGATTCCCACCGGTGATGAAGGGGACCGTATCGTCTCTCCCCAGACCACGGCCCAGAATCCGCAGCAGAATTCCGGGCCGTGGTCAATGCGGGGGTGGGGGGGCGGGCGTTACGGCTGCATTGGCCGCGGCGCCCGCCCGTCTCCTGGAGAATGGGCGGCCGGGGCAGCGTGAGGGGGCGGGGCTGTGTGGCCGCACGTTGCGCCGCGCAGCCCCTCCCCCCTCTGGATTTCCCGCCAGGATTGGCCACCGTGTCTGTTCACCGGTTCGAGGTGGCCCCAGCGGGTAATCAGAGGGGTGATTCCGTGCTGTGGCGAATTGGCCCCAGAACGTCTGAAATCACCCATAGTCTCAGGAGTTTGTAGGTGACTGGAAGGCAGCTTCAAGTCCAAAACAGATTTTACTCATTTGTATTCAAATTGATTTCATATAAAGAGTATAACTATGACTGAAAACATTCAGGGGAAAGGCAGACCAATTTTGAGGTGTACCCTTATTCTGCCACCAATACTTTATTACTTATATATGTATTCATCAAAGTTCTCTTCAGATGTAGGTCAGAGGAGTTTATAAGGAAAGTCTCTAAATAAATGTGCATGAGTAACGATGTGCCAAGAGTCCCTGCAGAGCCTTCTATCTATTTGCTCCCCTTCCCCAACTTCCCACAGGGTCCTTCTCGAATATCAAGTTATAAATCTGATAGGGACACAGTGTAATGTGAGCCAGTCATTTGTTTAACATTGCTAACCCCAAGCCGTTACTGCTTTTACAAGCTGTTAAGTTCTATCATTACATCAGAGCCTCCCAGAGCCCAAACGGAGGAGGGTCATATCTTTGAGAAACTGCACAGCCTTTTACTTTGTTTTTTACTCTCCTGGGTTGGCTGTAATGTGACCTTTGGCATGACTTGCAGGTTGAGGTTGGAAAGTGTAGCTACAGCAGATTTGGAGTCCAATAATGGTGTTCTGGTGGTTCCAAGAGAAAGACACAAAGAATATGCACACTAGGACTAAATTGGCACTGCACAGGAAGTACAACACAATGCTTTCTCTTTTTCCACTGAAAGTTCTGTGTGGTTTTTATACAAGAGAAGAATGAAGTAAAAATAAACATGATGTGGAATATAAGCCACACACAGATTTTTTTATTTTATTTTTTAAACCGCCTTGTAAAGCCAAGAGATCACAAGCAGTATGTTAGGGACAACTTTGAATTTAATTAGGGTATGTTGCGAGGGAGGGGAGGGGGGGGGGAGAGAAGTAATGTAAGCACACTTGATGGTTTTGTATTCATTATAATCTTTATGTAAAGGTCGAGATTTTTTTTTCTTTCCTTTCTCTCATTTTTTGATAGTTTCTGGTGATCCATATTAAAGTTGCATTTCTCAAAAGGACATAATTTTTCTACAGGACAAATTATGAACATCTCAGAGTCAATGTTTAATGCAAAATTAGGCATGTGGTAGGTAATCCCTGTTATTGATTTATGTGACCGAGGACCACCACATTTCTAGTGCCACATTCAAAAATTACATCTCTAGGTACAGTTTATTTCAATTCTGAAAACACTATCATAGTTCTCATTATTTTTGGTATATATTATTTGCTTTCTGGTAGTAACTGCAATGAACTAGCCGATATGCATGCACATAGGTAAATACAGCTGCAGCTCAAGGAGTTTGCCTTCTAAAAGCGAAACTTCTGTATGCTCTAGATCTCTTATCCTTTATTTACTTGAAGTCTAACTTTGTCCTTTCTACAGTCTGAGACTCAACAGTATCACTAACATTAAAAACTTGCCCCATTAATACCTCGTATAATTTTTTCTTCTGCGCTTTTTTGCAGACTAGACTTGTTTTTTTAAGTTATAAGAGCAGAATCACTGAAGATCATCTCAGTTTACAAAAGGGAAACATAACAAAAGGAGAAAAGGAAAGACCTGAATGCCTAATGAAGAGTATTTATGGACGATTTTTACGGAACACTCCAGTGCGAATGGGTATGGAGAAAAAAAGGTTAATGATAAGTGACACTGTATAATTCCCATTCAAGAGAATCCTGAGGTTTGTAAAAGGAAAGGTTAGTCGAAAGTCTAATAAAACATTATGCTGGAATGTCCCTTTTCTTATGTACAGAAGGATGCTACTATTGTTCTCTGGTAGGCCAGGCAGCTGGCACTACACTTTGACCTCCAACCCAGCCTCAGCAAGGAGCTCATTTATGACCTCAGTAGCATCAATCAATGAAAGGAGATCATTCAGAAGAAAAACCTCACAGGCTGGTAGTCTTCCCAACCCCATCCTCACCACATGGTGGCATGCAGGTCCAGTCAAGCTAAACAATCTTTTGGCCTTCATAAAAGCACCATTTTTCATGTACGTGTGATAGGTTCTTTCCCTCCAGTTCAAAGCTGCTTTCACAAACACATAAGTGGGTGAGAGATTTCTATCTTGCCTTAGATTTGATTAATTTGTGGCATTCATATGTCTAGCTCTGCACAGACAATGGGAATGGACTGGCTTGGACTCCATCTACAAGCAATTTAAGTTCAAACTTACAGAAAAGAGGCTTTTGATAGTGGCAATGGTTTACAGTTTGTTAAGGGTGACACCGAATGAACTGCAAACAAATATTTAAGTGCAAATTGGATGGATCTCTTACCATTTCTACTAATTATTATTATTATTGAAGAAACATCAGGGGCGTAGCTACCATAGGGACAGGTGGGACATTTGTCCTGGGGCCCATCATGGCTGGGGGGCCATCCCTATGGTGGCCCTGGTCGCCTGTCCCTGAGTTGTTTTTTTGTTGTTTTTTTTAAATTGCCCACTTCCTCTCACCCCAGCTGGCTGACAAATGGGCCCCCCTCCGCCTCTGGTCCACGCCAGCGCAACGTGCTTGCTAGGCCCCCCGTTGGTCAGTCGTGGTCTGACATCACGCTTGACCCGCCCCCCATAGCTATGTATGGCTATGGGGGGCGGGTCAAGCATGCGAGCCCTCCACATGACAGAGACCTGGAGTTACTTCCGGGTCTCTGCCATGTGGTTGGAACCTTAGGGCACCTGGAAAGCTGGGAGATGAGCTCCCGCTGAGAGGGGATGGGGCCGGGGGCGAAGCTCCAGCTCAGGTGAGGATCGGATGGAGCACTTAGTGCGGTGGCGAGGCTGCTCCGCAGGAGGCTCGGGTTGGCGTGGGGCCAAGCAGGGGGAATGGGATTTGGCTGGGAGAGGAGGCATGGCCAGAGCCGGGCTTTAGGGGCGGGCTGGGCATCCAGTGAGGCAGGGGAGGGGGCTGGGAAGCCGGGACTCCCGCAGGCAAGGGTTGAGGCACCCGCCCACTGTGTCTCTGCCTTGGCCAGGCCACGGCTGCCCTGCAAGAGCTGCAGCAGGGCCAGGAGCCACCGGGGGGAGGGGTCTGGCTCAGTGCAGCGGTGGAGCTGCAGTTACAGCAGCAGGCACACTGGGGCAGAAGTCCTTTGTTGCAGCTGCAGAGGGAGCCTCCCACGTGGGCAGTGTCAACCTTGGCCCCCGCTTGAACCCCGCGCGGATCCCCCCCACTTGCCTTCCAGCTCAGCGGGTAAGTGGGGTGTGGNCCCCCCACTTGCCTTCCAGCTCAGCGGGTAAGTGGGGTGTGCCCCCAGGAGGGGGGGCAGAGGAGAGGAAGGGGGAGTTACGGGGGCCCAAGTCCATTTCTTGTCCCTGGGCCCACTCCAACCTAGCTACGCCCCTGAGAAACATTTATTCCACAGAAGACACCCAAGTGTTTTTCTCATTGCCACATGCATCAAAATAAACTATACTGCAAAAGCACAAAATGGAAGTTTGCATTTCCTGTAGCAACCTAGCAATCAATTCACACAGAGGAACTAGAGGGGAAACCCTAATAGAAGCATCTGTTGTAACTGATTTCCTCTACTAGTAATTTCAGTTGCAAACGTACAATGCTAATAGTAGGAGAAACATCTATTCAATTCGCTTTTCTTGGTACATTCTTCTCCTATGACCCTAAGTAGCAGTGCTGTGTAACTTCAAAATCAGTCTTTGCTCATCCTTGATGAACTCTCCTAGGGAATACCAGTACTTTCTTTATTCCAGTTTCTTCTCCGTAACTGTAGTTGGAGAACTCCGTAAGTGTTAGCTGGTGATCAATAGAAACCTTTAATCTCCAGCCACTAATCCCTTGTATAAAATTTATATCATGTGTATGCTTATGTGTAAATACATCTATACTATACGTGTAGAGGTGCAAACATTTATATTTATTATACACTACAATGTATATTATATACACATGCACAAAGTGGTTTGAACTGTACAGAAGAGGAGTGCAGGGAGATCCCATCACATTAACAATACAGATCACAATACAGATACACCAAAGTAGCACAACATATTGTCTTTCTAAGCATAAGAATGCGCTTTCAGAAATCCCTTTTTATTGTCATTTTAGCAGATCTTAAACTGTTTTGGACCTAGCAGTATAAAACATTAAAAAAACCGATGGCTACCTAAGAACAGATCAACATTTGTCTATCCAGCCAGAGTGAATAGACAAACCTAAGAGTGAATTAAACTGTTTTGATATTCTGAGATGAGATGTCTGTAAATGGAAGGTCCTCTAATTTCTAGTAATTACCCCCAGTACCTTAAAGTCAGTAATTACATAGAGAACCATGCCCTGCCTTGGCCTTGAGTTTCATAGCCAGTGTGTATAATTAGTCTTGATTAATATCCCACACTGTGTATCAACAGTAATAGTGAAGCAAAATTATCTACGTTGCTGCTGCCACAGGCGACCTTAGTAGTGCGATTTCTGCTTTTTATTGAAGCATGCTGCTCAAATGGGATCGAAGGCTGGCTTGGCACCCACACTAGCCAACTTATTAAGAGAGAGATTGCAGTGCCTTCAATGTAATCATCTTAATCCCTTGTATCAACTAATTAATACACAGGGAATGCTTTTACTTGTATGTGAGCAATTATAACAAGTTCCTGGTCGGTGTCCAAATGGATTCATGACATTAATTTGTGAACAATGAAGCTCTGTGTAATAAGGAGCTTCGATAGGTGACTTTAAAATTAAATGAAAATTTGGATACAGTATGGAAACACAATAGGGACCAAGAGATGATAGCTCTAAAGTGGCAGCCATTACAAAGCTGGTGATGTTTACAAGAATATTTCTAACAAGAAGTAATTCAACCAACTAAGCACATGCCACTGCAAATTAAAGAATCCACCAACTGCTATACTTCTGATACATCCAAAAAAAAAAAAGCAAGATGTGTAGCTTCTGTTCTTGTGATATCGCCTCGGTCAGAGCAGGAAACGTTCCAGCATCAGGGATGCGCATATTCCAATATGGGGCATAGTGCATGGGAACCCACTGGGTGAGCCATTCAAGTAAAGGCACTTGCTGATAAAGCACCACATTGTAGTTACAAGCTCTGCGCACACAACCAACTTTCTCTGTGCAGATGGCTCGCTGTCTGGTTAGAAAAAAAACATGTCTAAACTAGATAAAAACTGTGAGTTGAGACTTCATTTTTTAAAAAAAAGAACAAACCTACATTGCACTTGGCTGATCTCTATGCATTTCAAGGATTATAATGAAAGAAATCTTTGTTCACTTTCGGAAAAAAAAAAAATCTAATTGTATAGTTTGCTCTTTAGTTAAATTCCATGACAGTAAGCCAGACAGCATCCTCCAGGCTACAAGACAGAAGCATGAGCTATTGCACAATGGAATTTTCCTGATCAAATTTCTAACACCTTTCCTAACCTCATATCCATAGGCAGACAGTGAATGGCACCAGTACTGACACGAGAACTCACAGTTCTCCACCTAGATAGCAAAATCCTTTTTCCTTATTCCAGAGAGATGAAAGATGGGACATTCTTCAGCAACTACATAATGCAACTTGGGGACATTACTGTGACAACTTGCTCCAGTTCTCTAAAGATTAGGTTTGCCCCTTTTACCCTCTCCCAAATTCTCAGTGGGAGAGGCTGCAATAGAGAAATTTCCCACTGAAAGGAATTTTAAAGCGACATGAAGAGCTGGGTGTTGGAAAGATTGCACAATTCCTGACAACATTCTGTACTGACTGTACCCACAATACATATCAAACAACATGGCTCTCTCTTTTTGTGGAGAGGAATAATTGAAATTGTTTAAATGCTAGCTAAGAATTAGGGCAGGAAGTGGGAAATGGATGAAAAACTGTCTGAATGAAGCTTTTTTCTCTCTCATGTAACTGCAGTTTTCTCATAACTGGCAAGGGCATCCCCTGCTGGCTCCTACTCAGAACTGGCTGAATCTCTTGTTCTAGAGATATCTCATGTATTCAGTTAAACCTAGGCGGAGGGTCAAAAAATCAGTGTCAGTTCAGGTCCTCACTATGCCACACAGTGAAGGAAAAGGAGTTCATAAAATGACAACCCCAAACCACAATGCTTCTCAACCACTGTTCTCTGTAGTCAGACAAATTCCAAACAGGCAGTGGTGAATGACTACTAGCCTGATTGCTGCTTTGCATGCTGTGGGCTTAGGCAGAAAACAGAATGCTCCTTGAGTCACACACAAATGTCTTCCGTCACTTGAGACGAAGAGGGAAGGCAAATTTTCCTCCTATTTTGTAAGCAAGCGGTTATCATAAGAAGATTTCTTTGCACTTTAAAAAAAAATCCCTAGCATCCAGTACTCTAACACAGTATTATAAATTGCATTAGAGCAGGATCTCTCTAAAAACCACTGAGATAATCTAAAAATAAGGTTACTTTGAATTCTTCCTTATCTAACTCTGTCCCATATTTACATGGAACACCTTTTTCCATGCAATTGCCATTTGACAGAATTACACTGTCACTGATATTATGTAGCAACAGCTTTCTGCACCACCAAGAGAGTGCGCCTTTCCATCACCACTATTGTAGTATCTCAGGGTTTTGACAAGAAAGTCTGTGTAACACAGGCAGAGGGCTTGTCTGGGACCACATTTCCACCATCATCAATTGGAAATGCTTGCTTAAAAAAACCTGCCAATATGTTCATCTCCATCCACTCAGATGACAAAATCCTGTTGCATTGCGTAACCTAATGGCAAGGGCTTTGATTGTCTCTCTACAAGCCGCTTCTCTTTTTTTCCCTTCTACATGACATGTCATCCCACAGTTTCCTTAGCAAATTCCTTCCCTCGGATTTCACTGTGCCCTAGCCGGGGCTGTACAGACTTCCCCTGGGACATCAGCCCTCTGCCTGTTCTCATCTTTCTACTTCAAACACAGAGGGCTGAAGAAGCATATAAGAGTGAACAGAGAAATATAAAGGATAAAACAAACAGCAGCCATCCTCTTTGGACTGTCTGACCTCACTTTAATGCTCTAGTTTAGATGTAAATACCAGTAGGTAGACAAGGAAAAAGAAACTTTTGGAATATTGTATTAAGAAAAAGGGGGGAGAAGAGTGGTAATTAAATGACACAGATTTCATAACTCTATAATACCTATCCTTATCCTTTTATTCCAGTTGCTATAATTCTAGTATAAGATTCACTAACTTTTGTGCAATAAAAAGACTGCATCAAGGAGCAACCAAACTAAGTGTTTATGTGTCTTGGGCATGCCATCCTTGGCAATCAATCTGGACATTTTATTGGTCACTCTTCTTACCATGCAACACTGAAGCCTGTCTTGCTACCTTAGCGGGCTTCTTTGGTGTATTTTACATTGTTCCATTCAAAAGGTCTAATGTGGAGTTCATAGTTTCTCTTTTATTTGGGGAAAGATTCAGAAATGAAAAAAATCAATACACACCCAACTTTGATAGCAGCAGCTGTTGACATGTCTTTCTTCTCCTTTGAATACAGCTGTCAATACATCCAAGAACTACTTGGCCCCTTTCCCACTCAGAGATATATTTCTATCACTAAAGTATTAGCAACTTTTACTCATTGTTTTGTTTATGCTATTTTCGTTTCTCTTTTGCCTCAGAAATAAAACACCACTGCATTTTGCATGGTGATAATAGCCAACTACAGTATATATGAGGATACAAAAAAGAAGGGACCTGGACATCTAATATGGTAACTAATCCATCCCTTATAATTTTGCTCTCTGGAAAACAGATGACAAGTCATAAATCTTCCAAGAAAAACACACTACCATCAAGTCTCATACCGATAGTTTCCGTATTTGATGTCGGCACCCTTCCAGTAGTTAGCAGTGCCAAGGTTAAATATGGTGGCATGTGGTAGGCCATTCCATTCCACAGAACCGTCTCTAGCTTCCTTTCAGGTTTATTTAGCTGCATTTCATAATTTCAGATTTTTTTTTCCAATTTAAGGGAAACAAGGAAATAGGAAAATTCTTCTCCAAATTTGTCCATACATTCCTACAAAAAAAAAAATCAGTCAACATTATCCTATTTTGAGAGGAAACAACTAAAATAAAATCAATAAATGATAACCAACCTCACTGAGCTTAACTTGATATGCCATTAATATGAAAAGAATTTGACAGTTTACATAAGGGATATGACCCAGTGCCAACAACCTCTGGCTTCTCCATTTTCCAGATGGCAGGAGATTAGTCTACAGCCATTATTCCCATAAGAAGATTTTTTTCCTCCATGGAAAAGCTCTAAAAGGACAATTCTGTTCCAAACTTCAAGTCTCCTTCACAAATGTCTACTCAATTCTGGGGCCTAACGAATGCCTATTTAAAAAAGCCCTTGGGCTTGAAGCTGTGAAAAAAAAGAAAAGACTAAGGCAAATTTAACTCTAATGCCTGCCTTTAAAGGATCTATTTACAAAAGCAGTGGGGAGAATCTGGACCAATGTTAACTTAAAGAAAAAGGTTGGCGAGTTCAATTGTGGATGTGAACGCCTGCTTGAGTTTGATCTTGATGGGCTTAAGACAGGGAAAAAAGTTAAGCCTACTTACATATTAAAAAATGCAGTAATGTTAAATTCAGTATGTGCCATTTCTCTCCCTTTGATTCATACCCATCAATGACAAAGACTTTGAAGGACATTCCTGTTCAATATGGTAAAGAGCCACAGCATAGGGCACTGTCTCTGCTTTGAAAATTTTAATATGAAAAATTGTCCCCTGACAAAGCATGACACTATTTCCCATTAATCCCTTAAATACAGCAAAGCAGAAAACTGGAGTCTTTCATTGCTCCCCATTTGGGGAAAGACACAGGTGGTTAATCAAAGTGGACCATAAGGCAAAAATACTCCATGTGAAACGTATCTCTTGCAGGCAGAAATTCGTAAGCGATAAAAATCAGATTAAACATGGGTGAAAAAAAATCAAAACATTTTTCAACACCCAAGTTATCAAAAAAAAGTCACCTACAGGAGTTGTTCACTTCACATTATGGCCATCCGAAACTATTACCTCATTTCTTGCTTTACTGACATCACCATGGCAACCTTTTCCCTGGAAAAAGCATTCTCAAGGGGTCGCTCCTCTCTTGGCACATGCCTTCAACACCTTGTGTGCTATGCCGTATAAATCGACTTGTCCCTAAAGACCCATTGTAAATTCAACCATTTAATGCACATTGGACTTTAATCACTAAAGGATCATCTTCAAACTCAAGACCAACAAGTGTTATAAATGCAAATGTTTTTTTAAAAGGGATAAAATTTTGGCTGTGACTGGTTTGCAATAATATGCAGCAACTGTTAATTTAATTCCTGCCCCACCGCCTCCTTCACTACAGCCTTCCTACACAGGAATAATTTTTCATTCCCAAATTTACAAATGGAAAAAGATAAGCTTATCCCAGATCCCTACACAATAAATGTACTATCCCAAACATCAATAGCTGGTACAATTATGACAATCATCAGATAACAAGTTTAGAAAATTGTTTAAGGAAATGAACTAATAATATTACATCATTGCACCAGATTTTCTTTAATTGCTATGTCTTTTTTTTGTGAAGCGATCATTCTCTGGGCTTTATAAAGGGGCAAAAATCAGCAGGTTTTTTCATTAACTTAATTTGGAAATGTGCCAAACATCTGAGGTAAAGTAGTGAATCTGAAAACAATGTTCATGACAAGCAAGTTTTAGTAGAAGAAAGGAGCTTTTGTTTCAACGCATTATCCTCCTTAGAACTGATATGGGAGTTTCTCTTCATGTCTGCAAAAGCAACTGGGTTCAACACTGTCCTAATTTTTGTATTTAGGTTTTGTTGCTCAGAATCCCTCACTCTTGATATAAACATCATTATTTGAAAGGGGAGTTATCTGAAAAATCAATTTAAGGAGAAACTATACTAGGTGTCAGGCGTGTAGTTGGATTGGGATGGAACCCAGTGCAGAAGACAGAATGGGGTCCTCCTGCTCTAGAGATCATGGTCCCTTCAAGCTTGTGGTCCCCAGTGCAGCCTGTCTCTATTATAGCTTCACCTTGCTAGGGATCCACTAAGTAAGTCAAGTGTGGTGCTGGAGCCTACCTTCCCCACAGCTGGTCCAAGGCCCTACTTGGTCAGGCAACTTAAGTCCCTGCCTGCCCATTGGCTGTTGGAGATTATGCAGGGATCACGGAGGACAGCCCCAATGTCATTGCTACCAGCTAATAGTGTGGCATGCACCCACACGTTTGCTTGCCTTTGCCTTCTCCCTGTTGTGATTAAAATCCACTCTAGATCATTTACAACCCATTCCTATGTCATTTCATGCTACCCATATGAGAGAGTTACAAGATGCAACCAGGCTGATTGACTGGCTGGCTAGCTAGTGACCCCTTTTGTTCAGGATGTGAGCTTACCCTTGCGTCTGTGTGCCAGTTCTGACTCCCCCGGAGGTAGCAAAAGGTATTCTTAATGTAAACAAGAAGCACAACAAACCCATAGAGGATGTCTGATGGATTTTTGCAACCTGCCCTCAAGTTTGGCTTCATGCTCTCTGGGTATGTTCAGAAACCAGAGCAATGGCTATGGTAGAGAGGAAAAAAAACTGCTCAAATTTCTTGGACTTCGCTTGGCTCAGGTCCATTCCTGTACAATCTGAAGCTAAAGCAGTTAACAAGAGCAGTCTGTGGCCTTAACCTGAAAGAGGAAAAGGCTGGAAAATGCAACTTGGGAGATTTGTCTCAGCCTTGGACTGAATGCTATCTGGTCAGCTGGTGAGCACCCCAGGGAAGGCCTCACCAAACCTGTCAGAAACTGCTGCAACTGACTTGTTTTTTGTTCCCTTATGTCTTTACCCAACTTCTCACTGCTACTCTGTTTCCATCAAAGTTTGGTTTGTTCTGAACAGACACCATTGTTGGTCTGTGCTATTGCTCTACGTAGACATCTCCAGAGGTGATCTCTCTCGGGATCTGTGCCTGTTGTCCTGATGGGTTGGTTCTCCATACACTCACCCCCAGAGGTATGCACAGCAAGGGAGGAACCTTATAGAGATGGGGGTTAAGGCAATGGAGTGAGCAAAGGGTCTGTTGTAGGTCCCAGACTAAGGCAGCAGGGTACCCAACATCTGTGCAAGGCACTGGGAATTCTGGCTTTGAAATGCCCAGATACTTTAACCTGGAATATGGTTTCAGCAGTCATCCGATGAGAGGTCCAGAACAAAGAGAATATTATGGTCCCTAACAGGTTGTAGGGTCAGACTGGAGCTCATCCTTATACCAAAACCCTGAAGTCCAGGCCAGGAAAGGATCACTGGAATCTGCAACCCCTGTACTTTGTGATTTCTGTTCTTGCGCCTGCCTTGTGTTAGTTACCCATTACATTCCAGTTTCTGCCTGTGACAGTCCTGTTCCTGTCTATTGCCAACGTTGACCCAGTTCTGACCTTGCCTTGGTCCTTTGCCTCCTGGTCTAATCCTTGCTCTACCCGACTACCCAGATCCCGATCCAGCTCTGGTTTCCTGGATTGTGGCTTCTGGTTCCTGACTTGGCTGTTTCTCCAATTTCTGACATTCCAGCTCCTGATTCAGCTCAATCCCAACTATCCTCCCAGCTCACTCCCATGACTCTGGAATCTCTCTAACCTCTCCACTACTGATCTGTGCTCATCTCCAGCTCTGATTCCAGCTCAAACCTCTGCTACACCCCCACTTCCAGTCAATATCCTCCATTCCAGGCTCTGCCAGTGCCCAATTGTCCTCCAGTTCAAAAAGAGTAGTGGTGCACTGGGTTACAATCCGAAAGTTTCCTTTTCACAAAGAAAAGTTAATATCTTTTTTAAAAGTCTAAAATTCGGCAGAAATTAATGGCGGCATAGAGGAAGGGCTGATGAAGATAGCGATCACAAGAGCACCATCATACAAATACAGCTCACCTCAGGATAAACCACCTCTGCAATGTTTAGCACGGGACAAAGCCATTTTGCATGGCTGCTCCTTTCTAGGCAGTAATTTAGCACATTTTTTTCCACGAACAGGAGCAGCCACAATTCCCTCCCCCCCCTGCGCAGGACGGTTCCTCGCAGCCGTTTCGTGTTGGGCAAGGAGCTCCCTCCCACCTGCCCGATATTGTGACACTGTGGGCTATGCTGGTTGCTCGGTATGAGGACCAGGAAGGAATTTTTCAGACACACCATGATTGGCTGTTTGGGGTGACTGTTTTTTCACCTTCCTCACAGTGTTTACGTTGTAGGACAAGGTTATAGGAGGTTGTAATTGTAACATGTCGCTCTCTTTGCAGGGGTCCAGATAGTTGGTTTAACAGTTGTAGGGGTCTGAAGGAAGACGTCTCCTTAAGAGGCGGGGCCAGAGCCAACCAAGAGCAGGGGCAGCCAGGTTCGGCACAAGGCCCAGGATGGGAGGAGGAGCAACTCAGCTGAAGACAGGGGCGGTCCCGGCTGGCGGACCCTCGCCTTCCAGCCTGCTTCGGGTTGCTACAAGGTGAGAGCCTTGTCTACCAGCTAAGCGGCTAGGGTGAAAGCAACCTAGGACAGTTAAGCATTAGGGCGGTACTGAGGGACATTAGGCTGCCCTTTGATAATGGCTAGTAAAGTTAAACCTGGACCCGGAGTGTCTCTCTGACCTTAATACTGATTTGAGAGTGCGGCCTTTAAATTCCAACGCCTGTATACTTGTCTTCTTTGGGGTGCGGGGGCAATATGGGGTATTGTACGCATTTTTACCCCCAGGTAAAAGTTACCATACCCCAGTGTTTCATTCTATCCTAAAACAGGATAGCGGGATTAATTAACTCCCAGATAGGAACCGCAACACAAAATGGCTCCCCCACCACCAGTAAACTTTGCAAGGTTGGACTTAGATTAGGGCTGTTACTACCCATTTATTCCCAGGTAAACTGTGTTTTGTGTAAATGTGAGCAACTCCTAACCACTACTTTGCTGTTTGTTTATTTTTGTTAGAGATATTGTGAATTCAGAATGAGTTTCTTTCTCTCTTTGTTCTGTACTGCTCTGATTAAATAATAAAGCAACCACTGCTGAAATCTTTTTAAAAAAAAGAATACAAGTTAGCTTGGAAAGAGCTGAACGCGCCACACTGATACAGTATATAATTTCAAAACAAATGAGTCCTTCGAGCTCTTGAGTTCTCAGGGAATAGAAAACCGCCTTAAAGTCAGAGATTACGCCAACGGTAAGGTAAAATGTTCTCTTGAAACTTGCTTTCCAGTGGCTGAAATAGCTTCATATTAGACTTTGAAGATGTGAAATTCTAGGCCCCTCTTACTCCAGTTTGAAGGAAGTCCTGGGCAGCAGAAATGGAGGAGCGGTTGGCAGTCACCTGCTCCCTGCTCATACCAGAGACACACATTTGCCCAGATGGTTCATTGAACAGTATTCACAAATCAAAAAGGAAAGATTTTTTTTTTAAAAAAAAAATCACTTTCTTATTCTTCTTTCTTTGTAGTGGGTACCTGGTGCTCTGTGAATCATTGCCACTGTGTTTTCTCTACTCATCTTCCAAGCAGAGGTTCTTTATAAATTCATTTCTAAAAAGAAAACTTCTCATTTACACTAGTGCCAGCATTTCAGAGAACTGATGCTTCTCTAACTCCGCGGCAAACTCTCATAGGTGAAAAGAGAAACTAAAATTTCAGCTAAGCAGACCGTGTCAAAGGTTAACCATCTCCAAGCAGGAGACTTTATTTTTCATGTACTAATTCATTATTTTCTAAAATACAATGAAGTTCCATGGCAAAACAAGGGATTATTGCAGTCATTCTCCATCTGCAGAACCACTCTAAGTAGTATTTCTAGAATTAGTGTGCTGGAAGGGACCTCAAGAAACATTTTGTCAAATCCCCTGCTCTAAGCTACCCCGTGCCTTAGGGAAAGGGCAGGGTATTAATTTAAATAAATAAATAAATAAATAAATACAAGATGAAGCAGGTTAGACGAAAATAATATTTGGTGGGAGACTAAATAACCAGCCCAACATGAAAAGGATTTCTTTTATTTATTTTATTTTGAGTTCTTGTTATTTTTGAAATTATGGTTTAATAATGTAAGTACAAGCATCTGATGTTACATTAATTCAGTATCAGATATTGTATATACATACCAAAATAGTAGATGCTGTAAATCAGTACTGAATTTGTATAATAAAAATAAATAAATAAATACATACAAGATATCCCATAGCTACAGCATCATCAGACAGATGCCTGTTTAACTGGTTCTTGAAAACATCCAAGGAAGGAGATTCCTCAACCTCCCTAGGCAACCTATTCCATAGCCCAACTGCTCTTATATCTAGGAGGTTCTTCCTAATATTTAGCCACAATCTACCTTGGAATATGTAGATTCTACCTTCATCTACCTTCCTAATATTTAGCCAATATCTATCTTCCTATTCCATCTTGTTTGCATTGAAATATTTACTTTCCAATTAGCATTTCATGTACATACAAGGCGTAAAGCATTGCCATTGATGAAACCTCCTGGACCATGAAGGGCCCATTTCAGAGAAAGAAAGAAAAATCCCATGTAGAAAAAGTTCTCTCTTTTCCTCCTGAATACTTGGTGTTCCCATAATCCCTGGGAAGCTGTCACTAGTACTCTACAAACAGCAAAGAAATTTAAGCAACAAGAGAAACTGAGCACAGAGACAGAAAGAGCTTTTTATTTTATTTTTCTTCTTCTCCAACAACTGAGCAAAGGAAGATCACAGGAAAGACTAGAGAACCTTTCATTCCAAAAGCACAGTGGATGAAACCTACATCTGTTTTAAAGAGATTGATAAGGAGTGCTCCAAACACCTGGTCGCCCTATGGCAAAATTCCATGAATAAAGCCCTATGCAAATCTGGCCAGAAAATGCCCCATGTGACCCAGCGAGCCCTCACAGAAGAACGAGATTCATATAAAACAACTTCTAGTCCATATACCCTGGACTTAGATGCTTTGCTCACCCTTTTCATGTCCCCATAAAAGTCAGGGATCTATGTTTATTGTATTTGGGGGAAATGCAGTTAACACGAGGTGTAGCAATTAAATTACCTCCCAAGAGGTTTTTCAGTCAGCATCAAAAAGTTTGCAACTGTTTCTCCTGCTTAGAGAAGGGCACAGAACACAACGGGAAATAACAAATGAAACTGTCAGTTTATTAGATGGATACAGAGCAGGAATGTGCGTTCCCAGTCCATGTCATCATCCTCAAAATCTAGGAAGATGCTGTGCCCCCGGGCAAACACATATTCCTGCTGTCTAACAGGAAAGTGGAGCAATGCGATCTCCCGCAACAGTTTCCTTCAAGCCAGGAAGCGCTTCCCAGCTTGAAACCGACATGGAGTATCCTTGCTGTGTGCAGTGATGCTCTCCTCAGCAAGGATCCCCACTCCCAGGTCCAGACTTGAAAGAGACCGGAATGGAGAATGCAGCCAGTGATGCTCCCCTTCTCACTGTGCTCCTTCCAGGAGGAACCCAGCAGGAAGGGGACCAGACGAGGCCACATGTGCAGGCTGTTGATTAGGTGCCAACACCTACCAGATGCGGGTGAGTGGCATACAACTCTCACAGCCCGCACACAAGGCTCTTGTTTTTAAATTAAAAGGACTGAAGACTGCTGTCTCTCTGGGAAAATTATAGATACCAGACTGATAAGACTCCTAAAACTTCCTAATTCTTTTAACTCCTATTTCTTAGCTAGGTAGAAAATGTTTTAATTAATTGAAAGAACAAAGAAGATTGCTTCACATTTTCCACAACAGAGGATTAGAGAAAGCCTGAAGCACTGAACTGTTTTGCTGCTGTCCCAACTAGGAGTCATTGAAGAACACAGCTTTAAGTAACTTGCCCATGAGAAAGCTAAATCAAAAGATCTCTTTTTCAATAACATGAAAAGATCAAGCTTTTACAGTACCTTAAAATGCTAAATTTTGTGGGCAGTTTCCTGATATGGGCAGGAAGACAATGAGTTCTCCTGGATAGCTGTGCAGGAGGCTTTGGTTGTCAGGGGTTTGTAAGTTTGAAAAGATCCTAAGCTTCCCAGAGAGCAGAAGGGGCAATGTGTCAAAGTGACTACTGCTGGACTCTGGAAAACTGTTAGATCCTTGGGTACCAGATTCATTGCTTGAGAGCTTGCTGATTTATTTCTAACTCATGAGGTCTGTGTTCATTCAGCATCTGCTTGGTCAGCTGATTTACAAGGTTCCTCTTTCACCTGGATGTAAGTTAATTAAACTTATTAAATGTCTTGTATTAGTAGTTCCTCGGAGCAGAAAATTTCTTATTAAGAGTCTGGGAAAACAGTGCCAGAATAGCCCATGATGTACTTGTATACTGATGGTCCCCTGATTCATGGCTTAAGGCCACTTTCATGCATGCCCCACCCCACCCCCCAACACATATTTGGGCTGCGGGGGGAATGCACAGCCCAAATACGCATGGGAATCGGCCGGTGCAAAAGCCCCCCCACATATCCCCACGTGACTTTGGCGGCAAAGCCGTGTGGGATGCAGAACTCTATTTCCTGCTCTGCATGTCGGCAAAGCCGCACGGAGGGCCTTTTGCACTGGCCGATACCCACGCATATTCAGGCTGCATGTTCCCCCCGCAGCCCAATTATGCATGGGGGGGGGCCTGTATGAATGTGGCACAGTCTCCAAGACGTTACTAAAATAAATAAATCAAATAAATAAGCAAGCAAGCAAAACAAACCAACACCAACAGCACTGGCATCCTACCAGTGGGGGCTACACTGCTCTAATGCATCCCATGAAAGAAACAGAAATCAGTGGTAAACTGAGGACTAGTCTAGACTGTACCAACACGCACTTGAGGTACCCTGAGAATATGTAGGAAGTTAACTGGAAGTAGAAGGCTGGCAGTATAGACCAGACTGCTCTTCTGCCAATGCTCTTCTGCTCTTCAGAAAAAAGCCAATGGAAGGGGTGGTAAAATGCTGGCCAACTGGCAGGTCAATCCAGGCTGCACAAACACACCAAGGGAGCAAAAGAGAAAGACATCAGCACACAGATCCTTCAGGCTGACATAACATAATGGCATTTGGCTTGCAATATTTGGCATCTGAACCATCTGAAGCTCTTGATTGTTTGTTTGATTGTTTGAAGGACGGGGTGGTGGGGTGGGCCTCCTTCTTGCTAAATCCTGTCAGTTCCAACCAATTTCTCCTCCCCCCTCTCTCTCCTTCCATACCTTTGGATCACTCCCTCGGACTCTGTCACGCCTGCTACCCTCTCCTGTGGGGGTCTCTCCTTCTCTCACCAACCCCGCCCTGAAGGACGGGGTGGTGGGGTGGGCCTCCTTCTTGCTAAATCCTGTCAGTTCCAACCAATTTCTCCTCCCCCCTCTCTCTCCTTCCATACCTTTGAGGCTCACTCCGTGCGCCTCTACTCCCCCCTCCATCTACGTGTTGCTGTCATCTACCGTCCCCCTGGTCCTCTCTCTTCCTTTCTTTCTGACTTTGAGTCCTGGCTCACTTTCTTCCTCTCTGTTGATATCCCCACTCTCATCCTTGGTGACTTCAACATTCATGTTGATGACCCATCTCAGCCCTCAGTCTCTCGCTTCCTCTCCCTAGCCTCCTCCTTCAACCTCCACCTTTGGACCAACTCCCCCACCCATACTAATGGCCATTCTCTTGATCTTGTCCTCTCTAGAAACTGCTCTGTCGCTGATCTCTCCTTCGATCCTCATCCTATATCAGACCACTTCCTTGCCTCTTTCAACATTTCCCACTGTCCCCCCTCCTCTTCCCCTTCTCTACGCCCCTTCCGTGACCTTCAAGCTATTGATCCCCTGGACTTTGCCTCCTCTCTCTCTCCCCTTCTTCCTACAGTCTTCTCTTCCTCCTCCCCTGACTCCGCTGTCTCTGCTCTCAACGCCTCTCTCTCCTCCACACTTGACTCCCATGCCCCTCTCTCTTCCCGCCCTGCCTTCTCCCACAACCCCCGTCCTTGGCTCACCCCTAGTATCCGCCACCTCCGTTCTTGCACTCGTGCTGCTGAACGACTCTGGCGCAAATCCCATTCTCACGCTGACTTCCTTCACTTCAAATTCTGTCTCTCCACCCTTACTTCTGCTATCTCCCTTGCTAGACAACACTACTATGCCTCCCGCATTGAGTCCTGTTCTCGGGACCCTCGCCGCCTGTTCTCTACCTTTGACTCCCTCCTCAAGCCTCCCTGTCCTCCCCCTCCTTCTTCCCTTTCTGCTCAGGATCTTGCCTCCTTCTTCACCTCCAAGATAGACAAGATCCGCCTCGACATCGCTTCCCACTCCTCTCTTCCCACTCCCACCCCTCTCCCTCCTCCCCCTCCTTCTCTCATGTCCTCCTTCTCCCCTGCCTCCCTTAAGGAAATCTCCTCTCTGCTCTCCTCCTCCAACCCTTCCACTTGCCCCCTTGATCCCATTCCTTCCCGCCTCCTCACCTCCATTACTCCCACTGTCGCCCCTTCCTTCCTGCACATCATCAACCTCTCCCTCTCTACTGGCTCTTTCCCTTCTGCCTTCAAACATGCCACAGTCTCTCCTATTCTCAAAAAGTCCACTCTTGACCCCTCTGACCCTTCTAGCTATCGTCCTGTCTCACTCCTTCCTTTTGCTTCCAAGCTGCTTGAACGTGTTGTCTACTCCCGCTGCCTTGACTTCCTATCCTCCAACTCCTCCCTTGACCCCCTCCAATCTGGCTTCCGCCCCCTTCATTCTACTGAAACTGCTCTCGCTAAGATCACCAACGATCTTCTGGTGGCTAAATCTAAACGTCTCTATTCCATTCTTGTCCTCCTTGATCTCTCTGCTGCCTTCGATACTGTTGACCACTCACTCTTGCTGGATTCCCTTCACTCCCTTGGCTTTTGTGGCTCTGTCCATAACTGGTTCTCCTCCTACCTCTCTGACCGCTCCTTTAATGTGTCTCTCTCCAACTCCGCCTCCTCCTCCTTCCCCCTCTCAGTTGGTGTTCCTCAAGGCTCTGTTCTTGGCCCTCTCCTCTTCTCGATCTATACCTCATCCTTAGGCAAACTCATTGCCTCCCATGGCTTCCAATACCACCTCTATGCTGATGACACTCAACTCTATCTCTCTACTCCCTCTCTCTCTCCCTCTGTTCAAGCTCGTCTCATCAACTGTCTCTCTGACATCTCTACCTGGATGTCTCAACGTCAACTCAAACTCAACATGGCTAAAACTGAACTCCTTATCTTCCCCCCTCATCCTTCCTCTCCTTCCTCACTGTCAATAACTATTGATGGAGTCACCATCCTGCCTGTCCCCCAAGCCCGTAGCCTAGGCTTCATCTTTGACTCAGCCCTTTCTTTTAAACCCTACATTGACTCTGTTGCTAAATCCTGTCGCTTCTCCCTCCATAACATTGCTAAGATTCGCCCTTTTCTCTCTGTCTCGTCTGCCAAAACTCTTGTTCATGCTCTGGTCATCTCTCGCCTCGATTACTGTAACCTCCTTCTCACTGGCCTTCCCCGGTCTCACCTTTCTCCCCTCATCTCTGTCCAAAACTCTGCTGCCAGGGTCATCTACCTCGCCAGTCGCTTCGACCATGTGCAGCCCCTCCTCTCTTCGCTTCACTGGCTTCCCCTTCCTGAACGAATCCTGCACAAGCTCCTAGTCTTCACCTATAAAGCTCTTCACAACCTTGCTCCCCCCTACCTCTCTGCACTTATCGCCCTCCATACTCCAGCCCGTGCACTTCGCTCCTCCTCTGTCCCTTCTCTCACCCTTCCACGCCTTCCCTGCTCCCCTAAGCGCCTTCGTCCCTTCTCACTTGCTGCCCCCCATGCCTGGAACTCCCTCCCTGTCCACATCCGCCTTGCCCCCTCCCTTCATACCTTCAAATCTCTCCTTAAAACTCACCTCTTTCGCTCTGCTCTGTCTGACTCTTTATCCTGCTGAGCCACTATTCCTATACCTACGATCGGTTTACCCTTATCCTTGCAACATGGACCTGCCTGCTGTCATTCTCATCGTAACCAAGCCAAGTACGTGCACTTGAGACCTCGCATCTTCATGAATGTTAGACCCCTTGTCTCTCCCTCTGTTCCCCTTCCTAAGTCTCTCCCCCAGCTCCTGTCTCTCAGATTGTAAGCCCTAGGGGCAGGGACCGTGTCTATTTTATTACTTTGTAAAGTGCCAGGTACACTGCTGGCGCTATATAAATGTTTGTTAATAATAATAATAATTTTAATGGTGGTTTTGGTTTCCAGACAATGCATATCGAATGCATGTGAATCTCATGTGGTTCAGGGGTGAGAACAGGACGAGGGAGCCCATTCTATATTCTGCACTAGGGCCCATATGGGCCAATCTACTATGTCCCACATTTTATCTTCACCCTGATCCCTGCAAATTCTAAGGCCAACCCTGTGAAGAGGCAATCAGTTCTCTGTACAGCTACATCACAGCGTGAGAAAAGATTTGGGGATTAGCTGGCTTTTCTTTTTTTTTTTAATTTCTCTGGCTTGAAAGATGAAAAGGAAAATCAACTGGTAACTGATCATAAAGCATCATGTGCCCACAGGTCCATTGCATAGTTTTTCAGCTTTCACTTATGATCCATTGTCAACCTGAACACCTAGAACCTGGATATACACAGGTCTGCACTTTGGGGGCTCTGGTGAAGGGGCTAGTTTTTTGGTTTTAACCAAATATTGCTCAGAAAACTGTTTCATTACTGGAAGACACCATACCCGTCTCTTTGCCTATAGACGAGTGATCACCTATGAAAACCTTTGTAGCTCTTTCTGCCAGAACCTGAGTTACCGTACAGCTTCCAGGTCTTGTAAATTAAGCACACTCTTTGCAACACAGTGGGATTGTTTATGATGTACCTGCTACTCCAGATGGATTACAGTCTACACGGTCTGGGCCCCTCATACCTTGGGGACCGCCTTGCGGTCCACTGGGGGCACCTTTTTGGAGGTCCCCCGTGTAAAGCGGGGGGCCACAATGGAGAGGGCATTCTCGGTGGCCGGGCCGAGGTTCTGGAATTCCTTCCCGGAGGAAGCCCGTCTGGCCCCAGGTCTGTTAGCGTTTCGGCGAGCCTGCAAGACCTGGCTGTTCGCCCAGGCCTTCGGAAGGGAGAGTGGGAGGGTGGAGTGGGGGGGGGGGGAATTGTATTTTTAAAAAACATTATTTTAACAAATGTTATTATGTGTTTTTATGCTGTAAGCTGCCCCAAGATGCCATAGGCACGAGGGGGTGGCTAACAAATATTTATATAATAAATAAAATACAAAAATATCCAACATGGACTTAGAAGAGAGATGCAGGTTAATCCTTTTTATAAATACATTTTTTCTGAGTGGAGTTTAGTATATTGCCAGTGTTTTAAGAAGTAGAAACACTTTTATTTAGTAGAGGTTGGACACGGCCAAATTTCAGTTTCGGTTTTATTTCGGTATTGGATCCCTGAATTTTGGCAAGTGTCTCTGATCTTGGTTCTTTTTCCCATTGAAGTCAATGGGAAAATTGAACCAAGGACCATCCGAACAGGGATCCGGGACAGAAATAAAAACCCCAGGGCGGGCCATCAGGGAAGGCCATGTCATCCCCACCACCCTCTCCAAGCCCCGGAGGGTGGGGGTGGGGATCCATGTCCCTAACACCCCCACCCACCAGGGCCTAGCTTTACCCCTCCACCCACCCCTCAGACCCCTTCACTTGCCACTTACCTTACCGCCACTGGGCATGTGCAGAACAGCTACCTTCTTCCAAAATGGTGCCGATGCTGCTGGCACCATTTTGGATTATGGTTGCACATGCACAGAATGGGATCGGCAGCCATTTTGCACATGTGCGCTTCCAGGCTGGTGGTGTTCTCTTCATTCTCCAGACCAGTAGCAGACCAGGAGGAAGAAGCTCTGCCTGGCAGAGAAGCTGGCTCTGCTACCAGCAGTCGGGCTTCCTCTGCTACTGGTGGAAGCTGGCTTTGCTACCAGGCAGCCAGGCCTTCTCTGCTGCCCTGCAGTGGAAAAGGCCTAGCGGCCTGGCAGCGAAGCCAGCTCCTGCCACCAGCAGGAGGTCCGTGTAGTGAAAAGACTGCGAGAAGACATTTGTGTACCGGTGGAGCCAGATTAGTGGCTCCACCGGTACACAATATATCTTATTTTAGCCTGTATATGTTATAGAATCCATCTTGATTGACGTGTGTAAAAACACATACATTGAGAACTGGCAACTCATTTCATTTTATGTAAGCCTCTTTGGCAACTTTCTTATATCGTATAAGTTGTTGTTCAGAATGTCAAGGCCAGGCAGAGATATTATGGGAACTCTTATCAGGTGAACATGCTAGAAAGGCTAATTGGAAGCTGGATGACTCAGGAAGAAGCAGCTGTATTAGCTAGAATTGGTCACACATGTGCAGGATTGGTAGAGTGAGTGTGTAACATCAGAAATTCTATAAAATACAGCAGCTGAGGAACCATTTTGGAACTTCACTGCTAACCCATGTCGCACAGATGCCGAGGGGTGTAGCAGAGCCTGAGGCCCACCTGGGGATCATCTCGCAGCCGTGTCAGTGTTCTCCAGTTTGCAGAAAGGGATGTGAAACGCTTTTATTATCTTTTTTATGCTTGTATATAATAAATAGCTCTAGTGGCATCATACGTCTGAGTTATCACTATTTTGATCTAAAAGAGCACACAGTTGCACAACAGTCCAGCCGTCAGCAGCGGAGACAGTGGCCTGCCCCCATCCTCCCGACTAGCGGTGGTAAGGTAAGGCAAGTGCAGGGGCCTGGAAGGTGGGGTGGGGTGTGTGTGTGGGTGTGAGTGTTAGGGGCATGGATCCCCACCCTCCAGGGCCAGGAGTGGGTCCTGGGGAATGCAGCTGGAGGTTTCCCCAGCTGGCTGGCTCTTCCCATTGAAGCCAGCAGGAGGATTTCCCATTGACTTTAATGGAAACCTAAGATCTGAAAATTGGGAAGCGAGAGGGCTCAATTTTCAGATCCTTCGGTTTTAAACCGAAACAGTCACTTTCGGATTGTTAAAACCAAAAAGTCCCACCCCTANAGTCTACATGGTCTGGGCCCCTCATACCTTGGGGACCGCCTTGCGGTCCACTGGGGGCACCTTTTTGGAGGTCCCCCGTGTAAAGCGGGGGGCCACAATGGAGAGGGCATTCTCGGTGGCCGGGCCGAGGTTCTGGAATTCCTTCCCGGAGGAAGCCCGTCTGGCCCCAGGTCTGTTAGCGTTTCGGCGAGCCTGCAAGACCTGGCTGTTCGCCCAGGCCTTCGGAAGGGAGAGTGGGAGGGTGGAGTGGGGGGGGGGGGAATTGTATTTTTAAAAAACATTATTTTAACAAATGTTATTATGTGTTTTTATGCTGTAAGCTGCCCCAAGATGCCATAGGCACGAGGGGGTGGCTAACAAATATTTATATAATAAATAAAATACAAAAATATCCAACATGGACTTAGAAGAGAGATGCAGGTTAATCCTTTTTATAAATACATTTTTTCTGAGTGGAGTTTAGTATATTGCCAGTGTTTTAAGAAGTAGAAACACTTTTATTTAGTAGAGGTTGGACACAGGGCCAAATTTCAGTTTCGGTTTTATTTCGGTATTGGATCCCTGAATTTTGGCAAGTGTCTCTGATCTTGGTTCTTTTTCCCATTGAAGTCAATGGGAAAATTGAACCAAGGACCATCCGAACAGGGATCCGGGACAGAAATAAAAACCCCAGGGCGGGCCATCAGGGAAGGCCATGTCATCCCCACCACCCTCTCCAAGCCCCGGAGGGTGGGGGTGGGGATCCATGTCCCTAACACCCCCACCCACCAGGGCCTAGCTTTACCCCTCCACCCACCCCTCAGACCCCTTCACTTGCCACTTACCTTACCGCCACTGGGCATGTGCAGAACAGCTACCTTCTTCCAAAATGGTGCCGATGCTGCTGGCACCATTTTGGATTATGGTTGCACATGCACAGAATGGGATCGGCAGCCATTTTGCACATGTGCGCTTCCAGGCTGGTGGTGTTCTCTTCATTCTCCAGACCAGTAGCAGACCAGGAGGAAGAAGAGAAGGCCCAGCTGCCTGGCAGAGAAGCTGGCTCTGCTACCAGCAGTCGGGCTTCCTCTGCTACTGGTGGAAGCTGGCTTTGCTACCAGGCAGCCAGGCCTTCTCTGCTGCCCTGCAGTGGAAAAGGCCTAGCGGCCTGGCAGCGAAGCCAGCTCCTGCCACCAGCAGGAGGTCCGTGTAGTGAAAAGACTGCGAGAAGACATTTGTGTACCGGTGGAGCCAGATTAGTGGCTCCACCGGTACACAATATATCTTATTTTAGCCTGTATATGTTATAGAATCCATCTTGATTGACATGTGTGTAAAAACACATACATTGAGAACTGGCAACTCATTTCATTTTATGTAAGCCTCTTTGGCAACTTTCTTATATCGTATAAGTTGTTGTTCAGAATGTCAAGGCCAGGCAGAGATATTATGGGAACTCTTATCAGGTGAACATGCTAGAAAGGCTAATTGGAAGCTGGATGACTCAGGAAGAAGCAGCTGTATTAGCTAGAATTGGTCACACATGTGCAGGATTGGTAGAGTGAGTGTGTAACATCAGAAATTCTATAAAATACAGCAGCTGAGGAACCATTTTGGAACTTCACTGCTAACCCATGTCGCACAGATGCCGAGGGGTGTAGCAGAGCCTGAGGCCCACCTGGGGATCATCTCGCAGCCGTGTCAGTGTTCTCCAGTTTGCAGAAAGGGATGTGAAACGCTTTTATTATATTTTTTATGCTTGTATATAATAAATAGCTCTAGTGGCATCATACGTCTGAGTTATCACTATTTTGATCTAAAAGAGCACACAGTTGCACAACAGTCCAGCCGTCAGCAGCGGAGACAGTGGCCTGCCACCATCCTCCCGACTAGCGGTGGTAAGGTAAGGCAAGTGCAGGGGCCTGGAAGGTGGGGTGGGGTGTGTGTGTGGGTGTGAGTGTTAGGGGCATGGATCCCCACCCTCCAGGGCCAGGAGTGGGTCCTGGGGAATGCAGCTGGAGGTTTCCCCAGCTGGCTGGCTCTTCCCATTGAAGCCAGCAGGAGGATTTCCCATTGACTTTAATGGAAACCTAAGATCTGAAAATTGGGAAGCGAGAGGGCTCAATTTTCAGATCCTTCGGTTTTAAACCGAAACAGTCACTTTCGGATTGTTAAAACCAAAAAGTCCCACCCCTATTATTTAGTATTGCGGAGACCCAAAAAGGCTGCTTTTGGAAAAAGCTGAAAGATCAGTTAAAATTTAAATACAAGATGCATTAGTAGCTTTAGTCTTTTCCTCCTTATGATCAAAAGACATGTACTTTACCAAAAGGGAAATTATATCATAGATGGAATCTACTAATATAACGTTTGCCAGAAAATAAAAAACCTGAGAAAAATCTTTGGGGTCTATTGAAACACCAAATGACGTTCTCAAGTCTCTGGGTCATGTTTGTCAGTTGGTGTTTGGCTGAACAGGAGACTGAGCACTCTTTCTAAATTTGTCTCTCAGTGGGGAAAGGTTTTATTTTCTTTTTCAAACTCTGACTTTAAAAAGCCCACCCTGTTATAACTATATAAATTCTGCAACTATGCAATTCTATACACAGGGGCACATGTATACTGCCTTTTCCCTATTTGTGGCAATGAGGGAAGCACGGCCACCATGGGTCACTGCCTAGACAGCTTCACATTAAGTAGCTATTAAGCTTGTCTATGGTACATTTACATACACCAAGTTTTCTACAGTTTCTAAGTAATACTTTTTCCACGATCATTTCTCAAAAGGGTCACCGGCTACTGTCCCATGCCTCCATGTGGTGAAGTGCAAAACTTCACCAGTTGTCAGCTGTTCAAAACTAGAAACCTGGAGTGCTGGCAAACTGAAATGAAGCAATAGAGGGTGTTTTAGAGGTCATGAAATTGACATGTCCAGGATTGCCAGCACAGACAATCTTCAACACACACGGGGTTGCGTAGGCAAAAACATGGTGGAGGGGCTTTACTGGTCCCTGGGAACAGCAAGCAGACTTGTCCTTGCCACTGTTGCTCCCATGGACCGGGGGTTCTTCTGCAGCAGTCCGGAGGCAGGGCCAAGCTCCTACAGCAGCCACTTCCATTTCTCCTGCTGAGAAGCAGCAGCAGGAAAGCAAGAACCCGTTTCCCTGCCTCTGCTTCTCAGCAGGAGAAATGGCACCAGCTGCAGAAGTGACAGTAAAGAGACAGGCCCAGGGCCATCCAAGCAATTGCAGGCCCACTGTGAAGAACAAGCCATTACATGTAGGTGTTGTGAGGTCTAAACAGGACCTCATAACGCCTATGTGAAAACCCCCTGGGGAAAAGAGCAGTGGTAGCAGGATAGGAGACAGCGCTGCTCCTGCTGCCGGGGATCAGCAGAGGTGGCAGGAGAAGCAGCGGGGGACCTGACACCACTCCAACCATTGCTACTCACTACTCTCTGGGACTGGGGACAGTACAAAAAGGTGAAAGGCTGGAAGGCAGGTCCAAGGGAGCAGCAAGCAGCACTTCTACTGCCTGGGGATCTGCAGCAGCAAGCAGCTATGGCAAGAGCACCACCTTTTTCCCACCCCTTATCCTGCTGCCAGCATTCCTGCTCCCATGGAGTTGTACATAGCTGTTGTGAGGTCCTGTTTAGACCTCACAAGTACTATGTGCAACAGCTTGCTCTTCACAATGGACCTACTATTTCTTGGGCACCTGTTGGGAGTACCAACTCACGGCAAAGTAACCTCTATGCACCTGCAAATTGGTGGCGCTCATTACTTGTTATGGTAATAACTACACGCAAGTGGTCTAAAAACACCCACAAAGTCCCTCAAAGCTACTGGACTAAGACATGGATTAGGTGCCTTCTATCAGTCTATTTTGAGTACAACTCTGATGCCACATACAGTCTGTGACAAACTATATTCAACTGCACTTCGCTCACTTCATCTTTTGGGTAATTTTATATACTGGCAATTCACTTCCTTCCCACAGAAATAAGTAGAATGTCCAATTAAAAACACAGAACGTTTTCTGTCAAAGATATAGTTGATAAATATCTCACAAGGTCTCTGTGATTATATGAGACATAAAAATGATTTTGTGTGCTTTGGACAAGGATTGTAGCAATAACCAAGTCACTTCTTAAGGTATTATTTTATCCAGCTGTATAATCATGCTCTTGAACTTGCTAGACAAACCCATTTAACTACATAAATTTGTGTCGGTAACACCACAGCTACGAGTAAATGGTTTTAAAGCGCCATATGCAAGAAATATTTTGAAGGACATTCTATTTAGAGATTATTTTCATTTTACTGATTATTTTCTACATTTCTACGATGATTTTAGTTTTACTATCTATCTATCTATCTATAGATATTTCTAATCATTTCTAGCCCGCTCCCTCCTGCTCCCAACAGCAGCTCGGGGCGGCTCAGAACAAGATTGAAAAATATAAACAATTCAATAATTAAAATAAAATACATAAAATTTATATTAAAAAATCATTAAAAGAGCAGAACCAAACCCCCACCCCCATCCCACCCTACCCGTCTCCCTCCCCAAAAGACTGGTGGAACAGTGGGCATTTTTACACACACGTTAAAGTTCTGGATTTTTCAATCTTCTGGGTCCACAAGTAAGTTCCGGATTCATTTTTCACACAAACACTGCCCTGAGGCAGCCTAAAGTAACCGCAGCTGTAGATGTGACCGGCTGCCATGGAAACCAAGTGACCACAGCTGCCTGGAGCAAAGCAGTTTAGCAGGAGAACCTTTTACACACAAAAGTTCCAGGAGAAGTTCTACACAGAAGTTCAAAGATCCGGATGTTTACGATTGGGTGAGTGATTTAGACACACATAGTTCAGGATGTAACAGCAAACATCCAGGAGAAATGTGTGTGTAAAAACACCGTCCCTGGAAAGAGGGGAAGTCTGGGGCCAGGCGGGCCTCGTCGGGAGGGAATTCCACAGCCTAGGAGCAGCCACCAAGAATGCCCTCCCTATCATCGCCACCCGGGAAACCTGGAGGACTTCAAGTCAGGCGTCCCTGGCTGACCACAAGGGCCGCACCATGGCCCAGGGCATGAGGTGTTCCCACAGGTAAGTGGGGCCCAGGCCGTTTAGGGCTTTATAGGTCAATACCAACACCTTAAATCAGGCCTGGATATTCTATCTATATTCTGAGCCACGGTTTTAACAGACACAAAGGGGCGGGGGGGGAATAGAAACTTCACTTGAATAATTCATCCTGTTCGTGGAACTTATTTCCCACTTGAAGACATAACACTAAAGAAATCATAGCTATGTTCAAAAGTAATGAGTTGCACCATTCTGTTTCTATAAGAATTCTGTTTCTATAAAAATGTTTCTTAAAGGTTACATAGGGAGAAAAAAAGTGATATAATATTTTTAAACAAATGTAGCACTATTTTTATCCAAACATCTTTAAATATTTTTTAAGTTTCACAAGAGTCCAGCTCATTTCTCGGATAGTGAACTGAGGCACAGAAAGGTGCTAATGATTTGCAGCATGAGCATTGCAGAGAATGCATGATTTAAAAGGAAATAAAACCTAGTTTTTCAGAATACCAGTTTCAGCCCCCCTCCTTCTCCCCCCCCCCCCCCAATTAAATCCAAATATAAGTAAAGCCAAATAAGTTCAGAGTTTTGTTTCAGTTTCGGTAACTGAAATTTCTCCAAACTCCTTATTTTTCTTATTCATACTGTTTAATTTGACATGAA
Source organism: Sphenodon punctatus (assembly GCA_003113815.1). Taxonomy (NCBI): domain Eukaryota; kingdom Metazoa; phylum Chordata; class Lepidosauria; order Sphenodontia; family Sphenodontidae; genus Sphenodon; species Sphenodon punctatus. Next base: position 122,544 of record QEPC01014879.1, on the reverse strand, counting down.
GTTAAAGACTGCAATGTCTGGTTTGCAGAAATATAGGCCGTTTTTACACGGACGCCCCACGCCCACCCCTTAGTGTTCAGGCGGGTGTGCAATGGGAGGGGCAGTTCGTAGAAACGGCACCAGTAGGTGAGGTATGGGTGTGCTGCAAGTGTGCGTCCATGTAAACACCACGGGCAGCAGGTGCTTGCGCGTGTGCGCTCCCGCCGCACACCAACCCACACCCACCTCCACCCACAGAGTCCTCCAACAAAACCGTCCGTGTAAAAACAGCCACAGATTAGCTTCACATGAATTCCAACAGTAAGAGTCACACTAATTCAAACAAAAATTCCAATAAAGCTAAGACTGTTTCAAATGCCAGTAATCAAATCATCTATCTAAATGTCAGCTGGTTTGGTTCCCTGATTAGCCAGACTTCTTTGTCCATCCCAATCACATGCAGGTTTGTTTCTCAGTGGGATGTTCAGTATTTTTTCTCCAGGAAATATCAGTAGTTCCTTAATGTCTCTCATAGCAAAATTTGCAAAAATTACACAAGAGAAGTAGAGACAGGTAGGAGAATCCTCTGCCATTAACATCAATGTGAGTTTTGCCACTGACTTTAATGGCAGAGGACTGTGCCCGAAGTGAGAGCAAAAGGAAGTATGCGTAGGTATGTCCAAGAACAAAATTAGCAAAATGAATATACTAAGAAACAAATGCTACATATTTCTCATAATACTAATTCTCTTGCCAAGAATATGCTTGAAGTCCTGCCAGGGACCTCAGAGCAGAGATATCATGCAATCTGAAACCTACTCCCACAAACACCGGGTGAAATCACAGCTCTGCTGAAGTCAATGGGAGTATTTCTATTGACGTAAATAGATTCAGTACTTCTCCCAATGTGGTATCTCATCGTGGCGCTCAGCACTTAAGATTTTTTCCCTACCTCACTTAATCAGAAAAAACGTAATCTGAATTTTTATCATATATGGGGCCCATAGTAAGTTCCAAGACAAGCATTGCTAATAAAGAGGAATTCCAGGTTTTCACAGGAGAGAGATTCGCCTCTTAAGAAGGTTTGCTACAAAACCTTTCCTCTCTATCATCATCATTAGGACAGAGAATTGCTTTATGACCAGTTTACAGTATAAAACAAATCCCTATTTCACTTCACATTATGGGAAAAAACACTAGCTTTAATGGGAAATCAGCTGTAAATAACTTTAGTTATCTGGATCCCTTCTTGGTTCAAAGGTTATGACAACCGAGATCAGAGTTTCTGCCCATGTAAATCCTCTATTTACCCCTAAACAGTGATGTGGATTTTATGAAAACTTTGAATCAGAAAATGTTCTGATGCAAATTTTCCTAAAAAAATGTCCAATGCCCTAAAATCAATTGGGATTTAGCTTGGCAGTTTATTTGACTTGTGCTTCATGAACAAAACTCAAAAAGTACACTCTGTTAATTTTATGTGCCGGATAAATATCTCAGAAGCTTTTACAACAGCCCAAATTAGCTGACCTGAAATAAATTAGAAAATAAATTAAATAAAGCACAACTCATGTGGTTTAAGTGTTCAAGCAAATTCACAACTTTACTTGGAAATTATTTTTATTGGAATTAGGTACTGGCATCCCATGAAAACTCACTTGACTTGTTATCTATTCATTATGTTAGCAATTAATTTTATGAAACAATGCATTTTTAGAACTGGAAAATCTTCTGGAAAGATATAGCAGAAACCTTTCTGCCCCACATCACTGCCTCTAACTAGTTCTAACATGAAAATAAACCTCTTCATGTCTAAGGGACAAACAAGTAACAAGGGGAGAAGGGAGAAAGGTTTTAATCTAAAAGAAGTCTGTATTATTTAGGCCAATGGGGATCCTACACAAGAAAAATGAGCTGGAAAGTCAATGATGAGGGACTAATTATTTTAGCATAAGCCTAGCAATTTCCACATGATTTTAGGACAGAATGTGGAAGCATCTCATAGGGTGATGCTAAATTTCAGTGTAAAATAAAGGAGCAAAATGCTGGTTAAGAGGATTGAAGGCAAATATTTCCTGTTTAAATGAACCACTGAATGAAATTTATTATTCGAGGTTTTTATCCATACAGTAGACAGTATATTAGCTTGAACCTTGAAAACAAGATGATGCCAAATGATTCTATTTAATGTAAAATTGATTCCTCAGCATATAAATCCTTATTCTGAAGATCAGCATCAGCCCAAAAGAAAATGACTAGCCACCTCCACAATAAAGCCTTAACAGGACCTTTTTTATAATTAGCAGAAATGTGAGACAAACCAACATACAACTTCACTTTTCACACAGACAGTCTAACACTGATAACGTGGGTGTTACATTTTATTATACATGTTGCAGGGCACCCATAGAGCACACCTGCAGTCCTGCAACATGTATAATAAAATCTAACACCCATTTTGTTAGAGTGTCTGTATGAAGAGGGCCTTACAGGAAGTGAAGTTATGTCAAGTAATAAATCTATATGAGATGATATATCATATGAAATGGAATTGCATTGTTCTGAGCGATGTGAAGCAAAGATTGATTCATTGGTATGTTTTAAACTCTTCTACAGTGCACCCAAGTTAAATTGTTGCAATTGTGCGGGACTACCACACAAAAGAGATCAACCAAAAAATAAAAGAAGATGGGTCTCAAAACGTCTAACAGATTTGCTACCTACCTTCTTTTGTCGGGGATTTGCCCTTTTGTTTGAGGTGTGGAGCTCTTATGAGCAAGTCCATTGACAGCCACTAGGGGTGTCATGTAGTTTTCGTTATTACAATAACGATAAAAACAACAAATTTTTTGAATAACGAAAATGAAAAATGAAAACGACAAGGGGGCCTGGTGCACACCCCTAACAGCCACTGCTTTGAACAGTGTCATGCATTTAACCAGTAAGGGTGTTATCACATAAGATGGTGTCCCATTCTCACCACCCGTTTGCCCCCTTTTACCCTGGACTCACCCGTCTGAATGCATTCCGCCAGATGTTGGGCAAGAACTGCCACCCACAGCATCACCCACATTATTGAGGAATATGACTCACGGGGCAACCCAGCGCAAAGCAGGCCAAAGGGCAAATGCAGGGCAGCTTCCTTTGTGCAAGGCCCCCAAGCAGCCGCACTCACAAACAGGACGGCTTGCATCGTGGACAAGGCCACAGGGGCTGGCAAGAATTAAGCCCCGGGAGGATTTATGTGGCACCCTTTTTCCACAGGCTCAGGGCAATTTACAAGCAAAAAACATAAAAATGAAATAAAATTCAATTAAACCCCCACTCCCACCTTCCATACCCATGCCTGCCCTCCAAGAGCCCAGCCAAATATATAGGTGGTACATTCCTTTCTGAAGATGCTCATACTTGGGCTTTGGTGAACCTCCAGGGGAAGGTTCTGTGCCTAAGGGTTTTCAGGATTCATGATCACAGGCTTCTTGAGGTCATGAAAATATCCAGGGTATGTTTACCATGAATCACCTTGGTATTACCATGTGAGAGATCCATTTAGAGGTCACCAAAAAAATAAATGTGTCATCACGCAGTAAACCAAGACAAAAGTGTAGATCTGCTGCTGGGGTCCATGGGTGGTTATTGCGATGTGGGAATGCAGTCTTAGATAAATACTGTTCGGAATAATATAACTAAAAATCAGCACATTGTCTGGGCAGCCATTTGATTTGAACAAAGTATGGTATACAGTTTGTTCTCACACTATTTGCTTTCGTCTACTCATCAAAGAAAATTTCATTGAGAGGAGAGATCTCTTATTCTTAATTCATAAATCTATAAAAGAACTCTCTGACCTAATCTCCCTACGCACTCTTGCACGTGCTCTCCGCTCTTCCTCTGTCCCCTCCCTCACTCTCCCTCGTTTCTCCTGCTCACCTAACCGCCATCAACCCTTCTCCCTCGCTGCCCCCCATGCCTGGAACTCCCTCCCTACCCACATCCGCCTTGTCCCCTCCCTCCGCTCCTTCAAATCCCTCCTCAAGACCCACTTTTTCCTCACCGCCTTTCCCAATGCCTGCTAGTCATTCCACATATACTTACTGTCTGCCCTCCTCTGCAGACTGCTGCAACCAACCTGATTGCAAACAAGCCAAAAATACGCACCTGACACTTCGCATCTGCCTGAATGTTTGTCTTTCTTCTCCCCTGCTTCTCCCACTGTCCCCTCTCCCTGTCTCTCCCTCGTCTTTTACATTGTAAGCCACAGGCAGGGACCGCATCTATTTCTATGTTCTGTGCTGCTTGCGCTATATATTTATAATAATAATAATAAGTGATTGCCACCACCAGTTACCTGTTGGAGTGGCAGGGGGGGATGCACGCCCTGGGTAGGGTGGCCCGATATGCATATTTTAGATGGCACTTACAAAAAATATAGATTACAGGGCTGCATTGGGTCCGATGTAGCCCTGCAACCTGTATTTCTCATAAGTGTCATCTAAAACTTGCATATGTGGCCATCCTAGTCCTGGGCCACCCACTGTCAGATGTCTGAGGGGACCCTGAAAAGGAGGAGCAGCCCCAGTTTCCCCGACTGGAGTCAGGGGAGTAGTCCTGATGTCCCTCTGGCTGCCTCACAATGCTGGTCTTATCTCAAGCCTGGGTTCAGGTTGCAATAGACCAACAGGAAGCACCGTGCCAGGGAGAGCAGTGCTGTGCTCCACAACATAGATCCTTTCCATGTCAATTTAAAAGTTGGGAAGTGCTTCCCAGCTTGACACCAACCAGTGCTGCTTTCCCCAGCAGGCATCGTCCCCCTACGTCAATTTCAGGCCAGGAAGCCTTGAAATTAACATGGGGATAATCCTTGCCCAGGAGTGCAACACTGGTCAGCATCAAACCGGGAAGTGCTTCCTGGCTTGAAATTGACATTGTGGGATCCATGCCGTGGAGCACAGCACTGCTTTCCCTGGCAAGGAACCACCTACCCCCCCACTGGTCTCTCTCAGGATGGGTACAGACTAGAGATAGACCAGCTTAGAGATGCAGCCATGGGACGCCGGGACTGTTCCTCCTCCTCGGAGTCCTCTTCACCAGCTAATGGGTATAGCCTGGGGCACTACCTCCCTCCCTGCCACTCAAACAAATGACTGGCAGTGGTGGTCTTCCTCCAGGGGCTTGTTCCTGCTGCTTCAGACCTGGGGTTCCGACCAGGTCATAGGCTTCCCGGGGCTGACCCGGAGCGGGAGAAACAGATGGCAGCAGCTCCCCGCCCACTTATGGGTCTTCCCACGTGAGCTACTCCCACCGCTGCCTAAGGAAGTAGCAGTGGCCTGGCCTACCCATGGCTTCACCATGCCTTCTGGCTGCCTCCCTTCCCATGTGAAAATACCCTTAGTTATAACGTTTGCCTTTTCACGCCTTTACACTTGATACATGGTAATCTTCAGCTTTTAATATACTCGCATTCAGACAATTTTACAAACTGATTTCCTATTTAAAAACAGTCACATCCTAAAACCTTGGTTGAAGTGCTGAACAATTAGTATACTGTAACTGACTCCTGACGACACTGAAAACTGCAATTTTAACCACTTTAATTGATAAAAAAAAAATAGTTTTAAAAATCAGAGAGATGGGAATACTGTGCATACAAGGAAAGGGACCTTGTTAAATTCATATTAAATACAAACCTAAAGGGAAGCTTACTTGAAAATGCAATGCATTCTTTGCTAGACTGATAGGAGAGTATGGAAGGGAATGGGGCTCTCCAAAAAAGCATTGTCAGTACCAGGTCTATGTTACTCACTAAGCTAGGGTCAACCTCTCTTAGCTCCACTTGACTCCTTTTTCATTAAAAACAGATTCGGTCATCTTTGCGTACCCACCTTATCCATCATCTCCAACACATCAAGCTGTGACAAACGTACACACATTATATTGTTCATGAGATTGTGCATCTCATGACATCCCAGCGTAGACTGGGACACCAAGAGGCGACGCTGAAATACAGCTCTCCAAGTGGCGGCAATGAAGTAAAGCAAAGTGCAATCAGCTATTCTCCTCAAAGTCAAACAGACTAGCAGACAGGGAAATCAAGAACAGCACTGTTAGAGTTGACTCTGAGACCTGCAAACTGCCTACAAAGGCTTCAACTTTCACACCTGCAGAAGGGACATAGGGCTTGTAACAGGGAGTCCTTTAAGAAGGGGGCCGTGTGGGCCAGTCAGAGGGCTGGGCGCACACAAGGGGTATGGCAGAGGCAACCCCAGAGCCAGGGATACAGGCTGAGTAACCCCTGGGACAGAGTGGGCAGGTTAGTGGCCCTTTAAGGCTGAGTATAGGAAGCCTGGCCATGCCCACTCTGCCTGTATAAAAGGAGAGACTACGCAGAGAGGAGAGAGTCTCTGCCAGGGAGCCAAGGGAGCAACATCTCCCTGAACAAGCCTTCCTGCTCTACACTCTCCAGGGTGCTGAAGACTGGAGAACCAGCAGGACCCAGGCAAGTGAGAGGCTGTACCCAGGAGAGAACCTCTTGCCTGGGGAAGGCTTGGCCAGAGCCCTGGGGGTTTAAGGCCTGGCTGGATGGACTTGGGTGGGGGGTTGAGGTTGTGTTGCTCCTGAGTCTGCAGAGATGGACCTGGGCCTGCAGGGTGGAGGCGATTGAGCCAGCAGCCCTAGGTACAGAGGATATAGGTGGTGTCCAATAAAGGACTGTGGATTAAAACCCTCTGGACTGTGTGGTGTGTCCCGAGGGGGTACCCCCTTCTTGGAAAAGGGGGATTCAGGCAAGGCTCGAGGCTGAAACGGCGTAGAAGGGGGTGAGCTAATTCCCCAGAATGCGACCCCAGCACCCCGTGTGGCCATGGGGAGCCCCCTGCTACAGGGCTACAGATACTCCTAGTGCTAGCTGGACAGCTTAAAGTGAAGCCATGTGTTCATGCAAGACACACAGTAGGCAGCGGCAGGTCCTCTTGAGCTGAAAGCTACAGAAGATTGGCATGGATCTCACTGCCACTAACGCAGTCTATTTCTGTCTGGGTTTAGGGTTGCTGGGGATTTTTTGCATTTTGTTTTGCTTTGATTTGTGGTTGCGTACAGTTTCGAGAAGTGACCAGTAGGCTCTCTTCCCCTCTCTGAGACTGCCCCGCCCTGCCTGCTAGGAAAATAAACAAGGCAATGAGTGGAAGCTGAGGGAGAGATGGATCGGTTCCCAAAGTCTAAACTAACAGCAGCAAGCCGTGTGGTGCCAATCACCAGCAGGCAAACCACTGAGCACAAGAAAAGTTAATCAAAGCCAGACAAATTGGGAGACCTGAACAATTTAACATGTGTGAAGATGAAGCTGAAAACTCACAGTGACCCTCTCCTTGGGCTCAAATACAGACTCATTAAAAAGTATGGCTTGGCAAGAACTTAGACAAGCAAACCAAAGCACTGTCCAAGAAGAATGTTACAAAAAAATGTGTGCTGCTTATGGGGTCTGCAGTGTTGTGAAATGGACCAAGGTAATCTACAATGCAGTTTTATGATCTGTCAGGATGTGCAGCATGCAAGATTGTTTTTCAGCACATCACCCTATGCTTAAAAGATCGAAGTAGCGAGAGACAGGACATACTGGTGTCAACCATATATATTTTTGTGCCCAATGAAGAGTGATCTCATGCAGATTTTTCTTTTCTTCAACTGATGTTCAAGTTCTCCTTAGAGTCATACTTTCCTTATCCTGGTTTTACTGCACTGACACTAATCTGCCTTGAAATTGGCTGATTCTGCTCAAGCCATGTTTACAGGGAAGCAAGTTGCATCTGGCTGTCCTCGTTTGAAGACCAGTTTATGCTCTATGGCAGAGAGATTATTAAACTATATATTACGTGCACATGCTTTAAAGTGATTCAGCTTGCAAAGATAACTATTATATCTGTTTTCCATTTCCTAGGTTGTGGAAAGGGATAGGTAGCAGTTAAAATCTTGAATGGAAATTGCTTCCTAAATATATTATCCTCCATAAAAGCCATTTAGCAACTGTTAGTACCCAAGACAAAGGATAAAAAGTATGGGTGATGGGATAGGAGATAATGGGAAGGGAGGAGGAGGAGGAGGATTCATTTACATTATCACGCTGAGCATTAACCACAAAGAGAGAAAAACAAATGCTTCCTATTTTGCACAAACATCAGTTACATCTAGTAATTTAGCCAATTCCTCTCAGAGCAGGTGCTTCAGCTCTAGTGCAAAGTGGGAACGCATGATTCTGGCCTCTAAAGGAAATGGCATAGGCAGCATTTGACCAACCAGCTATGCACCAGCATTTCATTCCCAGTTCAGTCACAAACCTTTCTCTTTATTCTCACAAAACAGTTAAGTGACACAGAATAGAGGTCTCAAGCAACATATTGCATACTCTATGTACTAAAAGCGATCAAATGAACTTCAATATTCAGACCTAACGTTAAGAGCCATTTAACATGTTATAGGATTTATAAAGACAAATGTGTGGACTTGTGGAATAAATGTGGAATACAACCCACCACAAACATATTTCAGCGTCAAAACATTTCCCCCAATCTGATTCCCCATGAAGGAAAAAATATTTTCTTTAATACTTTCCATTACACTGGCAGACTTCTTTTGTTGTTTTATCACTATCATTCTAAAAAGGTTCAAGAGGGACAAGTGAGTAACTCCTTGTTTACTCTCTGCTTTAGCAACTGCTCCTAATCCTGGAAGAAGAGAGCAAGTTTTTCTTCCGAGAGCCATTCATTGCCTTAGACTCCAAAGCATTTATTTGTTTGGGGGCGGGGGGTGTCACCCTTTCCCTAGTTGCTAATTTCTAGTTCCACAATACCAGCGCGTGGGTGTGTTCCCCTCACCCTTGTTCATCTTAGATTGTAAGCCCACGCGGCAGGAACCGGTGCTTGAAATTCTGACTGTAAAGTGCTGCGTATGCTTAGTTGCACTACAGAAATGGTAAGCAGTAGTAGATGAAGTAGCTCTCCAACACACAAAAGCCTGACAATGTGTGGAACTAATACAAAATAGTACAAGTTCTAAACATTCTTGTATGTACAGTTCTTTATAAGGTCTAACATTCCCACTGTACTCCAGCTCTAGTCCTCCAACACACAAACTGAAAGTAAATGAGAACATGAATCCTACCCATGATAAAAAGGGGGTCACAGCCAGAGAAGAAACCTTTTCTGACTCATCCCATCCTTTCTGCCAGAGTTAGGGAAAGCACTGAGTGTTGCCACCAGTGGCAGCTACCACCAACACATGAAATGCAGGCAGGGGGCTGCCCGTTTATTAGTTCTCCACACTAAAGCATGTGAGTGGGGGAGGGGGGCAGAGGGGGGGATGCACATACCAAACAGACTCCATCGCAGGCTATTTGTCTCATTTCTAAACACCCTAAGATTCTAGGACTGCTCCTTCAATCTCTCTCTGACTGGTACTTCCTCCATGTCACTTCCCCTCTCAACTGAAGTTCCCTAAACTGAGTTGGCCCTCTTTTCCCTTTAACTCTATTCCTGGGCAAGGTCGTTGAATCCCATTGTTTCCAGTATCACATGTATGCTTTATCTTTCAAACCTCCACTCTCTCACATCACCAACTGTCTCATGTCTGCATGGATGTCTCGCCATCAATTCAAAAAGCTTAATATGGCCAAGACTAAATTCCTCATCTTTCCCCTCAAAATATTTATCTCCCCATTTCCACTCATTGATGGCGTAACGATCCAGCCTGTCCCTCAGGCATGTAGCCTGGAGTTTCTTTCATTCCTCCTCTGCTCCTCAGATCCAGTCTGTTGCCAAATCCGGTCAGAGTTCTGCTCCCTTCTCACAACCTTCAAATTCCTCCTGCAAGGCTTTCCCTAACTCCTTATTTCGACAAACTGGTCACTAATGCTTCCTCTGCAGCCCTATCATTGAAGGTCCCTTTCTCCCCTATAACTAAATTATGCATGTTCACCTGCAACTTCTCAACATCTTCCTGTCTGTCCCTAGGTTCCCCTCTTTTGTCTCCCCCTAGATGGCACCCTTTATTGGGTAGATTTTATCTGCCTCTGGCTGACATCCATGGGGCTTGTTTGGGGTTTTCTTCTTACATTGATGACACTTGTGTAGCTTGTCATGCCAAAAACATCACACTGCACTGAGCTGCCAATACTCCAAACCACATACTTCAACCTCAGCAACCTAAACAGAGTTCGACCTCTCTCCAGGGTGAATTCCCTGTTGTCCTCCCTCCTAAACTCTCCTAAGTGCTGCACTGAGAGGGGTAGGATTCTTGAAATGCTTGAAATACAGTTAGAGGTCTGATGGAGAAAGAATGTGTAGCCCAGTGTCAAATGTCAATGTTCTGCAGCTTTAGTCACAAGCGTGATCTTATCTTGACTACTACCTACATTATGAAACCAAATCAAAGTTTCTTACCATTATCAACACTCACTGAAATCAGACTATCACTGCTAAAATGAAATGCCCGTTCCCTGTGCCCTCCTTCCACAGTGGGGGACGGCAGCCACAAAGGGAGCAGGCTTTGGCCTTGGCCGCAGCCGCGCCCCCCCCCCCCCCCCCATCATAAGGGATGAGACAAGCTGGAGGTAGGTGCTCAAGTGGCAGAAGGTGCGAAGCCAGGTCTCAAGAGGCGGGGCTTGGCGGGCACCATTTCATGGAGACACAGCTGCAGGAGCAGTTGCGCTGAAGAGGACTGTAAAGCGGACGCACCCACCCACCCACCCTCCCTCATGTCACTGCGAGTTTTTTAACTGGTTGCCCTTTACGGGGCTGAGAAGGAATTTTTTGCTGTCTATCAATTGGCCCCAAAGTCTGGCAGTTTGTTTCGCCTTCCTCGCAGCGCATGTCAATCACAATTGACTTCCTAGGGAGAGGTTGGATGTGCTTAGTTTTTCATCGTCGCACCAGCAGGGGTCCAGGGTTGTGGTTAAGGATCAGTTCATTATAGTTAGTGGTGTGGTAAGTCATCTCCTTAAGAGATGGAGCCAGGGATGGAGCTAGAGCAGGGGCGGCCAGCTTACAACCCGGGCTAGGAGGGAGGAGGGAGCTATGCAGCCGAGGACATGGGCGCCCCCCCCCATTTTCGCAGCCACTGCCTCCCTCCTACTTTTGGTCACGAGAGGTCTTGGGACTCCCCGACCAGCCAGACGGCTGGAGTGAAAGTGACCTACTCCACACTAAAGTTAGCGGCACCGAGGGACATCAGGCCGCACCAGTTAGAGTTTTGTTAGTTATTCGTTCAAAAGCATAGTTTAGGCTGGACCCAGGAGGGAGTATTTCCCCCCTCCCCAACTTTTAATTTGTCAATAAAATGTGCGGCATTTAAATCCCACACAAGTGTGCTTGTCTTCTTCCAGGGTGCAGGGGCAATACTACTTTTTCTCCTGTCATACCCACAACAACCTTCTGAAATAGGCTTTGCTACACAAACTACACTGGATTCTCCTCCTCCTGCTCTCACAATAGTGAGAGTTAATTAACTAGTAACTAACTGGACTAACCCATTTTTCTGTATTGATGCCCTATTCCTGAATGAACTGTTAACCCTTCTATCTAATCTGGCTAAAAGAACACAACAGATACACAATACGCTTTGCTTTTCTATTTGAAGGTAGCAATCCCAAGCATGCCACTGTACGTCTATGCCCAACAGGCAGGGCCTGTTGAAAAGATGTCTGTGCTACCATCTATCAGCGAGAACACTGGCCATTTCTTACAAAATAAAACTGAACAACCTGTTTGGCACTCCCCGACCCCACAAAACATAAGTAAAACAAGTCTAGAAAATCAGAGGGATAATAGATAACTTTATTCTAGCGAACAAGACATAGAAAATAAAAAATGGAGGAAAAGATGTAGATACCATATTGAGTGGGTGCTTTTAAACAAGAGGTTACCCTGCATGGCCACCCAGGAGCCACACATCCCACCCCCCGTCTGAAGGTGGTGCAGGGGCATGCACACTCCCATAAGCCACGGAGCACCCACGCTTGGTCACGCACGGAGCAATGCCAGAAATCTAGAGTGCTCCATGTGGGGCAAGCCAAATAGCTCCATGGCAACAGGCAGCTAGAGCCCCTGCCCATATGAGCTATGGCAGCCAGCCATGCTAGCAGACTGGTCTGTTGTTCGTAGGTGCTGTGGGTGGGGGACATCGCCTTTGCAAGACACAAGAACTGGCCAGGATTGCTAGGGAGCCCTGGTTCCCCAGCAGACACTGGGGACGTGTCAACTGCAAAGGCCAGCCCAGCACGCTTCCACCTCCCCCATAGCCCATGGCAGAGGGAGCTCATGGCAGCCTACTTCCATGGCCAGGGTAGTCACACTGGGAGCCGCCGGTTTGACTCCCTCCCCGCACACTCCACCTGAGTGGACGCTCAGCAGCATTACCACTCAAGAGGCCACTGACATATGGGTTTTGCCCATTTAGAAACACCCACTGAGACTGAAGGAAAATTACCCTTTTTACCAGAAGCTGATCCTAGAAGTTTTCCTGAATCCTTACATCTTACTTCTATAGTCACATACAGTTCATTTGCTTTTTCCTAGAAGCAAACATACATTACTCTGCCTGGTCAGATAGTCTTCATGAGAGAAAACCAAGGGTGTTTATCCTTTAATCTTCTCTGTAACTTGACTGAAACCTATCCTAGATGGAATTCCTGTCTGCATCAGATATTCTTAGACATTCTACTTTCAACAGCCAGTGTGGCGTAGTAGACAAGGTGCTGGACTTGGACCTGGGAAGCCAGGGTTCAAATCCTGCCTTAGCCATGAACTCGCTAGGTGGCCTCCGGCAAGTCATAACACCTCCATTTCCCTTCTGTAAAATAGGAGGGTGTGTATCTGTCCCTCACCCTTGCCTATCTTAGACTGTAAGCCCACTGGGCAGGGAGCTGTCTCCAAATATATGCGCCTGTAAAGCACTGTAGTAGTAAAAACCTACTAAGAGAAACTATAGAAGACTAGACTGCAGAAAAATTCACAGGTCTGGACAGGTTTCTTCTCGATGTATTTTGGGTTGGAAAGCCTCAGCATACTTGCTGAAGAACAGAAATCTTTCTTCTTGCAGTGCAACTATACTTCTAAGGGAAGTTAAAGGAAAGACAGTGTTGAGCACTGCCCATATGATCCCCTCCCCACCCATAAAGCACACGGGATAAAGCATAACGGAGGTTCTTGGCTTAAAATTGTTGTTAAAGTCCTTTTACACAGTTGGACGGTTTTATGAATATGGTAGTAACGATAACCTTTAGAATTCAAGACAGCAACAGCAGATGGAACATAATTAAGAGAGAAAAAATATTAATTTGTCAGCAATGGCACTTTGCAAAGGGAGGTCCTTTGTGTCATTTAACAAATGCAGAAGCAACTAGCTAGACTATGAGGGGCTCATTAAAATATAGGTATACCTAACTCAGGGGACAAAGATCTACAAACTGTGGCTCTAGAAATAAAATATTCAGAGACTGAGAAGGAAGGATAACAACAGAAAATGAAGGTGGTTTCTTTGATCATACACTAAAATCAAGGCCCAGTATTTGTAGCCTCTGCTGGAAGTACTATTTTATTTATTTATTCAATCAAATTTCTACCCCGCCCCTCCTAAAACAGCTCGGGGCGGCTCTTCAGCATTATTCTACATCATCCCTCCCCATCTACACTTAAATCCTGCCCTGGGGAAAAAGATACAATCACAAGAATGGAGAACGTGTGTGCGTATGTATATCCTCCCCCAAACCCTGCAGGGAATATAAATGGCCAATCAGCATTAACTTTGCACATATCCCTTCTGCGCTGTACATTATCCGCTCTTATTGACCAACCTTTCTAAGTTTATTCCACGGAGCTATGTTAACTTATGGAATATTCAGTGTCAGAGAATTATTATTTTTAACTGTAGGTTGTAACAAATTACAGATCAAGTTAACACAAAACAAGGATTAACACAAACACAAAAACAAGAGAACAAAATGTGACAACTAAAATATAACAAAGCATAATCCTATCCCTAAGCGGAGCATGGGGTTGGTCAGATCACCCCCAAGTTGGTACTTGGATAAAATGTATTTACATAAAATCCCCTTTAGCATGTGTTTTGCTCCTAAACGGAGCAAAGGCTTGACCAGGCCTAACCCCTGAAGTTAATACTAGACAAGGTTCAGCCACATGAAATCCCCAATGGCATGTATCTTGTTCCTAAGCGGAGCATAAGTTTGGCCAGGCCTAACCCCTGAAGTCAATACTAGACAAGGTTCAATCACATGAAATCCCCAATGGCACGTATCTTGTTCGGAAGCGGAGCATAGGTTTGGTCAGGCCAACCCCTGAGATTTAGTCAAATTTTTATTGTGGTATCAACATGGCAACACAAAATACAAAAAGAAAAACACAAGTAAAATCCCATCCTGCCCTTCACTCGGGACCCTTCAGTACAATCTTCCTGCTTTTAACTGCCAATGCACAGAACTTTGTCACTTGTTTTGTTATATCAGAGTTCGTATCGCTTAATAATGCCACCAGCACCTCATGCTGTGAACATGAACCCAATCTATTGATTACAGGCTCTAAGACTGAAAGATGGATTTCTCCATAAAGACAACAATAGAAAATAATATATGTGCTACTGATTTAATAACCTGGTGCTTGCAGAACTTGCAAAATCTATATTAAGTAAACTTCTTATTTTTGACACATTTATTGTGTAAATGTATACAAACCAGTTATTTTCAAAAAACATACCTGAAAAATAAAATCAATTGGATGCTCCTATAACATCTCCTCATATAAGTCACATTTGAACTCTCTACTTTCAGACTTCTTTTTTAAAGCTCTACCTTTTGAACTACCAAACCACCTGTTAAACTCTTTGATTCAACCACTAGAAAAGGCCTCCACATTTTGCAACTCTTCGTTGGGATGCTGAAGCTGATTCAACTGTTTAGATGAGTAGCTAAACTTTGGGTCTCCTGTCTTAGAGTCCTAGGGTCTAATTTGTGTAGTAATTGGTGGATTTATAAATGTATGTTAACGTTGAATGTTCAATTCATGAATACAAATATTTTTTTTTAAAAAAGAATCCTAGGATCTGTTTCTCACTGTGGCCTTGTGTTTGTTACCTTCTCTTTTAGCTTACTTATGAAATGTGGTAGGAAATCATACATCTTTATCTTATAGATTACACCCTGGTTGAAAGGACAAGGGATGCTACTACTAATAGAAAACACAGTCATTAAGTGGGATACTAACTCATGCCATTCTGCAAACCAGTGGTATGTGGCTGGACATACAGACACGTATGAGATACTGGGTGTTTCTACACACACATTTCTCCTGCATGTTTGCTGTTATATCCTGAACTTTCTGCGCATCTAAATCACTCACCCAGATCTTAAACATCTGTCTCTGAACTTCTGCATAGAACTTCTCCCAGAATATTTGTGTGTAAAAAGTTCTCCTGGTAAACTGCTTTGCTCCAGGCAGCTGTGGTCACTTGGTTTCCATGGCAGCCCCTCATGTCTACAGCTACTTTAGGCTGCTTCCGGGCAGTGTTTGTGTGAAGAATGCATCCAGGAACTGCCTCAGGGCAGTGAGTGTGAGTGTGAGAGAGAGAAAGAATGCATCCGGAACTTACTTGTGGACTTGTAAACCCAGAAGATTGAAAGACCAGCACTTTAAGGTGTATGTAAAAATGCCCAGTGTTATCCAAGTTGAGAGGTAGGTATTTAAAAAAGGGAAATCTTCTGGACATACCAGAAAATTAGTCTGCCCCTGCCTCCCCAAATTCAGAGAAAATGTCAGCTGGAGAATCTTGGCAGATTGAATCCTGTAGCACTGCTGCGCCACGGACCAAATGGACCCAGAGGCAGTGAAGAAGCAAAACATTATTTAGCTATTAAAAGATGTGCTTTTTGTGTTAGGCTGTGTGGTTTTCGTTTTGTTCTGCGCAAGGTACGAATCCCCCCACTCATTTCTGGAATGTGGGCAGGCAGGGCTTAGGCAGTAAGAAAACTTTAGGGGGCCCTCCATACCACACTATCAGTTCTAGGAGCCCCTCTCAGAGGGCACAGCTTGACCTTAGATTTTTACTTGCAAAGTTTTAAGACAAACCCTTCAAAATGAAAACCGTAGAGGAAAGATTTCATCCCAAACAGATGCCTTGTGTTTACATACTAGACCTAACACGTGAAAATCTGTCCTGTCCTACTCTCTCATGTCCACACTTGAGACTTCTAAATCACTAAGTCTCCATACAGTCATAGGAGCTTGGTACGTGAGCTCCTATCTCACCTGAGCAGTGTTAAAATTTGGATCTAGGTCAGTTTGAAAATGATCTCCTATTCTCTTTTCAGCTCGTGCAGAGAAGGTAAGGATCTAACCGAAGTGAGAGTATTTCACAATAGGGGCAAAATATTGTAACTCATATGCAGGTCCTCGCTCCCCTCTAAAGTTCCAAGAAAATGTATTAACTCTATTCTAATTCTGGTTTCTCAAAGCAAGACTCAGGACTGACTGCAGTGAACAGGAAAGCTAAATATATACACACACAATATCCACTCTACTGCTGCTTCTGTACAAGCACTTCTTATCAAACAAATTAACTAGAACTCCCTCTAATTCCAGCTTGTTAGATGAAGATGAAACTAATGCAACATTTGCAATTTGGAGGAGACTGGAATATATTACTGTACATTACAGGCCAAATCCTGGCCCAGTGAAATCAATTCTAAAAATCCCATAAATGGGATTTAGCCTTTTGTATTACAAGTATTTACTTCACACATGACTACAACAGAATACATACACACAAATACAGTGTTCACTCCACTGGGACCAGTATTGTTTAATATTCATTTCTTTTTGGCCTATGGCCGTAAATAAACTATAACTATACAGAATATTCATTAATAATCTGGAAAAAGGGGTAAAGAGCTGGGTGGCTAAATTTGTAGCTGACATCAAGTTATTCAAGATAACGAAGACCCAGGCAGACTATGAGGAACTACAGAGGGATCTTTCAAGACTAGGTTAATGGGCAATAAAATGGCAAATGAAATTCAATGTTGATAAGTGTAAGGTGATGCACACAGGGCAAAATCATCATCACAATACATACACAATGTTAGGTTCTAATGTGGGGGTGAACTCACATGTAACTCTGCTAAACTCCGATGTCCGTGGGGCTCCAAATGCTATATAATCAGTCCCAGATCACTGTTGCATGTGAATGAGGTACTCCATTTTACAGCCCCGCTTAAAACTCTGATCGGACATTTAGACCGGATCTATTTGTCACATCCGAGTTTAAAATGGGGCTGAAACTCGGGAACATCTCACTCACATGCAACTGTGACCCAGAGATCATCTGGGGCTGATTATACAGCTTCCGGACCCCTGCGGACATCGGAGTTTAGCAGAGTTACGTGTGAGTTCACCCTGAGCATAACCGCTCCGGAGAAGAATCTTGGAGTCATTTTGGATACTTCCTTGGAGACATCAGCTCAGTGTGCGGCAACAGTAAAAAAGGCAAACCAAATGCTAGGCATTATTGGGGGGAAAAAAGTAGATAATAAAAAGGGACAGTATCATAATGCTGCTGTATAAATCTTTGGTATGACCCTACCTTGAATACTGTGTGCAGTTCTGGTCACCCCCCTCTCAAGAAGGATATAACAGAACTGGAGAGGATTCAGAGAAGGGCAGCAAGGGCAATAGAAGGAATGGATCAAATACGAGGGGACGCTCAACAGGTTGGAGCTGTTTAGCTTGGAGAAGAGGTGATAAGGGGGATATGAAGAAATTTATAAAATCGTGAGTGGCATGGAGAAAGTAAATACTAGGGAACTGTTTGCCCTTTTCCCCCCCACAATAAGAGAATAAAAAGGGACACTCCCTGAATTTAAATGACATCAGATTTAAAACAAACAAAAAGGAACTACTGTGGATAATACAGTTGTGGAACTCGTTGCTAGGAGACAGCTGTTAAAGCAAGCAGCATAACTAGCTTCAAACAGAAAATGGATACATTCTTAGAAGATAGAGCCATAAACACCTACTAGTTGGGGCTTAAACCCAACTACTACCGGTAGTGCGGAGCAATCAGCATGAGATGACCTGACTTCCATGACCTGTACATGTACTTCTCTTGAGCTACCAGAGCTGGCCACTGTTGGAGACAGGATTCTGGGTTAGATGGACCATTGGTCCAACCCAGTATGGCACTTATGTTTTTATGTCCTACTGTCTCACCCAGAATTTAGTACAGTGGGAGAGTGTAGCCATCTCTCTTCCGGCCCTGCACTAAACACATGAGGCAAGCCACTAGAGTTAAGATCCACCTGCCCCGAGGCAAGCGCATAAATCGCAGGGTGAAAAGTGCTTTATGGCCATGATCTCGCTCTCCTGACTCACCCACACATGTGCGGAATGACCGACAGAGTGGGTTGACTCCATGCCTTCTCATCCTACAGAACACAGGAATATATCCTACTGTGGATAAGTTAGTAGCTACATACACATGTAACTTGATACACGTCAGGTTAAGTTGTGGTCACTGTCCATCAGGCAAACTTAGTTAATATCACATATCCATAAGTTTATTACTTCATTGCTTAGCTTCTACAATAAAATGTACTGAGGCCTATATACATATATACAAACACACACACACACATATGTGTATACAAGTATACATATATACTTACATATGTATGTGTAAGTATGCACATTTATTTTAGGCATTAGCTTACGCCATAGCCAGTATATGTATATGTATTATTAGAGCGCAGGAGCGCTCTGTTAAGGTGCATTGCACCCTCCATTGTAAAGCCTCAACATTTGCTATAAGACATTTACTCAACATTTACTATAAGACTGGCATTATTAAAGTTAGGATAGTTACATTTAAGCGGTTCATGCTATGCAAATTTCAACCAAATTGGGCTGAACAACAGCTGGGACATCGTAGTTTAAAAACTGCTCTTTAAGTCTTTTTTTCAAAAGTCTAACCATCTCAATCTGGGCAAGGTAGAGGGGTTTAATGCTGGTGGGGAGGAGCTATGAGCCTTTTAGAAAATTAAAGGAGGCTGCCACGGGGTGCCTTGGGGTTTTTATTTATAAATCTGATTAATAGTTTTAAAGTTATGGGGTTTTGAAAAAACCCATGTTAGCCTAAGGAGAGGGGCGGGTCTGCTTAGAAGAGGAGCGCTGCCTCCCCAGAGCGGCTCCGGACAATTGTGCGTGGGGCCTTCGGGACGCAGGGGATAACAACCGCCCCACACCCCTGCCCCTCTCCCCCTTGCCACTACTTGCTCCTGCATGTCCCTGACCCTCCAACTGCCCCAATTTTCAAAATCCTCTTTTGCAGCCTGAGCCCCCAAGCTGCAACTTGTAACTAAAAAATCAATCCCAGCACCCACCCTCAGAAGCAGCCTGGGTGGGGGGTGGAAAGGGAGAAATTACACCGCCCCCTCCACACGCCTGCCAGGGTGCCCTCTGCGCTGCTACCTACCTCCTGCATTGTGGCAGCACTGCTCACCTGACCTTGTGTATCAAAAGGTCGCTACCTTGTAAACAAGGTTCTTCGGGATGGCTCAGACCATTCCCCACATTCAGAGCCATCTGAATAACCCTTGTTTACAAGGTTGCAGCCTTCTGTTCTTTGAGATAGCTCCAACCATTCTCACCACTAGGTGTAGTGAGAATGGTCGGAGCCACTTGAACCTGCTACTGCTGCGACGCAGAGGCTCACAACAGCCAGGACCTCTAGAGGAGACAGCAGAAGCAGGTGCATGGACAGGGGAGCCAGCTCAGCTTGTGTGAGTAACCGACTGAGCGAATGTGTGTGTGTTTGAGTGGGGGTGACAGTGTGAATGAGAGAGAGAGAGCAGAGCTTAAATTTGGGAGGGGGGGTGTCTGTGTGAGAGTTTGTGTGTGCATACGAGAGTCTGTGCGTGTGTGTGCACGCGCATGTGAGAGAGTCTGTGTGAGAGTGTGAGGGAGAGACACTGTGTGCATGCAGTGTGTGTGTATAGTCTGTGTGCGTGTGTGTGTAGTCTGTGTGAGAATCTGTGTGTGTAGTCTGGGTGTCTGAGTGTGCTACCCCTGAAGACTGATGGATCGGATTGGCTTCCAGAATTCTCTGGGGGCTATACCCACTGACTTTGACAGCTGTTCTGTGGATGACCTGGTCACCTTGTGAAATGACATCTTGATCACAGCCATCGACACGGTTGCACCCAGAGGTCTGCTCCCACTGCTGTGGCAGCGCAGGTCTCCCTGGAATACGGAGGACCCGAGACAGTTGAAGCAGGAGGGTAGGCTGTTTGAGCACAGGTGGTTTTTGAGAGACTATGCTGTGGTTGTGATGGCAGGCAAGAAGGTTTTCTTCTCCAGTATCATAGCATCTGCAAAGTCTCGTCTGGTGATGCAGTTCCGAGTGCTGAAGGGTCTGGTTAATCTAGCCTGTCTCCACCAGGCCACAGACATCTAAAGCCTGCTGTGACATTTTTATTAATTACTTTTCAGACAAAATCGCTCGTATTCACCATGACTTGGGCGCTGCAATTTCAACTGCAGAATCGGAGTTTGGGGTATGGAAATTCAGTGTTGTCCTGTTTGTTTGGATCAGTTTTAATTGGTACTGCCCACTGATGCAACGGAGGTGCTTGGAATGATGAGGGCAATGAGCTGTGAATTAGATCCTTGCCCATCCTGGCTGGTGAAAGCCATTGTTGGCTGGGGCCATTGTTGGCTGGGGTTGTCAATGCCTCCCTACGGGAGGGGAAGACTGTTGGATGCCCTTAAAACAGAAGTGATCCAACCCCTGCTTAAGAAACCATCTTGGATGCAGACTCCCTGGCCAGCGATGTGTCTCTAATCTTCCCTTTTTAGGGAAGGTTATTGACCAGGTGGTTGCCCAGCAGATCCAGGCTCATCGCGACACTATCAGATTCCTGGATGCGTTTCAGTCAGGTTTTCATCCTGAGTATGGCACAGAGACTGCATCTGTGGGTTTGGTCAATGATTTGCATCTTAAAATGGAAGAAAGGAATTCTACCATGTTGATCTTGTTAGATCTTTCAGCAACCTTTGATACAGTTGACATGACTGTGGGACCTAGGGGGGGTGCACGGGACAACTCAAGTGGATCCGCTCCTTCCTGTCGGGGAGGTCCCAGGAGAGGATGATGGGAGGTTGCTTGTCGTTCCCTCAGGACCTCCCCTGTAGTGTTCTGTAGGGAATCTATTCTGTCTCCCCTCTTGTTCAATGTGTATCTAAGACCACTGGGCAAGGTCATTTAGAGGTTTGGGGTGAGAGGTCATCAATATACTCATGATGTTCAGCTCTACCTCTCTTTTTCATCCAACCCAGGTCCCGCAGTCTCAGTGTTTATTTGATCTCTGGCTGCTGTCAGGGACTGGATAGGGCGAGTCCATTGAAGCTGAATCCTAACAAGGCTGAAGTGATGCTGGTTGGCTGGTCTTGTGACTTGGAGGGGATTGGGACACTTATTGATGGGGCCCTCTGGCCGATCGGGTTCACAACCTTGGAGTGCTTTTGGATCGCACGCTGTGCCTGGAATACCAGGTGGTGGCCAGGAGCACCTTTCACCACCTCCATCTGGTGAGACGGCTGCAGCCTTTTCTTTCTGATTCAGATCTGGCCACTGTTGTTCATGCTTTCATCACCTTGAGGCTACTGAGACTACGGAAACACGATCTACGTGGGGCTGCCCTTGAAGCTGCAGCTGGCGCAGAATGCGACGGCTCAGCTGCTTTCAGGAATGAGTCGCTGGAAGCATATTACACCGGCTCCCTATAGCTTTCCAGGCACAATTCAGGGTGCTGGTTTCAACCGTTAAAAGCCCTAAACGTTCTAGGTTCCATGTATCTGAAAGACGGCCTGTCGTGCTATGTTCCACTGTGGCCCCTACGATCAGTTGGGAGCACCCTCTTGCAGGTGTGCAAGAGGGCGTTCTCAGTTGCTGCCCTGGTCTCGTGAAACTCCCTTTGCCAGGAGTTTTTCTTGAGCCCAAACCAAGGCACCTTCCGGAGGCAGTGTAAAACATCTGGCAGTTGAGGATAGGGGCTGGTTGGGTTTGTGGGTAGGGTTGTGGGAGATGGTGGGCATTTCTATTGTTTGGATTTTATTGTCATTGTTTTATTAATTGTGAGCTGCCCTGAGCCTCTATGGGAAGGGTGGTGTATATATTCAAATAAATAAAAAATAAATAATTAATACAAAACAAACATTTTAAAAATCCTGGAGGGCAGTTTTAAAATAATTACTTTATATGAAAAGCTTCAACCACACCTACTCCTTAAATACATAATTAGAAGAATACTTTCCATTTCAAACGGTCACACAAAGATTCTGTTTTATTTCAGAAAACACTGATCTGTCATAACAAGAGGCACCTTGTGCCACCTACAGGTTCTGCTTCTCTCTTCTCTTGAAAATATGTGTCAACTCAAACTCTTTCCTTATTTCAGCCTAAACACAGTCACTGTAGTTCTCTCAAACATCTTACCAATCTTTGCCAAATTCCAGTTCTCTTTACCTTCAAAACTTCCCACCTATTCCCAAAAAGCCTTCATTTCTGTTATACAGACAACTCCCTGTTTTACTGATCTACCCCTGTTTCCAGTAAAGCTACCTCTCTTCCTGAAAAGATCTGTTCCTATTCTTTCTGCTGGAACAGATAAGCCATTCAGAACAGGAATATTAGCTTAATTCAGAGCCCAATTCTGCAAGCCCTTACTTGCACAGAGTGTCTTTTGGGGAAAATCTGAACAACTTGCCTTAGATTTACAGGTTCATCTCCTGAAATCCTGTGTATCCTGTTCATATAGTTAGTTATGACTGGTGGGAAGAGTTGTGCAATACCTATTTCAACATTCCATGTGTGTGTTAATAAGGGAAGAATTACTGTTCCTTTAATTTACATTTCTTTTAATTAATTACTTTTTTAGAGAAATGGAAGATCATATATGGGATACGTATCACTGGGGCATGCAACCACACGTCTGTGATTCTATTCCCATAAAAAGCCTCCAGCCTTCTTGCAAAATCCTAGAATTATTGACGACAGGAGAATGAGAGAAATGCAAGTAGCAAAAAGCACCCAATCTACTTGTAGAATCTAAATGATCACAGCTATGCAAAGTCTAAATTAATTCTTAATATGGTGATAGGTGCTCTGTAAACAACAGCTGACAGACAGACCGGCTCTATTGTAACATTGTACAGCAGAGCTAGTAATGACCAACAGGCAACTGCTTGCAATGCTATTTATTTATTTATTTTCTGAAGCAGAACAGGAAGGTTATTATTATGGCATCAGTTCTTGTTCTTTGAGGAAACACCACAGTAATTCTTCCACTTCTTTTCGCATAGTCTACAGAGATTTTCAAGTGACATGATAAATTATGCTCTTGAGTTTCACAGATCTGATAAGCAATTTATACTTAGCAGAAATTAACCTGCTCAGCTTACCATAGAACGCATTCTGACCACCCCAGATACATTTGATTTTAGAGTGAAGGTGGGTTATTTTTTCCTGCTAGCTGTTTTTAGAGCTAGCAGGCCAGATGTTTTTGTATCCTACATGAAATCTCATCTTAAAAAAAAATAATAATAATCAGCAAACAAGAGGGCAGTCACTATTACACTGAGTAGCTGTTATGTTTGCATGCTTACTCTGGTCTCTGGGAAATTAGCCTGCAAATTACATGAGGAATGCACTGGAAAGTGTTCAAGGAACAGCCGTTTCCCCATATACCGTATGTATTTTGATCTTTGAGTTTGCAACGATGGTATGACTTGCATTAAGAAAAGGAAATCAGAAGGCCTGAAATTCCTCTGAAGGACAATCTGTGACCTCATTGTCTTGAGCAGACTTGACCTGGAGATACTTTTCCTCTCTATACAAGCGTCAAGTTTCAGTCCCAATTTACCTCCCTACCCCAAAATAATCTGTACTCTTCTTCCTGTCCATGACACCTGAAAGCTGATGGCCCATTGACAGCTGCCTGAATTGGTTTATTCTTCATTAACTGTTTGCTTTGGATCAAATGAAAGCAGTGAGGAAACGGACAACAGCCCCGCTGGGAGAACAGTCATGTGGGATAAATTAGGAGCCGCTATAAGATTTAAAAGCCAGGGGGGGAAAGCAGGGCTAACTGGAGGCAGCTGTCAGGATGTGGTTTTTGTGTTTATATTCCTCTCTTTCCCCCTCCCCTTAAGCCCCTCATGAGAGAAAGTGTGCGTGACCCATAAGGGGATCAATTCCCTCCTCCATAAAAAAGGCATGAGAATATAACCTTACCTATACAAGACAAACACCTAGCCAGAAACAGGAGGGACATTTATGTAAAAATAACTTAACTTTTTTCTTATCTAAATACCATAATGCAGCATAAAATTGCAGTGTTAGCAGATATCAGCTATGATAATGGCCTGAGCCCCCACAGAAACAACAAACCCAAGTGAAATGGAAACTGGAGATTTGCTTCTCTTTTTTTGTGAATGGCAGCTCCTGTTGCCAAGTTGACCTTTGTCTTCCCTGCTAGCCGCAAACTATGCAGACAAAATTTTAACATGAAATAGTGACACCACCTTTTCCTTTGTGGGTGAGGAAAAGGTTTAGTATATTCACATGTATTCCAAATAGTTTAAAGTTTCAGCTCTAACCCCGAATAGATGTTGTACATAGTCTGGGGAGAAGAAGAAAAAAATCACAACAGAGAGGACATTGTTCTTGTGAGGGGGTTCCTCTCCCTTTGCATTTCTCCATAACTTCCCCTAAACAGGCACTCATCAAAACCACCCTCCCTCTTAATAGCTTACAAGGGAATGACTTCAGTACCTGCTCATTTCTAGTAATGCTGCAGAAGTCTGTTCCTTGAGGATGACTGCTTCTACCGTTTTCAACACCATCCTCATTTCTGTTATACAATATCAATTCAGGTCAGTTCAGGTTGGGAAGGATATCAAAGAAACAGATAATAAAAGAGGACAAGACACGGGTGAATGATACACAGCACTGTCTGTGTGTTCCAGTTCACTGAATACCCATTCTGAGGCTCCCCAAGAGAAAATTTCTCCCCAGGCGAAGGTGGAAACATCTGAACAGGTCACCTTCCTGGGCAATACCAGACAGATCAGATATACAAGGAAGTTGGACGACACCAGAAGGTTCCTCATTGCAAATTTAGCTCTCTGAAGAATTAGCATAGGCATGAAGATGCATCAGGAGAGTTGATTTTATTCCTTTAAAAACATAAATGATTTGCCTTTCCCTGCTCTGTCAAATGAGTATATGAACTAAAGATGCTCAATAGACATACCTTTCATAGCTGGTGTATAGAAAACGTTCTGTTTTGCACTAGTCTCTGTAGTCTTAGTTTAGCAACAGTATTTTTCTCTCTCTCACACACACACACACACACACACACACACACACACATTCCCCCTCTCAAGGCATTAACAGACAAGATGACCCCATTGGAGTCCGGGGTCCCTACATGGAGCCCCCACGCAATAAAAATGGACAAACCAGCAAGTATTCCTCCCTGCACTGCTATAGGTTCTCCACCCAGGACTCAATGGTCCTGGTGGACCTGCATGTGCACGGAGACTACCCACACCTTAACAGACAGGAGGCGGCCATGTGGGAACATGTTCGCCCACATCAGGCAGCATTCAACTACGTGGCAGGCTCCACATTCACCAGGACGACACCGTAACTGGGGGCTGTGAGGCGGGTGGACATCTGGTGGACATCCATCTGGAGGGGACTACGTGGGCTACTATCTTGTCTGTTTTTACTCTC
>QEPC01014879.1:67097-96632 GCA_003113815.1 Sphenodon punctatus | reverse complement strand
ACACACACACACACACACACACACACACACACACACACACACACACACACACACACACACACACACACACACACACGAAATGCAATATCAATCCAGTCTCTAAATTCCCACATCCATTCAAATAGGATGCCCATTTTGCTAGGAATAGATGTGTAACCGACAGGCTGCCCAGGCCCCACTCTTTCCCGCAACTCTCCACTTTCCCACAGCGGCCCCCATTTCACAAGGCAGGGTATGGCTCCCAGCAGGCCCCAAACATGACCACCTTTAGGGCCTCGCCAAGGATGCCCCTAATTGGGATGGGGCCACCAGGAGCACTGCATTTCATCTCTGCCTGGGTCCCACAAATTCTAAGGCCGGCCCTGGTGACTAAGCTATCAAAGAGGAAGTCTCTGCTTCTTCCGACACCAACAAAAAGTATCTAAATCCCCATTTTTCCAATAGCAGGCCCTTTTCTGTCCACAAATCCAAGATTGGCTGCTACTGATGTTAAATGCCTTTTTGTGTAAATGTTATTTTAACAACAAATAACACAACAAATCTTCATTCACTTCAGCTTATCCTGGTTTCTAAAATTGCTATTCCAGAAAGAGGCGGCACAAATCCTACCTAATTTCTGAAAGGTTCTGTTGCAACTTCGCGGTTGCTGCAATCGCTGCAAAGTAGACATACGGAAGTTTCAAAGCATGGGTTTCAATGGGCCTTATGTTTTTACATCTCTTGGGCCGTTTTTACACAAGCAGCAGGATGCAGCGCATTGAAGAATGCTCTTCCTGAAAAGCCCAGCAGGGTGTGTTTAGACGCACCAGAAGTAGCTGGTTGCCATAGGAACCGTGACTCAAGTGGATATCGAGGCTTCCCAAATACGGCCTCAAGAAGTCGGTGCAAGCCGCAATTCCTATGGCAACCGGCTACTTCTGGTGCATTTCTCCTCCTTTTGGAGACAATGCAAGACCTGGCTCTTTCGTCAGGCTTTTGGCGAGGGAGATGGGAGGATTGGGTTAAGGTGGTTTCTGGGGTATTTTTATGGAGTACTCCAACAGCCTTCATGTGGATGAAATTGTTTTAGGATGTATTTATATTTATATGTGTGTTTATTACTATTGTGTTTATCATCGTATTTTATTGTGTTTTATGAACTGTTAGCCACCTGGAGTTGCCTTGGCAGGAGGGCCAGGGTACAAATTTATTTAAATAAATAAATAAAACAAATGAACCCCACGGAACTTTTCAGGAAGCACATTCAATGCGCCGCATCCTACCATTTGTGTAAAGGCAGCCTTAGTCAACACTAAAATCCCCCTCACTCCCAAATTAATTTGTCCCACTGTGGGAGAGCTAACTACACGTGGGGGTCTATTATATTTCCCTTTGGAGATTTTGATGGGAAATATGCATTATTAGCAGGGGAAAATATGCAACATAAAAGAAGTTTCCACACTACAAATCAAGAGCTTGATCCTACATACAGTTACTCTCAAAAACCATGGATAACTTTACACCATGTGGTCCTAATGGGTTTGAAATCAGGAAACTAAGACACGAAAAAGAAAAGAAAAAATGATGCCTGCTTGAGGGTTTTTTTTTTCATGCAGAAATAAATAAATCAGCATTTTGTCTTATTTATATATTGAGAAATGACATCTCTATGTTATCTAGACTTTACTAAGCACTTCCTCATACATTTAGTTGAATACTGGATTGATAGGTTAACTAATAGGTTAGCCTGCTGCAGCCTGGCTTCAGTCTGTGCAGCCCCCACTTATGTTTTGTGTGTCCAGTTTAATAATCTGGCAGCACCTGGCATGTCTTCATGCACTTGGAGGCAGCCCCACTGAGAGCAAGACTGGAGAGAGGGGCAGGAAGTGATCCCTCCTCGGACATTCTAGGATTTCCACCTGTAGCTCTATGGTGCTGGCGGACCTGTATGTGCAGAGGTGCTGTCCTCAATCTAACTGATGGGACGCAGACACATGGGTGCATGTTAGCCTGCATTAGCCTGCAATTACCCCCACTGCAGGCTCCACATTCTCCAGGATCATGCCGTGAATGGGAATGAGTGTCTGGTGGCCACATGCCCAGTGGGGGCAAACACCTAATAAACGGGTAGGTGGACACCCACCCAGTGTGTGCTAATGTGGGTTTACATCTCATTTGTTAACACCCAGAGGGTGAAAACATAACCCAGATTAGTCCACATCAGGTGAGTGTCCACCTGCCCATTTATTAGGTGTTTGCCCCCACAGCACATGGGGCCACTACTCACCAGCCCCACAGACCCTACTCATGGAGGATCTGGGATAATGTGGAGCCAGCCATGTGGGCAAATGCTGGCAAATCTGGGCTAATGCGTGCTCACATTTCCACATCCTGTCAATTAGGTTGTGTGCAGCCTCATGTGTATAGAGCTCCACAGAGTCACAGGTAAAACCCTAAAATGTCCAAAGAGCGACTGGTTCTTGGTCAGGGTTGAGGAAGCAATGCGGGGAAGAAGGTCTGCCCATCTATGAGTTTTGTTGCCCTAAAACTGAGTAGGGACTGCATGAATCGAACATGGACTGCAGTGAGCTGTCATCTCGTTTGCTTTCACCCATATTCTCTAAGGAGAGAGAATAAGAGCTACCCACTGGGCTACCATACAAGCACACAAAATCATAGTTCTTTGTGGGTAGCATCAATGGCTGCGTTTTTTAATTCATCCAAATGTGGACTGGGGAGTTGGGATCATAGGTCACTAACACTTACAGCAAACCAAGGTTGCAATCCTAAACACTTCCTCATGAGGCACTCCCATTGATTTTTGTGGGCGTTACTCATGAGTAAGTGGGTACAGGATTGCAACTTTCTCAGGCAATGATTGTTATTTGCCATTAGTTTTTAAAACAATAATTCTTTCATCAAGAAAAGGTAAAGAGAATTTGAACTTTGCTAGCCTTGCTAGAAATGTGAAGAAAGAAAATTAAAAAAAAAAATAATAATAATTTTAAAATGTTAACAGCTAGATAGAAATAAATTATGCAGTGTGTTAAGAGAGACACTTCCATTCTAACAATGCTAATTTAATATTAGGTCCATTAATGGCTATTAGTTAAGCAGGTTCACCCGTTCTGGGGACGTAACCTCTTACTGTTGGGAGATGGAACAACAGGGAATGGATTATCCAATATGACCTGTCGAGTACTTCTCCCAAGAGACAGAGATTGGCCACTGCTGGAGACAGGATGCTGGGCTTGATGGTCTGACCCCGTACAGCTGTTCTTAATGCTGAAATGAACACCCCGCAAATGATGCTAGCCTACAGCTGGCTGTCCTGTTACAAGAAAGAAAGAAGCTGAATGGATCAGGCTTGGCAGTTTCAATGGATGATGGAAGCACAAATTCTAAAACAGGTTTTTTTTAATGGGAAGAAGGGAATTCTCTTTTTAAATATTCTAAGATGAGATAAAACACATAAGGAATTAGCATTAGATCCAGAATAATATGTATACCAATGAGGAAAGGTGATGGGCAATAAACTTTGTCCACTGACCCAGGCCATGCAGTCTCCTTATTTTCCCAGTGCCTGTCAGCTGTGGGGGCTTGGATGAGGTCGAGCCATCTGCAGCTGAATCCTGACAAGACGGAGGTGATGTTGTAGGCAAGGGCTTTCGGAGGCCTGGGAGTGGTTGAATCTCCTCTTGTTGGGGAGGGGGGTTCGCCCTCCCATGGTCTCTCAAGTGCGGAGTCTGGGTGTGCTCCTCGATTCGTGGCTCAGCCTGGAATCTCAGGTTGTGGCCGTGGCAGGGAGTGCATTTCGGCAGTTACATCTTGTCCGGAGGCTTCGGCAGTATCTCTCAGACTCAGACCTCGCCACTGTCATCCATGCCTTCATCACCTCGAGGCTGGATTACTGCAACGCGCTCTACGTGGGGCTGCCCGAGAAGCTGGTCTGGAGGCTGCAGCTGGTGCAGGATGCCACAGCCCATCTCCTTACGGGGGCGGGCTGCAGGGGGCACACAACACCTGTGCTCCAGGTTCTGCACTGGCTGCCTATAAAGCACTGGGCTAGGTTCAAGGTGCTGGTTTTGACCTTTAAAACCCTTCACCGCCTGGGCGCTGCTTATCTGCGGGACCGCCTCACTCCCCATGTACCCCGGAAACCCCTGAGATTGTCCGTGGGAGCCTTTTTGGAGGATCCCTGGGCAAGATGGGTGGCCACCGATGTTAGATCTTTTTCGGTGACTGCCCCTGTGCTGTGGAACTTGCTCCCGGAGGAGACTCGGTTGGCTGCCCTTCTCCTGTCATTTCGACGTTTGTGTAAGACCTGCCTGTTCCGCCAGGCTTTTGGCGAGGGGGGGTTGGGGTTGTTTTTCTCCCTGCATAGGGGATTTTTAACTTTTACATTGTTTTTATTGTTTTACTGTTTTTAATTTGTTGTTTGCTGCCCCGAGCTGCCCTGCGGGCAGGAGGAACAGGATAAAAAATAAATAAAAATACATAAATAAAGTATGACTTTAACCTGCATGTTCATGCAGGCAGGCAATGAGACGGACTCTTACAATCAAATTACTGACTCAGGTTTTTATGACCTGTGTGGTGTTCAGGAAATCTGTCCAGCTGGTTACTGAGCATTAATATGGACATGGTTCAAACTGAGAAGTAAACCTGGCTCGTAGTCTGAGCTTCTATTCTCCCTAATTTGTGCCTGAACATGACCCTTGCACAAACGATTTCTGAGCCATTACTAAAGTTGCTGTCCATCGTGACCAGACAAAGCCAGATTCTCATCCTTGGCTCTCACTGCCAGCTGCTATAGGTGCTGCACAGTCTACCTTGAAAATGCAGTTCTCCAAACCTGGAACTTTCCTTATTTGGGACAAACACACTTTCAAACATAATATATGCAGTCAATTCTCATCTGACTGGCCAATTCAATAGAAAGCTGTTGTTTTTTACCAAAAGGCATTTCTCTTTGTATTTATTTATTATGCCAAAGCAAGGGAAGTGGCATGATGGAACTGGGGGGAGGGAGGGGGGAGAGACTCCAAAATCAGTTCCCACCCTAAAATCCCATATGCAAAATAAATAATCTTGAGACTATCGCCTCTTATTTTTGAGCAGACAAAAGAAGAAAACCTCGTTTGGCAGAAGGCCTGGCTTCTTCTTCCACAGTGTGGCAGTAAAGTAAAGTAACACAACTATATTCATCTCACAACCCGCATTGGGGCTCAGACGCTTGTGAAATAAGGAACAGTTGGTCTGGTTTTACTTGCTGTAAAACAGACCTATTTTTAGTATCAAAGGGACCTAGCTGTGCACTCCCTCCTGCCCACCTCCTCCTCCTGGCATTTAGTAAATATAAGGAAGGAGGTGGCCTGATCGGTCTGCACTGTTACCAAGAGGTTTTGTTCAATCCATCTAAAGTGTGGTTTTCATAAATATAAAGCTATGTCAAAGAGCTCTTTGCGAAAATAACAGTTTTCATCAGCTTTAGCAAGAAATACAATTGTGGGAGAGGGAAGAAAGTTACGTCAGCTACAATTACATGTGATGATTTTAACTAAAACCATTCCTTCTAAAATGGGTTATAGTTCAAAATTTCCTATTAAGGCATGGTCCAACATGTAATGTGTATACCATCTCCAGGTGGTTTCTACAGGGCCGATCCTGCAATGTTCACTACCGAGTGCTATGCATGCTACCACAAATCTTCTCATTTAATAGCCCCTTTAATAGAAAGGGATTCCAAAATAAGGCTGTACGTCTGCATGCAATCTAAAATCAATTTTTATATATTAAAAAAAGTAGTTGACCATGTTTGCTTATTTAAAATAATAACTAAAATTTTACATTACTATAACTGCACCATAAAATCTAATAATTAAAACTAATTGTGTTCATGCCAACTAGGGTTGCCCTGCTTTCCTCTTCCTGGGGCTCCAACGCCTTTGATCTGTCCGTCTGCGTTATTAACATGAGCTGCAGGAGTGGCAGGTTCAAGTCAAAATGAGGTAAATAATTCCTGAGCGGAACGAAGCTGAAGCTAGCAAGCGGCTAAAGATGTCAAGCTCTGCAAAACAGAAAAAGGAGGGGGCGGGAGAAACACCCCCACTAAAACCCCTACCTCGTGAAGCCCCAAAAATTACCTAACATAAAATGTAACCATGAATGCTGGGCTGAATCATTGGAGAAACGCCATCAAAAACTACCTTTCTACATCTAGGTGGCCGCAGCTAGCCTTGAGGAGTAAAAAAATCATGTTTTGAATATTTGGCTAAATAATTTTAAAACCACCTTCTGCCCCCAGCGCTCAAACACAAGGCCACAGGAGTCTGCATTCCTCCCCAGACCCTGTACCGTTTCCCTACCCACTGGATGATTAAAACAAAATGGCTGAATTGTGCATTTTGAATTAATACAACAACAAATTAAATTATTCCAAAAGTACAAAATCAAAAGAGAAAAATCGGAATAAGTGAAAATTTGCATTAACACAATTTTTTTCATTGGGGAAAAAAGGATCAAGGATAATTACAGAAGGATCAAGGATCGACAAAAAATCCATCACTCAAACTAGAAGAGTTAAATTATGTTGTACTATTTCCATCCTCAAAATTATTATTATTATTATTATTATTATTATAATAAACATTTATAGAGTGCCAGCAATGTACCTGGCGCTTTACAAAAAAACTAAGATAGACACGTAGGCTGCTAGTTAAACATGCAGTAGAACTCCGAGAACTATGGTGTAGCTGTAATTATTATAGAGGGCCACAGCAGATATTCAGAAATTTTCTTACAATGAAATCATACTTCTTTATCCAGATCTGAAGACATCAGAGTTTCCTTGTTTTATTACAATAGAGTTATTATATTCTATAGTTTTCAGAAATGCTAAAAGAATACAATTTATTATGAATTTCGACTGAATCTTGTTAGGAAGACCCTCTCCACCTTATGAGGAATCCAGGCTAAGCAGCCAATTCAGACTAGCTAATAATCAAGCTACATTATCCACATCTCCCACAATACCAAATTTATACATCCTGAAAGCATTTTACGAAGTATTACAAAGAAATAGCTCTGTGAGTTAAGTAGCTAGAAAGACCTATTTAAAGCATCAACCCATATTTTAAAAGACATTCATATTGGACTACTCCTATGAATATTCGTCTTCTAATATTGTCTTTCATGTCTCACTACCACAGAAGCTACACAGCTTTCCTTTGCTTTTAGTTTTTGCTGGGTACTTATTTTTCAGGGGATGGCCATGGAGTCGGAGAAAATACAGGTCATTGTCAAATTGTTAGATTCATATAGAGAACATTAAGAAAAAACAACAAAAAACCACGCACCATTTTCAAGTCAACGTATTCACGATGTTTCAAACATAAAATCCAAGATCATTAAGACCGAAAACCAATTAACACAATTATGTGACCAACTGTTCGTGTTATTCACATTTATCGCTGCACTGCCTGGCACTTTTACGGGAGCCCTGATGCGGCTGAATTCAAGGAGATGGGAGGGGTTTTTCTTTCGGAAATGAGGGGAGAGGGGTTGTGTGCCGAGCTTAGAATTTTCTGGAAGTACAGATTCTGATCCATGCTCTCTCAATCTCATTCCCTCTGTGCATTGCGTGCCAAGAATACCAGAGGAGTCCTACCGAGACGCTCATGATGATGCAACGCATGGTCACAAGACCTGGGCACTTATCCATTTGCCCACTCCCAACAATATACTGTCTGAAATCATTTCCATACTCACAGAAGCATGAAAGAGGGGCAGTGACAGACACGAAACCTAGCACGAAATACCAAAGAAGAGCTCCTGTCTAGTATTCACTGGAAATTAACTCTTTACTGACTAGAGCAATGTCCAAACAAAGAAAGATGGGGAAAGGAGAGGAAAGATTATACATGAACAAGCAATCAAATCTGCACCGTTTCCCCACAACTGTTTGGGAGGGAACGAAGAGTTCATATTGGAATGCTCAAAAATAATGGGGAAAATTATCTAGTTTTATGGATTTGTATGCAGAAATAAAACTCTCCCCACTTGGTACCTCACCGACATAACCTTTTGTTCGGATTCTCCATCTTATTACCAGTAAGAATAGGACACAATTAAAATATGTCCTTTAAACATTCCATAGAACAAAGTGCTATTTTTCTTAAACAAAACGATACAAAATATTCCTTTTTTTCAATTTCTTTCCACCAAGGTCTACTCTGATGAAGGCAAGGGATTCTTCAGATGAGAGATGTTCAACAAGGCTGCAAAACATTCTCTAACTGTTAATGCTCTTGCCATCTTTCCCTCCAGGAGTTAAATCTAAAATTGTATTTTTTATAAGTAAAACTTAGGAATTAAATTCAAGATTAATTTCTCAGAGAGCTCTGTCAAAATAAAATAAAAGCAAATACATATTAGACAGCTTTATATCACATTCAAATAACTAATTAAAGAGAAATAAAGGAATGAGAGGAAAAAGCAATCAAGAGACTGAAAAATTCTCAAGTGAACCCAAGAGTCAGAGAGGTCAACAAAAGCTTTTAAGTTTTTTTCATTGCAATAAAAGCCCATAAGAGGTTATGAATTCTTCAAATGCCCTGTTGCCCATATGCATTTTCTACCATATCGTATAAATTTGAAAGGGTCTCTTTTCACTAGACTGGACAGTGTTCGTTCCGTTAACTCATTTGCTTTGTTCATCAGGTCTGCTATTTACCAAGAGTTAATTGTTGCACAATAGTACTGATAGTCAATTAATGAATGCAAATTACAAAGTAACTTGGAAATGAAGAAAACTCCAACTGGAATAATACAATACGCCCTATGGTAAAATACGGGGATTATGTAGCATCAATACCTGAGGTGAGTTATAGCTCAAGAGCTATTAGACAGTCTTTCTAAATTATTTGGTCTATCCCCTGACTGTTTATTGAGATTAGGGGAGAGTGTCTTGTTATTGGAAAGTGCACATTTGAGGTCAAATGGTAAAAATAAATACAAGGCAGGCATATGGTTGAAGTAAAGAGTCCCCTTGTTAAATCATTGTTAGATAAAAGATCTATGTATTTTAAAAAATCTGCTGCAGCATTTCCGCTTGCCATAAACCTTTCACCTCCTCAGCACAGGTCGAGTCTGAACAAATCTCTGCAAGGATAGGTATGGGAGAGGGAAAGGGGGGGGGGGGGAGGGAAATCAGGGATGAAAGGACAAGGCTTGTTTTTTTTTAAAACTGAGCAGCTGCACAAGACAAAAGCACTCCGACAGTATGGCAAAACCATAGAGGGGCAGTGAAGGAATGTATAAGAACCTTAAGGAAAGGCACAACTTCTGATGTTCCTATCAGTAAATGTATTAATACAGTGGAACCTACTTAATACATATCTGCTAAAAGGAACACATTTTCTGTTTACTATACTGTAAAATCTGCACTAAAATCCCAGTATCCTCTTAAAGGAATAACTGTTAAAAGAATGAACCTTTATGCACACACCAAGAGGCAAAACACAATGATAAACAAAACAGTTACCCGGATGAAACTGCTAAAAGGACATATTTTCTTGTTCACAAGCTGCAAAATAAGTCTCATTTTCTTCAACAAGTCATAAAAGAACATAAACGGGCAACGAAATTTTCCATGACGCCTTAGACTTATAGAAGTCTAACAATTTTCTTCAGCAATAAAAAAAAAAATTAAATAGTAACGGAAAACCTTGGCAAATGCAGAGATTTTATTAGTTTTATTAACTCAACAATATAAACTTGAATTATCTCAGTTTGTTTATTTGCTAGTTACTCATTTCAAAGTGCCTCTCCGTGCTAATGAAAATAAAATCTCAAGTGCTTTATAAAAGCAATGGGGCTAGCTGAAATGAGGAGAGATTTTTATTTTATTTATGTTAAGATGTTTCCCCCATTTAGTAACTAAATTGTTAATTTAGGATGCAGTAGTTACATTTTTACATCTCCTGCATTAGTAATGTGATCTGTATAATTACAGCCACAAACAAACTAAATGAGTATTAAATAAAAATATTATTTGGGCTATTATTCATTATTTATTATCATTGGGCATTTATTAACTCAAGTCTGCCAGCAAAGAGAAGACTGAACTTTTTCCCTTGTAAATTTTGTTGCTGTATGGCACAAAGTGGTATTTTATACTTAATTTCCCCCCAACCCCAATATTCCTATTTTCCTGGCTTTTTGTGTTCCCAGTCTGAACTAAAATAAAGTAAAATAAAACAAAACTTATTTTCAACTGATACAGAGCTATTTTAAACTTATTATTCCTCCAAGGATTTTTTTTTTTTACTCAAAGCACTTCATGACCCCAAGCAGAGATTACTTAGTTGCAGAGTAAATTCATATAAATAAATTTAGCCTGACATTTCCTACTAAAAGATATCATCTCGATTAAATCTTGTTCTGGCACTAAGCATGCCTTATGGTTCTAATAGCCCATCGCTTGCATTAAAACCGTCACAAAGAGAAAGATTACCAAACAAACCCAATCAGAACTTTGCCCTCAGAGCTGTGAAAGCCTCTGATTTCTTAAGATTTCCAGACCACTTGACTGACTGTCTCGTAAAACATAAGGATAATTAAACTGACATGAAACAACTGCCCTGTTTAAATTCTAGGGGCAGTTTGTCTAACCTTCTGATCCCTGAGGAGCTCACAGCCATTCTAGCACCTGTCTATGGTCACTATCAGATAACCTTCATAAAAAGATTAAATCAAATCTGTGTACTGTACAATCTACACGTATGGCTACGCAAAGTCATTTCTCTTTCTTTTACAAGTCTCTAAAATGGCACTTTGGGCAATAGCAGGATGAAAGCGTCAAACAAACTGATCACAGAAGATCTGAGTTGGGTCTTCCTAAGCAAGCAAGACTAAATAATTTTTGAATGTGCAGCTGGCTCATACATTTTGGGGTATAGCTAGATATAGGCCCTTTTCACACAGACACTCTTAACACTGATAAAATGGGATGTTACAGTTTTAACAGGATGTTTGTACAAATATATTTTAATTTTGGAATTGCCAATTCTAAACAAAAATAGATTGGGCAAAGCAATTCATATTTACAAGGCATGCATTGGATGGCCCTTTTCACACAAACACTCAACACTGATAAAATGGGTGATACATTTGATTGTACACATAGCAGGGCATCTATAGAGCACACTTGCAGCCCTGCAACATGTATAATAAAATGTAACACCCATTTTATCAGCATTAGAGTGTCTTTGTGAAAAGGGCCATCCAATGCATGCCTTGTAAATATGAGTTGCTTTGCCCAATCTATTTTTGTTTGGAATTGGCAATTCCAAAATTAAAATATATTTGTACAAACATCCTGTTAAAACTGTAACATCCCATTTTGGATTACCACACGTATATGCAACATGTATGCAGGTTACCAAGACCAGATGTATTTATTTTACAACAAAACTTGCAGAGAATTAAGAAGAGAGAGAGACAATTAGCAAATTGTGAAGTTATAACAACCTTCTTTATTGTATTCAAAACCTTGGTCTCTGTATTTATGGCCAAAAAAACAACACGCTAGATGACTAAACACAAGAAAACAACAACTTTACAAAGCCAGCTGAAAAGGTGCAATGCTGGTAATTTTTTTAACTTTTTTTTTCTCAGAAAACATGTTTTCTTCTAAATGTCGATTTTGTCACCAACTTACGTTCTTTATTATTTTAAAGACTTTGAAGTTTTGACGGGGCACCCAACCTGCCTGCCAAAGAAGATGGCATATTAACCATACTCAGCGCAGCCCCACTGAAGGGCTTAGTTTAGGATACAGTCCCCAGCACTTTAGTTTTCTTCTCTGAGCTCAACCATGATCTACTTTAATCTGTTCCTGCAAAAGGATAGCACAGCACTTATATTATTAAATATAGAGACAGATAGAGGTATAAATATAGACCCATATATTCAGCAGAATTTCGAGTGCTGATCGAGAACACATTACATGATGATCCATTTTTTTCCAGTTAAAATGCACCCTTACAGCTTTAGATTTAACACCCTTGCTTATCAGTCAGAGTAATTTAGTTGGAGTCAATCAAGCGCATGATGAGAAATAATACTCACAAGCAACGAATTCAAAAAGTTTAGATCTTCACCAAACTGTGCAAGTATGGCATCCCATTCTACGTATTTTGATCTCAGATTTCCAACTCGGGGCTGAAAAACCTTTAGATTTCCTTAAAACCTTAGATTTAAAAGACTGCATGTATATGACATCAGACTAAATACACTATTCTCAGTCAGCATTCAAATCCTGTTTTCCCAGAAATACAATTAGCAAGGGGGTACTTTGTGGCTGTTCCTGGCTAGTTTGTTTCTAGCTGCATTATGGTTTGCAATTACACTAAAGTTAATAACAAAATGGGAAAGGGGAGGCGATGTTTTGTTTTCCCCATTAGGAGAGCGCTACTGTTCCAGCACAATTTTAAAAAATAAATAAATCACTATTTGGCTTCAAGCAGCAACCCAGCTTCCTCGTAGCGGGGGAGGGGGCGGGGGGCTGTCTGCCCTGGTCTCCGCCCTGGCCCTGCAGTGCGACAGCTGTGCTACTGCTTACCCAGAATGGGACATGTGGGGGATCGGGTCAACCCAATTCATGTGGCTACATGGTGGTCTCCAAATCATTACAAGAACAATCCTTTACTTGTCTTATTAAAGTTAGCCTTATGTAATTTTCATACTTTACAAATTCTATAACAATCCATTCTCCAAATTTTGTCCATTTATTAAATGAGAGTGAAAGAACTTTGGGGAAGGGGTTATTTTCAAGGGAGAGCAAAGGGGCTAGCAGAATAGCCTAGGCTATTTACTTTACCCTTTATAGCTAGAGTGAAATTCGAGGAGGAAGAGGGCAGTAAGAATGTGACCTATTTTCAGTCAAAATAAAAATGTTTAATTTGCAGATTAAATTATGTTGTATTAGCTAATTTCCTTTCCATTTCCCAGCTTTATTCCTCTACTCATTTTCTGCAGTTTTAAAATCTCATGCCCATGTGGAGAGGTAAGTCTGTTGTAAAGAAATATGGAGGACACATTTTACCAGAAAGATGACCTCCCTTTACTCCAGCAGCAAAACATTTCTGAGTCAGTGTCTTGGCTTTATCTTACAATCCTTTATTCACATATTTTGTCTTATTCAATTTGGGAAGAACTGTATGATTAAGAAAAAATGTCCAGTCCTCAGCCTTTAGCCAATTTTGGTTACTCATTATTTATTTAACTATTGAATGCTTCAGATTTTGGTGTCTAATCTCGTTATTACAGTGACCAAATATAAAAGTTTTTCTTAACTATTCTTGTGATACAATGGATTATACAATACTATTACTCCAATTTGGTAACTTTGATCTATGCTGCACACAGTAAATAAATATAGTAAATTTTAAAAGTTACTAAAATTCTTAAAAAAATTTTCCCCAAAAAAATACACCAAAAAAGTGGTGAACTCTACAGCACAAGTCAGAGTCTGAACATGGGGTCCGTAAATCCTGTCCCTCCATCTATGGAACTTTGGTTTTAGGAAAGAATCTTCAAGTTAAATAAATCACGTGAAATCCATGGCATGAAATCCATGACGATGCACTCTCTCTCCCACTCTCTCTTTCTGCTAATCTTTAATGGTAATTTATAGCTGCAGGACATCTGTAAATTTAACAGGCCATCAAAGCATTTGAGAGCACCTCAGTCCTAAGTACTCATTAAGTGACATTAAACATAACTTTCCGTAAACTACTATACAGAATGAATGGGTGGGCAAGACAGTGAGCAACTACCACTATAATAATTTATAGTTTGTAATCCTGCCTTATTACTTTCAAAAACATAAAAAAGAGCAGTTGGCAGCTACAAAAAAAAAAATAAAAAAATACTTAGTCAAAGCTATAAATTACTCTGGCAGAAAAATCCTTTATGTCCCTGAAGGATGCACTAATTCTTCCTTCTCAACCAGAGGAAGATAAGCTAAATACTATAAAATGCCAGCTCTCTGGACTGTGTGTAACATTCCCCAGGTGAGTGTGTGTGTGTGTGTGTGTCTACAACTATTTCTATTCCTTTTTCAATGGCAAAACGTACATTAAATTCTATGTTAGAATTATTGGAATTCAGATAAATCTCATGAAGTTTTTCTGAGCATTTAATTGTGTAGCTCCACAGACACAGTTTGCATTGTTTCCACACTTAACCTGGCAGAACAAATCCCACCATTAAAGTCAATTGGAGTTTTGCCACTGACTTCAATGGATGGAGGATTGCTTCTTTCTCCATGTGCCACTTTCACCTATTCAAAACTAAGCACAGAACTACACTGTTGGACACAAGACGAGCGTTCTAAGACAACAAAAATTGGGGAAATAAAACCAAATGAAATAAAAATGTTTTGTTATCCCATGACATTATTTTTACAGATAACAATTAAAAAGGCAGCAAAGCAAAAGGTTAGTGATTATTACATACTTCAATCTATAATTAGAACTAACCTTCCATAAATTACTTTTGTGAAACAGAACATCTTTGTACTTTTAGAAATTGAAGTCATATATGTCAAACAACATCATACTTGATAGATTATTAAATTGATTTGTATTTATTTTTTTTTAAATTGACAGTTGTAATGAGGTACATTCAAAGATACACATTTACAATTGCTCAGCAAAAGAAAAAAAAATCCAAAAATAGTTCTAGAAGCATCACATAATATTGGAAAGGGTAATGGCGGGTTAAAATATGTTTTTGTGCCAGCAGTGCTTTCCCTGCACGGATAGCGTGCAGAGGGCAAGCTCTGTGATCACGGAAAGATTTGATGCTTGAATGAGTCGGAACATTTGAAATGGCAATAAGGAGGTGGGGACACCCTCTCAGAAATATAGTTTGAGTGCTATCTAATTCGTTGTGATAGACAAGTGGTTTTGGCTTCCTGTCGCAGACCCATCTGGGTACAGCACCACAAGGTCTCGTGCACTTAACTCTCCTCCATTAGACAGAAAGTTCATTAACCACCTCCCAGTGTCTCCTGAGCATACTCTCTCAACACATTCCTTCAAAGCAGCAAAAAGCAAGACGGCTGATCCAAAGGCAGCAGATTTCACAATATTCATTCATAGGTCATTCATTTCACCTTCAATGACTCTGTCATGATGCTCTGTCTTTGGATTGGTGGAAAATCTAGTTCTCTAAGTAGTCCATTAAAGTTGAGCATTAATTAACATTTACAACCCAATTCTCCACCTGCTTCATACCAGCACTAGCTCTTCGTACCGACAAGAGTCCCTTTGAAGTGGGACTCGCATTAGTTAGTGTTGGACTGAAGTGGTTGAAAAGTCATGTTGCTTGTTACTAT
This sequence comes from Sphenodon punctatus, assembly GCA_003113815.1. Lineage (NCBI taxonomy): Eukaryota > Metazoa > Chordata > Lepidosauria > Sphenodontia > Sphenodontidae > Sphenodon > Sphenodon punctatus. Next base: position 81,247 of record QEPC01014879.1, on the reverse strand, counting down.
AGAGTATTACAGGATTATTGTTGACCTTCCCCATGCAAAATGTCCAATAAAAGGAGGAAAACTCATACAGAATTTAGTCTTATTTAGTCTCAGAATTCCTTATCTTTACTGACGTGCAGCTGGAAGAGTACCTCTTTAATTTCACATGCTTTCTACATTACTAAGGACAGTATAACTTGTAAATATGAAAATATATTTCAGATAAAGGAAATATTTTCATGTGTTGGAATTAGGTCTCCCTTATCCATGTATTTTGACAATGATGCTTAAATAGAGGATATAGCTGTTGCTATTTCAAGGATGCTTTGCACACATCTCTATTTAATGGGCACACGAGAATATGCAGAGTACATTTCAGCATGGACACTCAGAATGTATAGCATTTCTTTCTCTCTTTTTCTTTCTTTATAAATTATAAAGACAGCTATGAACTTTTTTATTGTAGATTTTCCCCGTTATCTCAAAGCATTGTACACACAATAATGAATTAAGACTATATATGCCTTTGGAGTTAGGCTATCATCCTCATTTTACAGAAAGAAAAGGAAGCAGAAGCGTGAATGAGTTGAGTGACCTGCCCAGGTCAGAGTAACTTTATGACAAAGCCAGGAACTTAATTTCTTATCCTATAATTGAACCCCAAATCAAACATCCTTTCTTTAAAATAACAAATGTAGCTTCTGACACAACGGATACTACCCAAGTTAGATATTTTTGATCATTAAGAGTTAATATGTTGTCGTTTGATTTCAATATGTGCAACTAAGGGTATTTTCAGACGATACGCTGGCCGTTGGCCGCGTACCGGCACCAACGGCTTCGTTCCCCGCGGTCACCCCGTAACGGCACAACAGACGTGCCGGGGGGATCCCGGCGGGGAAAGTGCGAGGGCCCCGCCGCCTCCACGCACCCCGCCGCCCGCCCTCCAGGGAGACAGGCAGGCGGCAGGGCCAATGCGGCTGACGCGTCGGGCCGGATGCGCCATGGCCCGGGAACAGACGTACGGGACACGGTGACCACAGGTGGGTATTCACCGTGGTTCACCGTGTTCACGTAACGTCTGAAATCACCCTAAGTGGTCCAGTGTTAAACTGATACAAAAATAAAGTGGTTAGACCAAAAATTTGCAAGTGGGGGAGGGAGAGGGAATCGTCTTGTTGATGTGCTACAGACAAAGTAGGACAATTTCTTGTTGGTGGGGCGAGGGATTAAACAAATTTAGGCAGAGATATTAGTTCCAGATGAGACTTTAGGTCTTAACTCGTATTGTTCCCTTGGTAGATTTCACCTATAAAGTTCTTCACAACCTCGCTCCCCCCTACCTCTCTGCACTTATCGCCCTCCATACTCCAGCCAGTGCACTTCGCTCCTCCTCTGTCCCTTCTCTCACCCTTCCACGCCTTCCCTGCTCCCCTAAGCGCCTTCGTCCCTTCTCACTTGCTGCCCCCCATGCCTGGAACTCCCTCCCTGTCCACATCCGCCTTGCCCCCTCCCTTCATACCTTCAAATCTCTCCTTAAAACTCACCTCTTTCGCTCTGCTCTGTCTGACTCTTTATCCTGCTGAGCCACTATTCCTATACCTACGATCGGTTTACCCTTATCCTTGCAACATGGACCTGCCTGCTGTCATTCTCATCGTAACCAAGCCAAGTACGTGCACTTGAGACCTCGCATCTTCATGAATGTTAGACCCCTTGTCTCTCCCTCTGTTCCCCTTCCTATGTCTCTCCCCCAGCTCCTGTCTCTCAGATTGTAAGCCCTAGGGGCAGGGACCGTGTCTATTTTATTACTTTGTAAAGTGCCAGGTACACTGCTTGCGCTATATAAATGTTTGTTATTATTATTATTATTATTAATAATAGATTTAAATTGGACCATCACATTAATTTCTGTGGTTGACTTAGATTGTCCTTTTATAAATTAATATCCTAAAGCAGGGGTGGGGAACCTTTTCTGTCCTGGGGGCCACATTAAAAATTAGTACAAGCTCCGAGGGCCACATAGAGGTTGTGGGTGAGGGTGATTAATAAGTGTATTCAAGAAAAGGAGGCCCCAGAGCATGGATCTGTGCTGTGGATCTGTCCCCTACCCTTGTGTGCATGCCCTCCTCTCTGCTCCATTATCCTTAGCTCAATTTTTCAGTGTTTCAGAGTAGAGGCTGGAACCAGGAGCCAGATCCAGACACTGGAATGGCCCACATAAAAACTTGTCGAGGGCCACATTTGGCCCCCCAGGCCTGCGGTTCCCCACCCATGTCCTAAAGGATAAAATAAATGTGCAGTTCAAAAGAGTTCTGTTTTCCAGAATGAAGGTATAACTCTGCACTGTCCTCCTGAATGCTATACTGCCAGTGAAATTAATGGGAACCTTATCTGGACAATAACGGCAGACGCAAGCTGAAATTTTATAGCTTTAGGGCGCAATTCAGTTCCTATTGAAGTCAATGGCTAAACTCCCATTAACTTGTATGGAGCTGGATCGCACTCTTAATCTATATTAGGTTATAAGCCACTTAGTGATGTCAATTCATACAAATATCATGAACATAAATGGCATTTTTTCATCCAAGTATCCCAAAGAATTTTTAAAACCCCACTGGATAGGAAAGCAGGTTATACTCAGAGTTAGATTAACCAAGGCATGAGGAATACAGTAACTTTCCCAAGATCATAACAGTAAAATCAGTGACACAGTAATAAATAGAGCATGGCAGTACTCCTCACCTTCTACGTCACAGACACCAGATCCTTTATTTTAAAAAGTACAAACATGCAACTTTGATAAAATAATGCTTAACTAGCAAAATCTTCCCAGAGTAAGTTTTTAAAGCTAACATCATCATCCAATGCCTTAACCTTATGTAGTCATTTTAAATGTACACTATTGCACTAAAAGCGGATGCAAAATATTGGTGTAAAAAATCTCTGCTTATGCCAATGGTCTAGCTTTTTTAATACTTCCTTTATACAATGGCTACACAACTTGCAAGATGAAAGTATCAGGCCCTCTCTTCTTCACACACACACACACACACACACACACACACTTTCCTGCAACACCTTCAGCTAGTCTCAGTCAATATTTTTAATTACTGGACAATCTCTGTTTGTATCACAAAACAAAACTGTAATCATACATTTAGGATAAAATTTTCAATAGGTACTAAAGGCGCACACACCCTTTTCAAAACTATATACATTATACTTAAGGTCCTTTAGACAGGATACAAGTAGGTAAGGGCTGTTCATTTGGATTTGTCTTTTTATTTAATTCTGAACCCCTTAATCCTAAGAGCAAGAAATAAAATGTGAATTAATAAAATTCTTCATTAAACAAGCCATACAAAAGATCAAGTCCTCCAAAAATGTATTTTAATGGAATCGGTTTCTTGCTAGCACTTCTTGGGGAGGGTATCTGTTTGGGTGAAGGTGCAGAAAAGCCATTTGAGGCTGTTCTGCCTTCAGCATCTAATTACATTTCCCTCTGTTTTCACCTTCTTAATGTTGTGGCACGGGACTTTGCAACAGTCATTATTTTAAAACAGGATGGAGGCTCCTTTCTTTATAGCTTATTAGGATATTTTATGACACCATCATCAAAGGACCTGTAAGGATTTGTGTTGCTTCGTTAAACGTTACGAGGCTGACTTTTCTATATAAAATATTGTTTCATACCTTTTCCTGTCATTTTTATTGTCATAATAATCTTAGTATGATTTCCTTTATTCTTTCATTTTTGTTTGTTTTCTTTGGCAGAATTAATATAGGAAATGTTAATGAGGCAGGGTTATTAAAGCATGGGGAATGAATTGATTTGGGATCTCAACACTATTCTTCCCAATGAATGGGGATGAATCATTCATTTTCTCTGCACAGAAATAATAATAAAAGTTATTAGCCACTTTATCTCCTCAAGAATTGTCACAGGGGGAACGTTTAAGCATGCAAATGCCTATATTAGCACTATGTCCATGTAAAAAGGTAATACAAGCTGAGGTTTAGTTTAATAGTGTGTGGTCATTTACAACACCAGCTGTTATATTGGATAAGAATATATAATTAGTTAAAGTATGTTAAACCATTGTTGTTGTTGTTTTTTGTCAAGAGGTTCCAATTGTTAGAAATGAAACACTTTCTATTAGAAACAAAAAAATAAACATGCAGTGTTTCATTACTTGCACATTAGAATATCTCCATTTTAATTACAACAAGGGTGTTTACAGAAGCTGCAACCCTTGTTTTCACAAGAGTTGAGAAAGTCCTATTCATTAGTACTATTATTCACTGTCAATTATGAAGGTGATTTACTTTCTGCTACTGAACAGGGCTAAATACTTTTTAGTTTTAAAGACAAAGGGTGCAGCCGCACAAGATGCCTAAGGCAGGCTACGATGCCTTGGGTAGCCTTTACTACTCCTCAACATTTCTATAGCACTAATAGGTGTACACAGCACTTTACCATCACAGATTTTAAAGACGAGTCCGTGCCCAATGGGCTTACAATCTAAGATGGACAAGGTTTAGGGGAACACAGGGACAGAGACACTCCTGGTTTTACAGATGGGGAACGGAGGCTGAGAGGTTGCGAGACTTTCCCAAGGCCACCCCCGTTCTTTGGCAAGGGTAGGAGTCAAAATCTGTCTTCCCAGGACCAAATCCAGCACCTTATCAACTACACCACACTAATCCTCTAGACTGAGAAGTTATGACTCACCCAAGCTACAAAGCGAGTTCATGGCTAGGGCAGGATTCGAGGTCTGGCTTCCCAGGACCAAGTCCAGCACCTTATCCACCACACCGACTTCACCATGGAAAGCCAGACCACATGATGTAGTGCCATGTGGCCAGCTGCTGCGAGATGTTCCCCCCCCCCCCCCCCCCCCGCCACGTGGCAGGAAAAGCAGCTGGCTGCTACATGACGCATCCTCGGAAAAAGGCCGACATGTCACGGTGCAGCCTTACCCCAAATGAGGTACAGCTGACCAATGTGTGGCAGCCCATGTACTGCAGCAGGCGGTGTCACCCTCCATCACAGCAAGGGGCGGGATTTTAGTCAGGACGGAGATGGGGGGCAGGGCCACATGCCCACTCATATGGTTGTGAGATGGTTTAAAGTTCAGTATCATCAATGTGCTGACGACACCCAACTTTACCTCTCTTTTACATCTCATCCAGACCCAGCAGTCTCAGTGCTTACCCAGTGTCTGGCGGCTGTGGGGGACTGGATGAGGGCAAGCCGACTGAAGCTGAGGGTGATGCTCGTGGGGAAGGCATCGGGTGTGGCATCCCCCATCATCGATGGGGTTCGCCCCCTATTGGTTCCCCAGGTTCGGAGTCTGGGAGTGCTCTTCGATTCCCAGCTCCGCCTGGATGTTCAGGAGGGGGTTGTGGCGAGGAGTGCTTTCCGCCAATTACATCTGGTGCGGAGGCTTCGGCCATACGTCTCAGACTCTGACCTGGCCACTATCATCTATACTTTTATCACTTCAAGACTTGACTACTGTAACGCGCTCTATGTGGGGCTTCCCATGGCGACGGCTCTGAGACTGCAGCGGCTCATCTCCTTTTGGGGACGGGCTGCCAGGAGCATATTACACCTGTGCTCCGTTCTCTGCACTGGCTGCCTATAGTCTTCAGGGTCAGATTCAAGGTGTTGGTGTTGACCTTTAAAGCCCTACATAGGCCCTAGTTACCTGCGGGACTGCCTCACTCCCCGGGCTCTGGATCAGCCCCTGCAGTCGACTGGGGGCACCTTTCTTGAGGTTTCCTCTGGTTTCCCAGGGGGACACTATGGAGAGGGCATTCTCTGTGGTCACACCAAGGCTGTGGAGCTCACTCCTAGCAGAGGCCCAGATGGCCCCAGACCTCTCCTCTTTTACGCGACTTTGTAAGACCTGGCTATTCCATCAGGTTTTCGGTGAGGGAGACAGTTAGGGTGGAAGGGTGAGGGGATTTCTGTTTTGTTTGTGTCTCCCCCCCTGTAAGTGTTTTGTGTAAGAGTTTTATATTTGTATTTGATACATTTTTAGATTGTAAGCTGTCCCAAGCTGCTATACAGGAGGGGTGGGGTATAAAATTTCCAAATTAAATAAATTAATAAGGCCGGCACTTCTCCCCATGCTGACCCCGCAGTGCGACAGCGGAGCTTGCCCACCGCAGGGCTGCGTGGGCAGCAGGCTCTCCACAGCTCACATAGCTGCTCCCAAAGACTGTTATTGAAAGAAGAATTCTTCTTTCTTCTGGATGATCCAAAGCAGTAATCTAAATCCTGCTTACTCCTAAATTAACTGACCCTTACCTGTTTGGGTTAGAATGAACAGTTTGATTGCTTACATCTCCAAGTTTTTTCCAAGTTCCCAAAATCTCCACAAGCAATGTTCCTGTTAGGACATTCATGCAAAAAAGAATGATTCTGTTGCCACACTGACAGTGGAGTGAGGCACCCGTCTACTTCAAAAGGGAGCAAGACCAGGCCCAAAATAACCAACACTTTAAAAATAGTTCCTCTCAATTCTTAGTAGGGACCAAATTTATTTCCTAAGTTCCCAAGTCAATGAGGTGTGAAGTGTATTTACTCAAAAGATTTCCATGAAGCATAGCCTGGGCCCTGCTTATCTGCGGGACCGCCTCACTCCCCATGTGCCCGTGCGACCCTTGAGATCGTCCGTGGGAGCCTTTTTGAAGTTCCCCGGGTGAGGCGGGTGGCCACTGATGTTAGATCTTTTTCGGTGGCCGCCCTGGTGCTGTGGAATTCGCTCCCAGAGGAGGCTCGGCTGGCTCCCACTCTCCTGCTGTTTCGGCATATATGTAAGACCTGGCTGTTCCGTCAGGCTTTTGGTGAGGGGTAGGGGTAGGGGTTTTCCCCACATGTTGTATTTTTAAATTGTTTTAAAATTTTATACTGTTTTAATTAAATGTTGTTCACCGCCCCGGGCTGCCCTGTGGGCAGGAGGGGTGGGATATACATTTTAAATAAATAAATAAAATAAAATAAAATAAAATAAAATATGGCTGATCCCAACCCCCGCGCACTGTGCAAACAGCACGTGCGGACCTCACACATACCCTTACTGCTATGACTGTGGCCCATATGCAATTTCAAATCTTTGACTTTTATTATAACAAGGTTCTTGTGTAATATGAAACGACTGAGGAACCTCAGGGGGTCCCAATGAGTCCTACGTCTAAGGGCAAAGCCACACGAGACAGGGTGGCCCCATTTCCCCTACCCACCCCAGGGAGGGCGAACACAACTACTACATTATAAAACTGTAAAATAAAATAAATTTTGGGCCAGCAGGGAGGGCAGCCCAAACGAGCAGTTCCCCCGCAGCTATCACCAGCCCCTCCATGCCATGGGTCTGGCCAAGGAGCTGGCCACATGGTCCCTTTGTGACTATACAGCTGATGGCAGAGGGGTGCCCGGAGGAGAGCATACACCCTCCCCACCCACCAAACAACTGATGAGGGAGGGGTCTCCCTCCCACGATGAGCTGTTCAGCGGGCAAGAAGAACACGCATACTCCTCTGGGCTTCCCCTCCCCCAATTAGGTTTGGCAGGCAGGGCAAGGCTGCATTGGCCCGGCCAGATGGGAGGCTGCCCATTATCCCTCATTGGGCAACCTCATGTGATGCATCACCCATCTTCTTCAGCCAACACACTGCGTAGCAGCCAGCTGCCCGCTCCAGGGCAGAAGTGGGTGAACATCTGGCAGTGCCAGTCATACTGTCCACTACATCACAGGCTAATGTAGGGCAAGGTTGCCCAAAGTGGGATACCATCTCTTGTGGCCTCACCCTAAGATTCTATAAAAGGAAGCTTTCTAAAAATCAGATACCTTCCTTTCCTATAATATCTGAACTTTCTAAATCTTATTTTAGGCTACCTTTCTACCCTACTTTCCTAAAATGCAGTTTCTGTGTAGTTTTATAAAAAGGTTCCTCATTTATCGCGTGGCTTACAGCAGGAGATTAAGCCGCTTTAGCTAGAAAGTGTACTGGTACCAGTTGTAAATCCCTCCCAGTAGCATGTTAAGTTTCACAGTAAACTTGCACTGTCAGAGAACACCAACTTTAAAATCCTTTGAAAGGGGTATGAAGGTGTTTTGTGACAAACTGTTACAACTTTCTAGTTCTGTGTTAGTCACATGTTCGCTGGGGGAAAAAAAATCTGAAGTGCTGACTCCTTTACCCCTTAGTCCCTAAATAGAACTCTTTACAACATGCCAAGTCAAGACCTGTTACTTCTGATGTCTTCTCCTTGGTGGGCGTGCACACGCGATCCTGTTGTGTCTCAGACTGCTCAGCCCCGATAGGCTATGCCAGCTGGAGCTGCTTCACTGCACTTTCGCATCACATTACTTCCGCTTTTCTAACTTTTCCACTTCTGAGCACCATCAATTATGCACTAGAATAACAGAGGCCTAGCTCGGCAGTGTAACATAAAGGCCGATTATGAGTGTAAATAATTTAAACACCTGCGTGCCATGTTCCTTTTACCAGTGATATGAGGCTGGCGGAATGTAATGTACTGTTAGAGAAGGCTCAGCTTCCTAATGTACTGATAACTCCCCAGTTTGGTGATGGGGAGGGTTCTTGCATAATTTAAAATTTAGGGTTCTAGTCACTGCTTGACTTGAGAAAAAATAGAGGAGGTTAAAAGAGCCAATCTAATTATAAAAAAAAAAAAGTAATTGAAACAGATGCAAAAATAGAGTCTGAAAGACCCGCTGTCTACAGGAAATTGTGGAAGCCCACAATACCTGCCAAACACGTGTGCGCCTTAATCTTTTGATGACTGAAAGAGAAAGGAAGGGGGTCTTTAGACAGGGAATATATTACACAGTATTTTAAGAGAGAACTATAAATCATTTTTAGATTACTTAATAGGGTCCTCCTGGAAACCTAATTATTATTTATTTTTTTAAATCTGTTACCCCACCCCTCTTGTCACAGGCAGCTTGGGGCGGCTTACAATCATTAAAAACAATTAAAATAGAACTTTCAAGCACAAGGTATTGAAAAAATAGATTCAATGTATAGTTTGTTCCCATCTCCACACTGGGCCTTCATTTTTGATGTTTCTTATACACCAATATGATAATTTTCGACCACTTCTCTAAACAGCTCTCACATTTTGTTTTTAATACATGATCCAACACCGCAGGTGCCTCCCCACGCACCCCATGGTGGACAATCACTGCCGCCACACTTCAGGGAGCACAACAGATTGTTTCCACCCACACCCACCCCAGGGCAGCTGGGCTGCTGTCAGCCATCCTGCCATGCCCTGTGGCAGGCCGAGGTGCAGGCCACGCGAGTGGGCACCTGGCCCTTGCCCTGCCCCACCCCCTCCCCAAGGCCACCCGCTATCCTAGGTATGATATTTTGCACAGACCTTGAGGTGGGGGATCCATTAGTGGGGGAGGTGTCAACAGTGTCCTTGTCGTGGATGGATCATTATCTCCTCCAGGCGGGTATCCTGGCACATGTCAGCCCCCGGGAGGATGTGGAACCAGTTAGGTTGGTTCGCCCCTGAAGGCTTATGGAACCAGAAGGTCCTACCTGCGGGACCGCCTCACTCTCCGGGTTCTGGATCAGCCCCTGCCGTCGGCATCCTCCTCGAGGTCCCCCGGGTGTCCACCATGAGGTTGTTCTCTGTAGCTGCACCGCAGCTGTGGAACTCCCGCCCATTGGAGGTCTGCTTAATTACTGACCTCCCTTCTTTCCACAGACACTAAGACCTGGCTGTTCCACCAGGCCTTTCCTGAGGGAGGTGGGGTGGGTGGAAAGGGATGGGTTTTAATTAATTGTTTTAATTGTTGTATATTTTAAATGTTTTTAAATGTTGTGAGCCACCTTGAGATGCCTGAGGCAGGAGGGGGCGGCCTATAAAAGTTTTAATAAATAAATCAATCCTGCCCAACCATAACAGGGCCGCGTGGAACTGGATCTAGTGCTCACCATTCAAAGCCCAACAACAGACCTTGCTGTGTGGCAGGGCAGATGAGACTGGGCACACAAGCAATGGTGCACTACCACACCTTGGGCCGCCTTATCCCACTTTGAAAAAAACTGCAACCTATAAAAAAGGAAGCAGAACAAAACAGTGTCCACTACACTGCATGTCCACTACATCTGGCAGTTGCCGGGCGTACAATGCACTGCATCACATGGCAAGGCTGCCCGAAGTGGAGTACGGCTACCCCAAGAGTGGTAAGCGCATCATGTGGCTAACCTCACCTCTCAACCTGTTATGGATTGGATGCACTGACACCAACTTTTAAAATGTATGACAGACTCAAAAAAGGATCTTGCTCAAACAGAAGAACAGATTTTATATAATGTGGGATAAATTTCTTAAGCATTTACCAGGTTTCTATAACACCAGATTCATGATTCAGCCGTTTTACCACCAGTAGGTTAGAGTAATAAAGTGTGGGATAACTTATTATTATTATTATTATTATTAACAAACATTTATATAGCGCCAGCAGTGCACCTGGCACTTTACAAAGTAATAAAATAGACAGGGTCCCTGCCCCTAGGGCTTACAATCTGAGAGACAGGAGCTGGGGAAGAGACTTAGGAAGGGGAACAGAGGGAGAGACAAGGGGTCTAACATTCATGAAGATGCGAGGTCTCAAGTGCATGTACTTGGCTTGGTTACGATGAGAATGACATAAGAATGACATGAGAATGACATGGTTACAATGAGAACTTCCGCTCATGTTGATCTAAAACAATTGGGAGATCTTCATGATGAAGCATGGTAGAGAAGCATGGATTTAAATTACATTTATTTGCTTTTAAAATCCAGCAATAATTTGATACTGTAGAATGGGATACACAAAATGATTTCACTTGATACACATTGTCCATGCTTTAGTAAAGTAGTACCATGTGATTCAATACTGTTTATAGTTTTACTCCTGATACAGACCCCCTCACACAGAATAATTCCACAGTAGTACAGGAGAGACCAAGATTAAGAACTAAAAGAACATTAGATATGTACACTTAAATTTTTCAAATTTGAAGAGCAGAAGCTTTTGCAATGCGATTTCAAAAGGTATGTTGGGATTTAGTCACATTAATTTAAAGAGGGGGAGAGTAGATGCTTAAAAACAGAAAACTTAATAGCATCCATGTGATTTAACAAATCAATGTGGTCAAAGTCAATAAATAATTGTGCAGTTATTTTCCAAAATGATTTCATTATTTGCTTTGAACTAATCAATTCTAATTGCGGAAAGAGTTTTCATGTTTCTTCACTACTTTGCTAAGTTTCCTTTCAAATAAATGGGGGACTTTCACCTTTATCATTTTACAAACCTTTTAAAGCAAATTCTTTGATGAGTTATTCGTGTTTTGTCTGTGTATTTTTACAACGATCTACTGAGAATAGTCTTGTTTAGCCATTCATTTGCAGGGTTTCCCTAGGCCACCATATTTGTTTGCAAAAGAAAAGAAAAAACACACACACACACACACCAAGGCTACAAGACTGTATTAGTGCTTTCCCAATGAATATGCATCAGAAACCATGTTCATCTTTCTTTCTGTCTATCTACAATATACAAATTCAGCCAAGTGCAGTACTTAATTTTTTTACAAAGAATTTTACTTTATGCCGACTGGCACCACATATCAAACCATCACCACAAAGACGTCCTCTAAACCACGAGTTTTGTGTGTTGTAATGAAGGACATTTTTATAGACATGGTAATTAATTATGGATTTTAAGTCTTAGGTAACAGACACTCTCCGAGTGAGAGGGTTCACTACACTTAAGACAAAGTTCCTCAAATAATATAGATGCATTTCTATTTAGTTGCAAATAGACAGACTGACAGATAAGGCCAAACCGGCCACCCATGGGATTGAAATTTCTCAGCAGTAGACCAATGTGGAAGGTAATTTTAATCAACAGGGATTGCGCTTGAGTAAAACTATATTTGTGTATTCTTGTTATTATATTTTACAATAGCCACAGCTGTGAAAAAATACCTCTTCATATTGCTCTTTTCTATGCAATATCTTATACACTTTCACATTAGACTACATTGTAGAACGTAGTTTATGGGATTCATGGTTTATTGTATATTCCTGAAGAGTGAAGGAATCAGGAATACTTGGTCAGTGGAAGGTAAATCAAGCACAGGTGGCCCAAATGCATTTAAAAATGATCCTTTAAAAATATGTGCCACTAGTGTTAATCACTTCCTTCCTTTCCAGAAACTTATCAGAGGGAAATACTGCCAACAACCATGTGCAGGGGTGGGGGGAGGAGGGGAGAAGAGGGAGGAATTCACCAGAATTCTGGGAGCTATGGATGCCTTGACCTCATTTTAATTCTTCCCCCCCTCTCCATGTGCGTGCGAAAGTTTTCTCTCCTTCATCTGTGAGATCGCAAACAGCCTTTAATATTTCATTCGGCCCAAAGCACAGAGCGTACTCAAATTCAATACAAGGAAATGCTTTATCTCTTACTTCACAGACTAATAACCTGACAAAACCAGAAGCGCCAGAGAATCATGGCAAGTTTTGAGGAAATGACGTGCAGATTGTCACGATCAAGGGGGTGGGGAGGCAGGAGCAGCCATGGGTACAAGGAAACACAGGGAATAAGCCTGTGTTATGGGCACCCTGTAATGGGTACAGGAACACAATAAGGGTAGGGATCAGGAAGGCAGTAGAGACTCGTACCCTCAGGATCAAAGGCAGCATGCTTAACAGCGAGTATCCTGGATCATGATAGAGATACAAACATATGTCTCAGAAGTAGGGAGCAACACACAGGTGAGGGGCTACAAGCAGCAAGGAAAGGAGAAAGGCACACAAGTAAATGTATGCCAGAAAGCTACCCAAAGAGAACTAGTCTGCAGGGATCTATGGAGGAAGCCACCATTTGGAACTGGTTAGGTACTAGAACTTAGGCGCAGGACCAGGATGAAGATGAGACCCGAGTTCACAGGGAAACCCGGCAACTCATACAAGAACCGGGAGAGATTCACCATGGGAGGAATAGACTAAGCCACAGGAGAAGCCAGTAAAGGATTCCAGAAGTCATGGGAAGAGCACAGGTCAACAACGCCACAGCTACCTGCTACAACTAGCAGGGAAGGCTACTCCAGAGACATTCCAGTAGCAAAAGGTCACAGAACAGAAGACTAGAGCAAAGAACACAAGGGGACACGGATAATCCAGGAGGGATGAAACACCAAGGTGAGACAACAGAAGGGTTCAAGAACAGAACTTGCAGCCTGGAAAACTGGGACTCCACGCCGGAGTAGCTTATTCAGCATGAAGCACAAGGAGGAGAAGCGAAGAGTAACGCTAAGCAAAGGGAATAGGGGACTAATACCAGGAGCTGGGATGACTGTACCCAGCTAAGGACCAGGAATACTGGGCAACAGCCATGGAAACTAAGATGGAGAGGCAAAAAAGCATTTTAGACGAGACGTCGACCAGCAAGATTGCAGCTAAATACACAGCTTAGCTGTTTGTTTAAATACTTCTCCTGTGAAATGTGTGCACAAACTTCCAGATTAATAAAACCTTGATATGCAAGGTTTTACTAATCCACATTTTAGATGTCCCACAAGTCTCCGCAGCTGCCCTGACAAAAAGCTGATGGGGGCGGAGCATTGTGCTTTGCCTGGCTGCCCTAACAGCCGGTGGTGTGAGGGGACCCGAAGCAGCACACACTTTCCCCAGCTGCTCCGACAAGCAACTGATGAGGGAGGGGGCCCGGAGCAGCGCACACCTCTCCCCACATACCCCAACTAACATGTCAGGGCAGTCAGAACAAGCATGAATGCTGCTTTGGGCTGCCGCTCACCATCAGCACTTTGCTTGGGTCCTTGGGAAAGCGCGTGCTGCTCTGCACCTCTTCCCTCCCCCCCTCCCCCCAATCAGCTCAGAGCAGCCGGGGAGATCACGTAATGCTTCAGGCCCGTTTCCCCAGCTGCTCCGACAAGCAACTGATGAGGGAGGGGGCCCGGAGCAGCGCACACCTCTCCCCACATACCCCAACTAACATGTCAGGGCAGTCAGAACAAGCATGAATGCTGCTTTGGGCTGCCGCTCACCATCAGCACTTTGCTTGGGTCCTTGGGAAAGCGCGTGCTGCTCTGCACCTCTTCCC
>QEPC01014879.1:31712-57831 GCA_003113815.1 Sphenodon punctatus | reverse complement strand
AGTAAAAAATAAGCATTTATAGCTGAGTGTGGAAACAAAAAAATATCAATTTTTTGTTTATATGGTTTATTGGTTTAAGAGAAAAAAATCATTTTTAATGGAAGAAAATACAAAGTTATGCAGTTTAGTTTGTTTTTACATATGCTTCAACTAGTGCTACTACTTTTGAGAAATTAATAGTTGCTCAAACACTGGGAAGTAGTTTGATCTTCAGCCTAGCAGTTGAGATTATACCTGTAGAAATAATAAGTCTGAAAATAACCATTATAGCTAAATTTTACAAAAGCCATAATTTTACAGAGCATATACTGAATTACTACAGAAACTTATTTAACCAGGTTGATTGTTACGATTGTGTTGTCCAACAGCAAAGTACTTACTCACTTATAAAAAATTATTTATCCAAAACCTTTCTAAAATAAATTTCATAGTCATTGCAATAATGGGTGTTAACACTGAGCACTTTCATGTCACCAGGCAATTTTCAAAGGGTAATAAATAGTACTCCATCCATGACACACACCCCTCGGAAAGCTTAGGAGCACCAAGGGGCAGGATATGCAAAGCAAACTAAAATCTTGATTTTAGTAGTATGCAATGTCAGGCACTGTCTCTTCCTTTGAAAAGACCCACTGAAGTAACAAATTTACTGCTCTCAGAAGAGAAATAAAACATTTTTATATTCCAATTTTCCTATATAAGTACCTGAACAGTGTTTTACAACACAGGGTTATATACAACTCATGCAGTACTTTTGAAAACAAAAATTGTCAGCAATGGAATGCTCAGAAATATCGCTCTCTTATATTGCAAGTTATTAAGCATTTATTTGGCAAAATGAAGATTTTTCACCAAGAACTCCAGCATATTCCAAAAAAGTTTAGGAAATCTTTAACTTTCACGTCAGGGATTTTTTTACTCCTCCCCTTTTGTCAAATATTGTAAACACCTGGGAAACCACCATACCCTGAAAGGAGGAAGAGATCAGTTTGTCTTTGAGCCCTTCCTTACTAACCCAATCCACCTATCACTGTTAGACAGAAACATGTATCTTTAAACATCTCTCATGGAGAGAGGGCAGCCAATGCTTGGCACTCTACTTCTGCAAAGTTTTCTGTAACCCAACATAAGCTCTTGCCCTTTTTGTTGTAGGTTTCCCTTTCCTCTATATCAGGCAGTAAGGAGTTCAGCTGTGTCCCCTGTTTAATTTCTCCCTACTGCCTTTCTTCTTTTTCTAACACATGCATAGTTTAGGCTTGGCTATGGAGTGCTGACTAAGGAGGAACAATAGAAGCCTTTCAAGTCATCAGCGCAGGCATTGAGAAGGGCTCAGCTCAGAGACCCAGTCAATATTTACTGCAGTTTGGAGCCACTGTTTTATGGCTCCTTCCAAGCGGAACTCACCAGTGGGGATCCCTCAGAGGTTGCCGGATTTTATTTTAACCGGGGGGAAGTGAGGAGGTAAACAGATTACAACCAAAACCACATTTTCATGAAAATAATCATGGAGAGAGAAGGAACAAAGAGGAAAAAGGAGGGAGATGGGAAAGGGGACAAGAGAATGCGGAGGATTCTGAACAATCAGGTTTCAACACTAATTAGCAAATTTTAATTAGGAAGAGAATCTTTCCTCGAAAGCTGATTAGAAAAGTTTGAAAATCACATCTCAGACAGCTACAGTATGTAAATCCACTTAAAACGACCCTAATAAGCTACATACAAGAGGACACTGACCTTTTCAACTATCCAAAGTCCTCGTCTGTCTCCTTAAAATTCTTTACAATTGTAATGCCTAGAGTATACCATTACTGAAGTAAGTTTAAAATCAAGGTACCCTTTTCTTTTAACCTAGATAAACATTTTCATTCATTCATGGCATTTTGAAATATATTAAACTTGTCAAGAGACAATCCTTGACAAGAGGATATGGAATAGATGTTCTTCACTATGACATGAAGATCCTAAATTGTGCAACCGTGTACGAAACATTGTGAAATTACGTATTTTCCATTTATAAAATTATACATTTTCAACACATTCATATGTTGTAGGTAATTATTGCTTTGAAATTTTGACAACTAATTTTCAATATAGCACAGGCAGGTTCCATATTTTTTTTATATATTAGAACTAAATAAAGAGGCAAAAGAAATATCAGTTTGTCATAGACCAAACAGTTAAAAAAAAAAAAAAAAAAATAATGGTCAGGTGCAATGAAAACTATAATGATCACAAAATTAATATATACTAGAACTGATAGGTATCCGTATTAGAGTCTTGTCCAAAAATAGCTTTCATATTTCTTGGTTTACTGAAAGTTTTTGAGCCAAAGGACCTGACAGGCCATGGTTTTTAGAAATGGAAAAATTACAGCTTAAACATCAGATGTGTCAGGGCATTTTGAAAATTATAGTTTATGACAGCCCTAGAGTTAAAAGGCATACAACAGCAGTTCTCTACCATTTTTTAAATGGTGGCACGTTCAGGTGGTTTTAGGTTTGATTTGTATGGTTTTTTGTATGTTTGGTTGTTTAACTCTTTATTTCTCTGATAACATTTACTGAATATTTTAAATATATTAATTTTACAGGTAAATAGAAATGCTTTTAATAGCTTTTTGCCATCAGATTACACACCAAGGACGGGCATACATGACTATGATTGGCCCTTTTCAAACCGATGCCCCTCCCTCCCCGCCATGTGTGCGGGTGGGGGAGGGGACTTTTGTGCGAGAGGGTGCGTGCGCGTTCCCACCAATCTGCCACGCACAGAGCAACGGGTGCCAATGGTGGATGCTCCATGCGTGGAGGGGGGGTGAGCATCTGTAGAATGGGTTGCCCACACACCCATCGCCGCCTCCCACCCATCGCCGCCATGGTCCGTGTAAAAACGGCCATAGATATGCAATGCTGGAGTGAATAAAAAATGCTACAAATTAATGGTTTTCCCAAGCAGAGTCCAGGAGGAGCATAATTACAAGGTTTCATGGCTTTTAAGGGGTACTTTTAGTTGTGACGGGCCCAGAGGCCCGCCATGCTGAACCCTGGACCGGGATCCATCTGGGATCCTGGTCCGTGATCAGGCCAGCCATCCTTTAGATATGCTGGCCTGATCTTTGAGGGGGATCAGAGAGGGGGAGGGGCCATGCGATGTGCGGCCGCATGTCCCCCCCGCCCCCCGTGGCAACCCACCCTCGGGGAGACAGGCGGGCGCAGCAGCCAATGCGGCTGCTGCACCTGATCCTGTCCTGCAGTCAGGGCCACGATCCAGGCTGCGCTGAAAATAACAGATGTTACCTTCAGCCCATCCTGGATTGTGGTCAATCTAACCACGGTTCTGGACCTCCGGCTGGCCGGAGGTCGAGAACAGTGGTCAAGCTTGATCCCGGCCAGGTGTTCACTGTGGTGAACCTCTGGCCGGGAGCAAACTGATGTGCACGGCCTCACCGCCACCACAGGGGATCCATTGTGGTGAACGGCGATTTCGTCACGTCTTAAATAACCCAAGGAGGAAAAATCCAAGAATCAAATCACGAAAAGATTCTCTTCACCTTTCTTCATATAATATTAATACCCATCTCTGAACCCAGAGTAAATATTTTTAAAGTGTTACATCATACTACACGTAAAAAGCCCCACAACACAAAGTTAAGAGAGAAAGAATTTTTAAAAGGACAATGTGCACTGAAAAGAGAGAAAAAAGTACAATGGACTGAGAATAAACATCACAAGTGAAAGAATAAGCAAGCAAGTGGAGCATGGGAAACATCTCTTAAGCATTTAGCCGTTCACTCACTTGTGAAATATTTTTGACAACTCTAATACTTGCTGAACTCCGCCTCACAACTCCAATATATTTAATTCTCCTCTCAATTTTAAAAATCAAATATCCACATTTGTGTGGATAAATGGGTATTCACAAAATTCAATAGAAATTGCATGCACAAATGAACTGTGGGATCTGGTCGGCACACACCACTGTATACCTGCAAAGATTTTGAAAGAGGATTATTCAGATACATTTTCTAGTAACCTGTTCATAGTATATATCCAAATATTCAGTGTACAACATTCACATAACTTATTAAACATGGAGTAATACCTCTACAGTGACAGTTCCCAAAACTATGGATTGCGATCCCAAATAGGGTTGTGTTACCTAGTCACGATCTCTACCGATAATACTTTGTATGCTTTTGCTACTGTCTGGAAGCACTGAAATCTCAAAATGGGGTCAAGCAGGCAAAAAATTAGGAACCACTGCTTTACAGAATCCATCTTTATACCACAATAGAGCCACAACAACTTTGGATATTCTGCATTTCTCTACTACTCTTTCAGGACATATAAAAGGGGGAAACAATTTTCTTCATACTCCCATAGATATCTCTCGCCAAAGAATTCTCAAACATCTGATATGTGTTTTCAAACGTGACAGTACGACAGGTGGCCATGCTTTGACCTGCGTGGTCACCCATGGTCCTGTAACATTTGAAGAGGCCCGCCAGATATTTCCCTCGGCTGGGCCCAAGGTTGGCATGGGCTGTGGCAGTTTTCAGTCGGGTCTGTGACTTGGGTCCATCGCCAAGGCACAGCCCAGGCTAAGCACTGCCATGGCCCATGCAACGCGACTCCAGACCAGGGTAAAGCAGGCCACCCCGTTTGATGACCGGCTCTACCTGATCCCAGTCTGGGGCTGTTCCAAGTGGATGTGGCGACATCAGGCCACCATGACTGCCCATCAGGGAAGAAAGCAAGCTAAGCTCAGCAGCACAGGGGACAAGGCCATGCAGCCCCACATTTGCACGTCACTCCTTCCCAGCCTGGGTCACCGACATGTCTGTTCGGCAGCCAGGCCGAATCCTGCCTGGACGAGGGCCCTCACCCCAAGCGGGATCAAAACATGATGGCGCAGTGTGCCGTCAAGTCTGAAAATACCCTACAATGATGTAAGCCCTATAAGTGATTAAAGAGTTAGATGTCTTAATTTAAATTAGTAATTGTGATTTAACATCTCACTTTATTCAAAACTACATTTATACAAACACACATTATACAACACGTATAGTATATAAAACTTATGTACTTGTATTTTAGAATACTTATATTGTAATATATATAGTTTTTAACCATTTGTCCCCTGGTGCTTAACAGAGAGAATGTGGTTTACACAGATACATTTAAGTGCAAGTCCATTACTATAAACCATAAGAAAATATATTTAAAATGTGCTAAATATAAATCCCAATTTTAAATCATGGCTTGGGGTTCATTTACACAAAATGCTCCTTACCGAGCGGTGTTTTTACCTGCAGGTAAGACTACACAGCCGTTTGTTCCGCATGGCAGGGGTTAAATTAACTTCCTGGTAACAGTAACTCTATGCGAGTTGTTACACAAACAGTTACCCAATCCAGTGTGCGGTCCCTTAACCCCAAAAGCAAGTTACCCCAGGTAACCGTTCATGTGACCAATCTCATTCAGGTACAGTCCATGGAAGGCAATGTTAGGAGCCATTACATGAATAGCTTTACCCCTGGGTAAACTAATCTGAAGTGGTAAGGAGAATTGTGTGTGAACAAATTCAGACTCCAGAGGATTGTATTAAATTCTCACTTTTTCACAAACATCCTATGTGACCTTAGGCAAGTCACTTAGCTTCTTCGTGACTCAGTTCAATACATGCAAAATGGGTATAAAAGCACTTCCCTACCTCGTGCAGAAGGTGGGGGGGGGGGGATATTGTTGTGTAGCACTCTGGTACTATGTCAATAAATAGATAGGATGTGGAATGGAGATAGAAATTTACCTTATGGTTGTAACTCTTTTGGTATGAATGGAAATCCAGTTTATGAATACTAAACTAATCCTCCCTAATAACAACCTCACAATGAAAAAAAATCCTTTAAGCACCTAGCGTATTTGTTGTGTGAGGAATACACATAAAGTAGGTTCGGTCTTTCCTCTCTTCTGTATCAAAATAAGAGAACACTATAAAGGGCCTAATTGCGTTTTGCCTCAATGGGTAATAATTTTTTTTTAAAAACCAGACACGATGTTGGGCCATTTTGCCCCATTTTACACCCAACCTCACATGCATGTTTGTGCAGATGCCACCAGATGTTGGCCCATGAATGGCCTGGGCTGCGTTGGCAGCTAGCCAAGGCTCTCACACCCAGAGCAAAGGTCTGCCTGATCAAGCAGAAGAGGGACGCAGTGGGTCATCATGTCTGCGGTGGCCCAAAGCGATGTGGGGCACAAAATGTTCCACTATATTTTTCCAGAAAATTTTCCGGTTCTAAAAAAGCAATAACTAATTCCAATAAAAATAATTTCCTCGTAAAGCTTTGAATTTGTTTGAACATTTAAACCCTATTAACTGCACTTTATAGAATTTTTTTCCTAATTTATTTCAGTTCAGCTACTTTTGGCTATTGTAAAAACATTTGAGATATTTATCCAGCACATAAAATTAACATAGTGTACTTTGAGTTTTGGTTACCAAGTACAAGTCAAATAAAAATGCCAAATCAAATCCCAATCGATTTAGGGCATTGGAAAATTTTTCAGAAAGTTTACACCAATTTTTTTTTTTTTTTTAGGAAAACCCACATCACTGGTGGCCCAGCAGACATGACCTGGATCGAGTCCACCACATCCAGCCAACCTGGCTGGCTGTTACTGGCTTCCCATCAGGGTAGTGTGTGGGGGCGGCTGGTGGGCTGCATGTTTGTGTGTCTCCTCGCCTATGGGCACATTTGTTGTGCAGCCTAACCCAGTCCAGACCGTGTCCACTGCGGCTTCCCGAACCAGCCTGGGTTGGGCCACCTGAATATTGTGTTTCCCAGGAATTTCTTGATTGTATTTTAGACCTAGTGATTAACTGTTTTATTTATATGCTTTCTTTGTGTTTGCTTATGCTTATGTATTATTTGTTATGTATGTATGTAACTTATATAATGGCTATGACGCAACTTAATGCATAATAAAGTTACTTACGTGCAGCCATCATTTCTGTTTCCACCCAGTGTCACTATGGCACACAATGGACTAATTTACCCTGAGAAGTTACACTGTAGTCCAGACAAACACAACTGAATCAATAAAATTATATTAGCTCCAAACCCTTCACCTAAAATAAAGTGTTTATGAAACGCTTTCAAATGCTTTGTTCTATTTTCTTCTCTTTTTTTTCCCCAAGCAGTAAACCATGATAGCTAATATGAAAAACAAAAATGAAAAGCTGTGACTCTGTTTTACAGCAAACTATAAAAAAAACAAAAAGAACTGTTCACTCAGTGACAAGGTTTGCAAAAGGAAAAGGAGACTATATCACAAAACTGCTTTATAAAAACACAACATGGAGTGGACTAGAAACTACTGTTAACAAAAGTTCTCAGCAACACAATTCTGTATGTTTCAGTTTGCAAAGTCAGCATTTGCCGTTGGCTTTAATGGACTAAGCAGTTAGGGGCTAGTAAACACACACCCACACCACAATGTATACTAGCTATTTCCCTTTTCTTCACATTACTCCCAATCTTACGCCCTTTTTACATGGGCAGCGGTGGAGGTTGGGTGTGCTGGCATGGTGGGGGGAGGTGGGGGGGGTGTCCTTTCCCATGGGCGAACACTGGTAGAACACCATCCCTCCCCCCCGCAGCCACCGTTTCCGCAGATGCTCCCACCAGTGAACACCCTCTCGCACACCTGTGTAAAAATGGCCTTAGACTGCACTGGCAGATGTATTTGGACTTCATATCATCTCTAACACGTTGTGTTATTCAAGTCTCTTTATCACTTCCTAAGAAATTCTCAGCCAAACTTGTGGAACTTTTCTAAAGCAGGCAAAGAAACTATTGACCAGACAACATTTGTGTCACGTTATTAAGAAACACTGTCTGATTTATTAATTTAAATTAAAATTGTACTACTATACATGTTTCAAAATTCTACAACAGTGTACAAACACTCAAACAACAAATCTAAGTTCACATAAAGAAAGTAACTACACACACCTGTGTAAACCCATTTATCTTGTTATGTGCATACATGAAGTTGAATGCAAGACCCTATGCCTGTAAATATTAAAACAGCTGACTAGTTCAATGGAACTATACACAAGTAAAATGAGGCATACACAGCCTAATGTAACTCCCATTGAAATCAATGGAAAGGAAGCAAACAAGACAGGGGCGAGCCAGATCCCCATGCCACCCCAGGGAGGGCTACTGCAGCTGCCACACTTTGGGCGTGCGGGAAGGGCAGTCTCAATGAGCAGTCCCCCACCCCCGCAGTGAAGCCAGGCAGGGAGGCTGCCATCACAAGCCCCTACACACCACAGGACTGGGTCCCCAGAAGAAGCTGCTGTGAAACAGCTGATCGGGGGCCCAGTGGAGCACGCTCCACCCGGCCACCAAACAGCTGATCGGGGGGGTTCAGAGCAGAGGAGTTCCCTCCCCACATTCAGCTGTTTGGCAGCCAGGGTAAGCACACTCCACCAGACTGATGCTTGGACTTCACCTCACAGTTGGGCTGCATAGGCTGATCAGATAGCAGACGACCCTGTGGCCCCACATTAGCCCAGATGGGGCAATAATAGCCTACGATGTGTCACCAGCCTTCTCCGGTCCACGTATACCATAGCAGTCATGCACCCTCCCCAAAGCAGAAGTGGGTGAACATCTGGCAGTCACCAAATTGATGGGCAGTTGTCTCACGGAATACTGCAAGCTACTGTCGTTTGTTTTCACCCAAAGTCTCCTATTGATTAATAAATTATGATTTTGTCTTGGACAACTATATCCTTGCCTTTACATAGCTCTAACTGATTTTTAAAGAATCAAAAATATTAATGTTTTAATTAATAAATATAAATGTACAAATGGTTTGATGGAGCTAGCCAATAGACATCCCAAAGCCTCAGCCTGTCTGATTTTGTTGCTGACAGTCTGCATGCTTAGACTGTGAGCAAAAAGGGATTGTATACACAGGCTAATTTGAAAAGAATCGGATGCATTCATTCACAGCTTCTTGATCAAGTTTACTATCCAGCCCACAATTTAAGGCTTACAAAAGGCCAGATCATTTGTACCCATTTAATAAATGAAGGCAAGCAGCAGCTTTGAGCCCTGCAATTTTATTGAAGTTTAGTTCTCTGGAAGGAGAAAAAAAAGAAATGACAGGGTAGATGAACTGCAAGGAATATATATCATCATATTGGGGGGGGGGGGGGGGGGAAGAGACACAAATGGAGAGAAAAATTTCAATTCTAGAATTAACAGGGAAATGTCTTTTAGATACAAGAATGAAAATCTTCCCAGTAAGAGGAAAGGCAGTGTAACTGAACTTCTTGACTAATAATCACATACATGTAAAATTTTGTAGCCACATTTTATATTATATATATAAAAAATATGCCCTATATATAAAATATATATATTTTTAGGCACACACTTTACATGTTCTTTTCCCCAAAAGCCGAACTGACAATGGCAAGAGCAGAGTGTGTAATTAGTTTTTATTGTTCCCTTGACAGCCATAGCTCTGCAAGGACCCCTTGCCTTTTTCATTGTAAGTGTTTTGGAAAAATGCACTAACGACAGGCATTTAATTATGGGCACAGCAACCATGATGGGACCTGTGCCAGAAGTGATTGGCAGTTTTGGATACCAGATATTTATTTATTTTTAAATGGTTATTTTTCTTCCATATGCTCTTGCCCAAATTACTGGAAAACTTGAGTTCCTTTACATTTTTCTCTGTTTAGCAGAATGCTTACGTTAGTGTCACTTCAATCCACCCATATTTCAGAAGTTATTGATTAGCTTCAGTTGGTCAAGATAATGTTGGTCAAGAAAATGGCACACACTATTTTAAAAAGCTTGAGTAATTGCTAACAGCACCATCAACAAAACAAGTTCTCAACAGCTCAACTGTTCAGAGTATATTTGGAAAACTGATTTTTAAAAATACACTTTTGTGACATGAGCTAATTGTGGCAAACCCTTAGATTTCCTTTAAACAGTTTTACTCAGTATTACAAAAATTGTCCCAATGTCTGCTATGACAGCCACTCGAGTTGTGAGGTACTTTTTCGACTGATTAATTAGCAATTGGGAGACACACTTTTTGGCAGCTCTTGTATCCCTATTATTTCCTGTGGTTTGGCACAAAAACCCTGTCAGGAGCACCACTATTTCCTCTGCACCCCTCTTAGTGATGGATCACTAATTTTTAATAAACCAACCTCTTAGAGGGTGATAAAAAGGTGTAAAAGTGTATTGAAGCAACAATAGTATAAAGAAAAAAAAGAGGGTTGTTGCAGTATGTTAAATATTATATTGTCTTTCGACTCTATGCACAGAGAGGTTATCAAGGAAACCACATGTAGCCTGAAAAAAGGGAAGGTCTTGATGTTTTGCTACTTGTTCAAAATGTTTGCCTCATCTCTGAAAAGGCCATAGTGACACAATACAAGCATTTTGCTTGCAGAACAATGTGAGATTTCTACCTCTTTTCACCCATCTCACCCCTTCCCTTCTACCGAACGAATGAAATTACTCTGTGAAGTGGCTCTATAAGAAAAATGGCCACATATTTCTGGACCCTGTGTCTGTTAAGTCTATGTAGCAGTTGCAATTCCCAGATAAACTGAACAAAGCATCATCATTCCTAAATGGTGAATTTTAGAATTTAAAATTGAAGCTATCTGGTACTACATGAAAAGTTTACAAATAGATGCAAGTCTAGGGTGAATTTTCCATCCCTTCCCAAAAAAATCCATCCAGCTCTCATATCAGTAACTTCAAAAATGCAGTATGCCATTATGGTGGCTTAAGGCACTTTATGTGCCAACGCAATGACCATGCTGTGCATGTCAGAAGGTCACTACTTTCAAATTCCAGCCTCTCTCTTTATTTCCTTCTTTCCTGAAACAATAGGAGAGGGAGTAGGATTGATAGCTCCTGCTTTGTTAAGACCTCTTGCTAAACATGCAAGAATAATCTTTCTGCCTGTATATACATACATACTGCTCCTTGCGTTCTTCCAAATTTAATGCAAAACAAAATATTTTGCAAACATTTTTCTTTTTGCACATCAACAGTATAACAATACATGAAAATGTCATGGCTACACCAATAAAACTTTAGAACAAGACAAACATCTAATGCAATTATAGGTTTCACAATCACTAACACCACATAGGATAATCCAAACGGAAAACCTCAAAAGCTTGGGACAACAAGAAAATTATATAGAATTATTATTCTTATTTTTATAGGTTAATTCATCCTATAAGAAATATTAATTCTGAAACATTGGCTTTTGAATCCTTTCTTGATCAACTGATTAATGAAAGGAAAGACTCATTTATTGTTAAAGTCTGCCTTTCCCAACACTCCAAAATGGACCCAATTATAGGGCATGAAATATTATAGTGAAACACCTGAAACAAAAATTACAGATCAAAAGGTACTCTACTCAGTTGCTAATTCTTCTTAATTGTTGTTTTTGTTAATTGTCTTTCAAGACATTTTGGTAATTCTAGGTTGAAAGCCTCTGTCAGATACTGCATGTATTTGCAAACACCCAAGTCCCACTGAAGCGAATGGAACTCAGGCATGCTGATAATGCATACACTATCTGCCCTTGGACTATGCTGTTGTCCTATATCCTATCAGTAACGGATACTGCCACCCCAGTACAGCAAACTGATTGTACTAGTAGGTTGTTATTTAATCATAAGGATGTTTAGTAATCATACAAAAATTTAGATTTTTGCTTGCGTGGCGCTAAAGAAATAGCACAACACCGGAGAACGTCAAACAGGCTGATCCTAAACCCTGCGGACGTGCGTGTGTACACAACGTGTGTACATTCGCATGCAACCAACACGACCCCCATCGCGGGGGCTATGGCGCGTGTACAAACCACACAGAAGTCGCATCCAACTCGTGTGCATACGTGCACATGTGTAAGTTGTGCATGTGGGTTTCTGAATCATGGTCAAATTGTTTGAATTTAATTGCTTAATTATTTTATTAAATTAATGGAAATGTATTAAACTCATGTTCATCTGCAAGTATAAGAACATTGCATCTCACCGGGAAACAAAATCATTAGTTTTACTAATAGTTCCCTATGAGAGTTTATAATGGGATTTGAGGGGCTCTTCATAAAAGATAATCTGAATAAGTGGAATATCTAAAATCTACAAAAATGTAGTGTTTCATAGCTACTTACAAGGAGGATGCCAAAGTGCTCAGCTTGTATTGGATGAAAAACTCAAGTACAATATGAATAAGCCCACTATTGGCAAATGTTCGCTCAACAGGAATGAACGGAAATTTTGGGGAAGAAACAGAAATATATTCTGTTCTAACAAACAGTGAATGTCAAAATAATGATTAATTGTGGAAAGAGTATGTGTTATATGAAAATAAGTAGTACACAAATTTTAACCCTAAAAAGTCATGCCAAACATATGCTATAAAACTGAACAAAGTACTTGGCAGTATTTTAGCCAACTAAAAGAGGGCAAAATAGAAACCTCCCACCTCTCACTCCAGTTATTACTTCACCAAATGACTTGCAAATGGTTTAACTCTTGTCGACACTTCATTCTCATTTCACTGCTCCCTTCAGGAGCCGAATAGGTTCAAGTCAACCAAAATGGTTCTTTCCAAAAGAACTAGATGTGAACTGAAACAAAAGGCAAAAATTAGCCTAGAAACCCAGAAGCAGCAATGTAGTAGAGTGTTTTTATTTTGGCTACGCTGATCTTTACTGGAGTAACATAGTTACTTAATGATGAAAAAGAAAATTTTAACACATAAAACTCACAACTGTATATATTGCACTTAAGGATTTCATCTGATTGAAAGCCTTTGTCCATACCACACACTGGAGACATTGCTTGTTCACTAATCTAATGAAACATAGGCAAAAAGGATAGAGCAAAAAGTATTGCAAATTGTAAGGAAAGCTGCTTAACATGAATTATCTACAATGAAAAGTTATTAGCAACTCGATACACCTTGTCTAGAAGCAGATCTCTTGCACATTTCACTATTAAATGACCCCTCGCTGGAATGCATTTTAGCGCTCCCCCATATAGCTGTAACAAATCACAGAAAAACTGTAGCATACTACACAGCTCAACACTGGTGTCAACCAGTAACACTCATCTACATTTTACAGAAATTTTTTGAGGGGGAATAAATAAATAAATAAAAAAGGAGTGAACCCCATATATATTCTCTGCTTCAATGAAAAATAAGGATCTGACCGTGCATTTTCCATAAACCTGTCATCAACAGTCAAATATAAGAAGGGTGTTCCTCAAGATAAAGGATAATATTTGCTTATTGGAAACTATACAATTTTATGAGTGACGTCCCATCTCATAATCATTATAAAAACAAATTTTCTCCTTTCTCTTTGAATGGTTAAATTTAGTGTAGATTCTTTATTTACTCATTTTCAAAATGGCAAACCGACTGGATCTTGTGGCTTTACTATTTTTTAGCAATCCAATTATGGCTCCTTAAAACCTAGGGCCTCCACTATGAACATGGCAGCCTACAGAATACTACCCACACTCTTACATGAATTTGACTCTCTCATGATCTATATTATAGAGCGTACGATGAATTCAAAGTGCAGAAATGCCAGGAATAGTTTTGTGAAGGTTTTTTTATTTTTCCATTCAACTACACTGAAATGCATCTCACTATTGTTTTCTCACAATAGCTGTAATATCACCAGAAAGGTTTCAGTTAACTTGTCTGTTTATTTTAAAACATCTCCATTTCGTTATGTTGGTGTGCTGCTGACTGACTACATTTTTAAGTGCAAGTGCAACTTATAACAGAACCCTCTGTTCTCAAACAGTGAATATACATCATTAATCATGAGACCAAAGACTTTTTTTTTCCCCCAACAGCGATCAGAATTGGAGAATGAAGAAGGATGGAGTGATTAGAAAGAGAAATTCTGTCTGCATTTTACTTTGTCATTTCTTTTTATATACAAGACTTAACCTGGCAACAAAAAAAAAACAAAAAACACCACCACACTTACTAGCCAAGGAGGAATCAAATTTAACTTGTAGTTTCTTGCATACCATGACATGGGTTATTTGTCAATATCATTTTCTCCAAAGTGATCTATTCCTTCATAGCATTGTGAACTTCTGACAAGCAGCCTGTTTTATAGGACTTTTTAACCAACACCTAACATTTTGGCCTGTAATTTCACGTATATCTATCTATCTATCTATCTATCTACCTGGGGACTAACCATGTGTGAAAGATGCAAGATAATGGGGGAATTGCCAACAACTAAAAAAAACCTCACTCTACACACCTATTTTTAATAAAATGAGAAATTTAGTACAGCAGCTGTTTGAACAACAAAATGTTTGTCGTTTCAAAGACTTCATTGATTTGTATTTATTTATTTAACATTTTTATTATCCCGCCCCTCCTGCCTCAAGCAGCTCGGGGTGGCTCACATCATACAAAATATTAAATAAATTGATTAAAAATATGTTTTATCTAGTGACATATTCCTCTATATGCCTATGTATGTATTTACATATGCACCTCCATAAGACTGCAAATGCCAGTATTCCTAAAGGACTCATTGTATTCATTCATTTTCTCAGTCCAGCAAGGAGCTGGTAGACTGCTGGGATCATAGCAACAGGGAACAGAAAAGACCCATCTTTATCTGTCCCTTTGGAACAAGAAATAGGGCCAATCGGTAGAACGCAATGAAATGCCTTCATCAAGGACATTTGTAAAATCTTAAATGGGAAGAATTTCAGGAGGGTAATTTTTCCCGCTTAACTAAGCATCTTCGCTTCAAAGATGAAGGCCTGTAAAACTACTACTCACTGTGCAGGTTTCGATTAGGGACACAACTGGTTCAGGATTCCATTTTTAAAATAGGCACTACATTTCAGAGACACAAGGGTTAAATTAACACAAAATTAAGCTATGAGGAATTTGCTACTGAGGGCTGTTCTGCTAGACTTTTGATCACAAGAAATTGATTGGACTGGACTCCCTAGAAATAAGAGACATACTATATACAAAACAATCTCAAAACTTCTCATACTTGCATAACAAGAGACGCCCTCACTCATCAATACCACAGCCAATACCTAGGTTTTCCTGCCACATTCCCAACATTGTTCCAAACTGGGCAGTAGGAAGAAACTGAAGTGACTTCTCTCTCCCTAACTCGACAGCCATTTCCATACAATCCTTCTCTTTTTAGAATAGATCTAGAAATATTACTAGACTTTAAAAATGCTTTAGTCAACATATTACAGCCAAGGATTTCAAACCAAGGTGCGTAAAGCCAAAAGGAAAGTATTTAGATAAGCAAACTGATTTTGAAAAGTGCTGAGCCCTTCAAAATCAGTGAAGGCCATGAATGTTCAATAGCTCTGAAATCTGGCTACTTCTTTAAGGCACTGATTCAGTAAAGTTGCATGCATGTGCGTACCTTTTATTATACACGTACACTTAAACCTGTGCATGAGTAGTTTCCTGAATACAGATGTCTTCCTGACATCAGGGCATACGTGTCTACGTCTGCTATGAAGACACCACCCTTGGAAATCTTGGCGTACCATATATAATTCTTACAATCACCAACTAATTTTTTTATTGCGTACTTCATGCTGATGATAACTATTTTGGCAAAATTCTAATATTGATATTATCAGTTCTAATTATGAAGTCATAGTTGCAGATTAAAATTGTTTCAGTGCTATCAAATATTTATAGTTACTAGTCTTTTCTCTGGTTTTTATATACACACACCGTACCACACACACACAAATATCAGAAGAGGAAAAAATATATATACACACACACACACGTGTACACACAATTATTTGCTGTGGGTTAAATATTCTCTTCCTACCTCTACAAGGGGCACTGACTTCTGTGGAATTGATTGCCAGAGAGAAATGGGAATGAGCTGTCCGTCTGTATTTATTATTTTAAGAACTGACCAGAAAAAAAGTATTTTTAATTCTCCTTGAGACTAGAGTTAATATTAAAAACCTACATAACCTGCAACTCATTGAGATTACTTGTGTACAAATTTCTTATTATTTAAACAGAAACTGCCACTTTGGGACACAATCCTGCAAACACTATTACACCAAAGCATACCTCAATTTGACTTCAAAATAAAGCTGTGGTAATAAGTGCTGTGCTTGCTGCTAAGCATTTGCAGGCTCATGTCCTCACAGGGGAGATTTGAATGATTAGCAGGAAACTGAAGTCTCAAATGAAATATATATATATATATATATGCTGCATTTCCAAATGAACTCTAAAAAACTATATTGAACACTGCACATGTAACAGAAAAATACTACTATTTTTATCTATAGTAAAGTGATACATCTGTAGGCATAGCTTCAAGACATACATTTTAAGGTGAAGGTCAGAATTCAAATTCACTTTTACAACTCTCAGACTTTATATAGAAAGTTTCAGACTAAACTTTCTTGAAAAACTTTACAGTCACAAATCATCAGAAGTTACAACTAAAGTCTTAGCAGATCGCTTATTCTAGCATTATTACAAAGCCTCATTTGTAAGAGAAGCCGAGCATATTTTTAAATTTCGAATCACATTGTGATGTTTACTATGATGCATGCATTTTATTCATTTGAGTGTCACATTGGGAAGAAAGCAAACTGATACTTATGATTTATCTAAAAATATGTTGGGTCTTTTAAATGCTATTATTCTACTCTTTCATATACTTATACCGACTATTATAGAAGACACTTTTATTCTAGCAGCACTAAGCCATCTATTCCAAAATCAAACACTAACCTTGCTAACATTTAATTTTAATTTTTTACATTAAAGGCAGAATTCTTCATACTTCATCATTGTAATCAGTTATAACTTATTAGGTTCCATAAACTAAAAGCAGTTGAACCTGTAAGATGTCAAATAACTTTCAAATACTTTACTCAAAGTTTTGAATAAACTTGTACATTTTTCTTGTTATGCAAATTTGAATTTATTACCTCACAAATTAGTTTCATAACTTTAAAGAAACATAATAAAAACAAACAATGTACAACAGCTGTATTAGAGGTCAAAGAACAAGAGTATTATTTTGCCTGTCAAATCTGGCATCTGCTTTTTAAGTATCCTTTTTAATTTCCATACCTTACCAATTATAATATGTACTTAGTACTCTGAATTTAGAAATATTAACTACGTAACTATTTTTTACATTTCTGATAATTAGACCAATTTTTACCTTTTGAATTCAGATCCTGACAGTTGAACTACAAAATACAAAGCAATTTTTCCTTCCACATTTTATGTCCATCCAAGAGATGTTTGCCTGTTTTTACAGTGCAGATTATGAACTTTGAAAGGCATAAAACAAGATACAGGTTTTAAAACTACTCTACAGGAGAGAAGAGAAGCATATTTGAACTGTGCTCTTTATCTTTTTATCATATTTTAAGTCTGGTAAATATTCTTCTTTTTGAACAGACACTTTCAACATGAAATTGATACTTTCAACACTACATTAAATGACATTTTAAGGGAGAAAGGAAGTTTGGTTTTTGCAGAGATAACTTTAAATAATTTTGTAATTAGCTCTCTCTAGAGTTTGGAGGATAGCAAAACAAAGTTCCTTTGCAGTTTGCAGATGTGGAAAGATTATGTTACAAAAGGTTCACATTTAAAGTTATGTAATACATCTCAGTTCAACCCTCTGAATATGTATAGGACTTATTTCATTGTTACATTATTATTTATGTTCTAATATTTGTACCTATTTACATCATATGTGTAACAGCATTGAATGCAGGAAGTAAAATCTTAGACTTGCTTCAAAAATTAGCAACATATGCAACATTTGGTCAAATTTAGCACCATAAACTTTTCTTTCTTCAGGGCTAAGATGGTGGCTTTGCTGTTGTGTTGTGTTTTTTTGTTTGTTTTTTTTAAATCAGTTTTCAGTATTTATGTATTCAAAGATACTCTGATCTTTTTCTAAGTAATAAGAAAAACTTCTCTTTATAAAAAATATATATATTTTAAAATATACACCACTGAAGATGATGTGAATTATGACTATCCCTTATTTTACTTTATGCTATCACCTGTCCTTTATGTCAGTTTTCCTTAACAGAAAAGCTGTCAGCACAAACAAAATTAAAGTACTGGACTGCCTAGCAAGCTCATGACACTTTAAAATTTTTCCTCTTAACTTTGGTATCACCTATTTCGAAGCCACTATGGAATACAGAATAGAACTGTTTTCTACAGGCAATGCAGGTCTATTAAAAAACATGACCTGTGACAAAAATCAATGTGTTAATCTCAAACCAAACAGCAGTATCAGAAGCATTAAACAAAGATAACCTAAGATAAAATGTCCTCAAACTTAGACTAGCTTGACAGGTTAGGGGAGGGGGAAAGAGTCTACTCACATCTACTTTAACAAGGCAAAAACACCCAGGTGACTTTTTACCCAAACACATACATAGGAAATAGTTTTACTGAAGTAAAGGGGAAGAAATATCAGAAACTGTTAGACTAAAACCACTATTTCAAAGAATGTCCATTTAACATTTTCAATAGGAAGTTTAGAAATAAGAATTTTTCTTTTTCATCTACAGCTGTAGCATCCAGCACAGGGAACAAATAAAGCTATATAAGAATTGCTATTAACAATCCCAACTAGAAAGCCTGGGCTTTATTTGTCTTGTCAGCTATAATAAAAGCCATCTATCTCGTATCAGAGTGACTTCTTTCTCTCATTTCTTAGTTATGCTAACTTCATTGCAAGTCAGTGAAAAATAGCTACACACACACACATTTAAAAATGTGGTTGTAGCCCAGCAGATGCCCTTTTCTTGTAAGAGTATCACTAACTATTGCACTTGAATTTGCTGTGACAGCTTGCGCAAGAGGAGCTGCCCTTTTCATAGGAAACCTTCAGTCCAGGACGAATCTGACTGCTGAAGCACTGGGAATTTGGAGACTTCTCTGCTCAGTTAATGTGACTTAACCAGCTAAGATGAGATGGAGATTCCCTTCACCCCAGGCAGGCAGATGGGCTGAAGCAAGAGCTGGGGAGTAGCAAGAAAGTTACTCCTTACTGAAGCTTTGCCATGCAACAGCTGCCACTGTGGATGCCAGGAAGCCGGCTCCTCTGCGATCTCACTCTGAAGTATAGCAGAGTGAAAAGAGAGACAGAGAAATCCTTCTAGAGCAAGTTCAGTTGAGCTTCGACTACAGTCCCCTGGACTTCGGAGTAGGAGTTTCACCGGCTCAGAGTTCAGGGGAAAATACACCCCCTTCTTTCCCTATATATACTGATTCATGTGGCAAACCCTTCACACAGGCGGCTCCACTCACCTAGACTGGTAGGAGCTGCTCCTCTAGTTTCTAGGCAACTTTTGGGGGCGCTCCGAGGAGAGTCCAGCTTAGCTGGCAGGCACTGGAGCCTGCACTTGGTATATGCTCCAAGGAGCCAGTGTGCTGAGCGTTCGAGAGGAGCCTCCTCCCCAGGCATTTCCAACGCAGCCTCCGGGAGAAAGTTTGCGCCTCTCTTACCAAGGCGGAGTAGTTTCCGACGGCGCTGAGCTCCAAACCCCTCTACATTCTCTTCTTCCCTTCCCCCTGAGCCCGTGGAAAGGCTGGGAACTCCTGAGCTGGATTTAGCCGCCCCCGCCCCCCCCCAGCTGAGCAGCGGTCCCTTCTTACCTGGGGTTGGTGCTGTTCCAGTAGACGGCATAGCGATCGGCCACCGCCTTGGAGCCAGGATCCTGGCTGAACACACACATCCAGAGCACCAGAAACACCAGCATCAACATCTCCACGTGCAACATCACGCCCGGCCAACAACACGCACAGGCCGGGGGAGGAACCAAAAAATAAAGTCACCGACACAGAGAGCCGAGGAGGGCGACAAGCAGGGGGCACCGGGAAGGCTACAGCCGGCAGATCCCCCCCCTCCCCCCCAAAAAAAGTCTATCGCCGCGGCGGCGGCCGGGCCGAGAAGAAAGATCCTTGCGTCCCTTAAAGAGCGGCTGGAGTTTGCTCAGTCCGGCAGGGGGAGGTGGGAGCCGAGCCGGGCAGCAGCAAGAGCAGACGGCGGGCGGTGCACATTCACCGGGAGTCCCGTGCAGTAGAGCCCACGGGGAGACATACACCAGCCCGCAGCGCCGGGAGAAGGCTGCTCTCCGGCCCCCAGCAAAGCTGCTCGGCGGCTGCTGCTGGGAATTGCTGGGAGCGAGCGGGAAAGGCTTGGTTTCCTCTCTTCCTTGGCAACCGGTTCCTCAGGTAGGTGGCAGGGAGCGAGGAGGAGGAGGAAGAAGAGATGGATGGGAAGCCGCCAGCGATCCTGGGCCGGAGACGTAGCAGCAGCAGCAACAGCTCCTTAAAGCGAGTCCAAAGTTTCTCTCTTCTCCCTGCCCCAAAAGCTCTGCCGCGCGGCTGGAGTTGAGCAGCTTGCTCTGCAGCCCAGAGACTTTGTGCGGAGGGTTTCCTGTCCTTCCTGTTCCTGGGCAGTGGATGCACCGAGGAATGAGAAACAGCAGAGGCCAATCCAAGGGATCGCACGGCTGGAACCCAAGCGAAAGAAAATCGCTGGATGAGGGAGAAGGAGGGAAACTCAAGCCCGCAGAAGTGGAGAAGCAAGCCCACGAACTCCTCTGGTGCCGGTGCTGTCAAGTCGCTTCCTCTGCACAAGGAAGGAGATGGAGCCAGAGACAAGATGCAGAAACCTCCTCCTTCAGCTTCCCAAAGTGTGTCTGTTATAAAGCAGGTCCTGTCCCTGGAACATCAACTTGCGAGGAAGGACAAAACAGTTTGAAAGAGAAGGCGCGGGGGGAAGAAACCACCCCACAGATGACTACATCAGAAAAAGAAACCACCTTCTTGAGCTTGCCCGGCAGCTGCTCCCCTTTTTCCCTCTGAAGCAGCAGCAAGGAAAAATATACCACCCCGGCAGGCAAATAAATA
Source organism: Sphenodon punctatus (assembly GCA_003113815.1). Taxonomy (NCBI): domain Eukaryota; kingdom Metazoa; phylum Chordata; class Lepidosauria; order Sphenodontia; family Sphenodontidae; genus Sphenodon; species Sphenodon punctatus. The sequence goes on along the minus strand of QEPC01014879.1, from coordinate 36,794 downwards.
AACTTGAAAGCAGCGGCTGGCGGGGAGGGATCGCAAAGAGCGTCGAGGATTGGAGGAGCAAAAGACAGCTTAAAAAAAAAATGCTTGGGGGGGGGGGGAAGATCTTCAAACAGTCACGCCCCCTTTTGCAATGATCTGTCCCTTCACTGCGTGTAAATCCGACATCAGCCGCCTAGGAAAATCTAGGCGCGTAGTGTGCTGGATGTCTGTGTGCATGTGTGTGCAACAGACCTGAGCTGCACAGATATATACACGGTATATATATACATACACATGCGTGTGTGTGCGTGTCAGCAGAGAGATCTGGAAGCCTGGGCGTGTGCGAGGAGTATATGCACCAAGGAGGCGCAGGCAGCTAGCTCAGAGCACGGGCGCTGCTGGCTGATCATGTGGGATTTTTGCATGCAGTTTATTTGGGAAAGGCGGGGGGAATTTGCCGCCGTAGCCAGTCAGGGCACAGCCTGCTGTTTGCTTACAGATTGCTTTTTTCCCTTTCTTTACTCCAACCCGATTGGACTGCAACACGAGAAAAGAGGCGTTTCCTTCCTCTTCTCCCCTCCCCCATGCCAAAAAAAACCCCAACCCCACCTTCCTGAAACCTGACTAATTGAATTACAAGGAGAGCGGAGCGGTTCGTCTATACTACAGCCTTGCAGTTGGAATGTAACCATTTAAACACCGGATCTAAAGACAGGGGTCCCCTCGCCAACTAGGGGAACAGCCTCGCCATCATTTAGGCTTTAGGTTTGAACGTGTGGCTTAATCTCCATGGAGGATACAGCATCAGCTGGGATGCGACTGGATCAGTACAATTTGTTCGCAAAATGCACCTCTAAAACCTTAAACATTGCATAATCAAATTAAAACCGGGCTGTTGTTTTACAGTCTGGAAAGCAGATTTCTAATCTGCTTTGTTTTGCTTTTAATCCTCTTCTTCCCACAAATGCGTTTTGGAGTTGTAGGCAGCTGTCTTTAAATTGGTTGGTTAAACCAATAGCTTCTAACAACCTGGGCTTGTCCGGTACGCTAGAAAATGATTAGACACAAACGGTACTAGGCATGCATCAGGCAGCAGTGAAACCACTTATTTAATGCGGCAAACTGAGCCACCTCATTTGCACATTTTGCACATCATACATTTCAACTGGAAGGATGAAAACGAAAAGCCCCGGTTGAAGCACTGGGCTATATTTCATTAGCATTTCTCTAAGGACAGAAATGGCATCATTATGTACCAGCTGTATCTGTTATGCTGCGTTGATAGGGAAACAGACCAGGTGACCTTTTCCATTGCTAATTTAAAGGTGTGTGCCTTGCTTCTACACGCACATGCAGCCCCTCTCACATGTAATTGCACCCAAACGTATACAGCTCCCAAGTCTACAAAAGCAGATTGTAGCGTCTGGACGGCTCGTCAAAGGCTCGCCTTTCCTTAAGAGCAAGGACGGGCCACTGGCGGTGGGTGACACAGCTTTAAAATCCCTTTAGGTTTTTTCCCCAGTCTACACTGACGATCAATACGCCACAGATCTAACTATCTTCTTGTCCCAGGTACAGGTGCCTTGTATGAAAGGGGTCACTTTTAGTTTGGGCCTGAAAGTTTGCCTCTCATACTGTATTTGCTGTGATTTCGACACAAAAATCCCATTCATGTCATGTTTTGTCTCTTGTCCACTTGGTCTTGATGTGTCTTCAGTTTTTCTCAGTAGCTTTGAGTTGTTTGAAAGCGCCCAGACTCCCTCCAGTGGCGGATTATCATGCCACACTTTACCTTGGTACAGTTTTTCTTAGTCTTAATAGAAAACTGAGCAGCACCCATAAAAATCCACTCGGACCAATCGATAGGGTGGACTCAAGGTCCCCAAGAAAGGAAACGGAACTAATACCTGTTTAATTCCTGGTTTCTTTTTTAAATGAAAACTCCAGAATAAAAGACTAATATTCATAGTCCTTCTACATTTATTCCTTGATGGTATTGCTCATTTTTAATGTGTGCAAAGTTTATTTTGATTTATATTTTCCTGTAATATAATACTCTACTGTATAAAAATAACTTATTTTCCAGAAGCTTTAAAGAGAAAGGAGAATTCAGTTTTTCCTCATCTAAAAAAGGCCTTTAAATTACAACCCTGAGGCTAATGCCACTTGAAGAAGAAAAAATAAACCTTGAATCCCTAACTTTTGTTTAGCTGTGATTTTGTTCCTTTCATTGTCCATTGCTAAAACGGACTTGACTAAACTTCACTCCAAGCACAGCCTTCTTCTGCAGACCCAAGAATATTTGCAAGGAAAAAAATCAAAACTGAAACCTACCAAAGACCCTCAAAGTTGTACCAACATGCCTAGTTTTTAATTTCATTAAAATCAGAATTTCTTTAACTTTTATCTTCCTTTTTGTAACTTTTATAAATGCCCTGACTTTTGGTTCTTCAGCCTGGGTTCTTTGGAAGAGAACGAATATATCTAATGTTAAACTTTCCATAAAGCTATTTTGTCATATATTATATTATAGCAAGAGGTTACATTACTAGGAGTAAATAAATATTATTTTGAGAAATTCTCTGTTAATCTCCTCAACAAGGACTAAAGGAGAATTTTTTCTACATTTCTTGTAAAACGTGCTTTAGGAAAAGGATGACTTATCTAAATCATTTTTTAAAGACACTGTCCTACAGCTACTGGAGCTCAGTTGCCCTGTACGTTCTGTATTCTGTGACCTATTCTGTATGTTGCCCAAACACACACACCCTGCCCCCCGTCTGTGCTGTTAAAAGAAAGGAAGTGCAAACTCATCAATGAAATTAGTAAAATGAATATTTGTCTGTTAATTCTAAAGTGAGACAACTGGTGGTTGTAGCAGAAAGACACAGCTGTCCTGGCACTGTGTTCCCTACATTGCAAGCTGTAGGTGACCATAACTTATTGGGTAATAAACCACACAGAGGCATAACAATTTAGATCATAAAATCTGTCTTTAAAAAGGAAACTTGGTTGTTAATACCAGGATTTGGGGGCTTTGTAGATGTCAAAATGCAAGAAATTCATACAGGCACGTTGAATATTTACCCTTCAGTGAGATGTCATCCCACAGTCTAATGCCTCCTTTTGTGGTTACATATTTAAACAATTATTGATGTTAAAGTTATAAACTGCTTCTGCATGCCAATAAACACCTCCGGGCAGGGCATGAATTTAGTAGAATCATCAGGTCAGTTAACAAGTGACTTGTTGAGCATTAACATCAATTACATTTTTCTGAATGAAGTATTTTCAAAGCAGGTATATAAGCAGTAGAACGGAATTGCCCTGTGACTAGCTTCCATAGTCTTTCTTCCTGTCCACAGTGTTAGCATATGTTTATATGTAAATTATTAGTTATTCCTAAAATAGGGTTGTGACTGCTTTGTTTATACTGTGCTGCTGTTAATCACTAGACTGAATAATCAGCTCAGGTATCTTGAAATAACTGGAAATACTTAAATATACCAAAGTTTAGACTCTTATTATGCAAAGAAAGATTTTGTTTTTCATGTATTTTACCTCAAAAGCAGCATAGTATCTTTAAAGCTCTCACAAAACTGTAGTTGCTAATGTAAAGAGGGATAAATTACATATTGAGCCAAATCCTGCTTGCTTTATTTATGCAAACACTCCTACTGTAGCTATTTATTTTTAGAAGCATCTCTGAACAATAATTTTGTGCTTGCTAAATAATTTTAAAAGACAGTATACACAAAATAGGACAGTATACACAAAATAGCTTAAAATTCTCTTTCCTGTTAACTTTCCTGTTAACTTTATGTAGGTCTTTGGTTTTCCTTTTTCAGTGTTCATACTTTTAAAGTAAACATTCGTTAATCACTCATACTGAATCAATTACTTCAGTGACAGCAAGATTAGCCCCCAGATTTTTATCAAGGGTTAAAAAATAGGGAAAGGGAGAGAGCAAGTGGTTGGTATCACAAATGGCCTAAAACTACAAATGGCCTAAAAGGAACAAAATGTTCCTTTCAGCAGTTTTCTGTGCATATTTCAAATTTGACTTTTACATTTTTGTTCCAGTGGGATATAATTGGTTTAACCTAAACAAACAAATTTTGTTTATATGGTTGACTTTCCATATAGGAAAAATAATCCTGCTCTGTATAAAAGGACCATGAGTCTTTAATAACATGAGTTTTGTTTGTTATATAAATTGAAGAGTCATTTAGGAACTCCTGAACATCTAAATTTCTTACATTGTCTTTAATCCTTTACTGATCCAATTAAGCTATTGCTGTAGAATAATTTCAGATAGGAGCCTCAGATCCAAATTTTGAAAATTAATGACAATGAAATTAATAGTAATAAATCCTTCCCTATTTTACTGTGATCCATGATATTTTTGATTACTAAAGAGCATAACAGAAAAAATATTTAACCTAGTTTACATAAAAGATGAGTTGTACCAAACATCATACAAATGTTAGAGAGAGCCATTCAGGTCTGAACAGAGCAGTGTATTCTTCCCTTTCCAGCAAAGACAAATATTATGAGTCAGACAAGATTCTTTTGGGGTGATTTTCTGACAAAGATTTTTCTTTTTCTCCTTCTGGAAGACATGTTCACATGCTCACACATGAAACTTAGATATGTAGTTTTCCTTTTGAGAAGGTAGTTTTGTGAAGGAGTTGAACAAATTGTCACAGATAAACCTAGCAAACATTACTTTCGAAGTATTCTCTGATGGGTACAAATCAAACTTAAGGAATGGAGTCAGGACTTCAGATTCAGTTCCCTCTGTTCCAATGACTTGTGATGGGATCTTGGTGATGTACTCTTTGGGCGTTGTCGCTGCATCCGGAATGAGACAAGGACACAATATCTGGAATTTAAAGGCCACACTCTTTATTTCAGATTCACATTAAAAATCACATCAAAACACTGGATGGGTTCTGCTCCTAATCCCTACGAGGGTCCAGTACCAACTCTTTAAACATCTAATTTATGGCTGCCTGGTATGGCACCCAGGTACCAGCCATCTTAACCATTCTTACCTATCTCATTCATCCATGGACCGAAGAACTCCATTGGATGACCTGA
>QEPC01014879.1:9963-24283 GCA_003113815.1 Sphenodon punctatus | reverse complement strand
GTGTGATTGTTCGTTTGGCGTTCATGCTGTTGTGTTTCCATCTCAAAGTGGTTGTCATGGTGTTCTAGTTGTGTGGTGAACCTTAATCTCCCATTTCCATGCTTTTGGGGTTTGGGTACAATTGTTCTTTTATGTTTTTCTGGAGGTTCTTTGGTTTGGAAACTGATATTTACCCCCAGTGTTTGGATTGAGAGGTGGTTTTGGACAGGAGTATACATCGTAATGGTGGGGTTTTGGGTTTGGAAATTTGTGCAAGCCTTAACTGTTCACTTAAACTGGAGGTTTTGTGTTGGTAAATTTCCTTTGTTTTTTGCTCATGCAACAAATTTGATTTCTGTTTTTACTGGTATTGTAGTGCTCTTCAGAAAATGCAATCTTAAGGAGCGGGGTCGGTTTCTTTGCCACCACTAGAAGTATACTAGCAGTGCTAGTATCTGTACTAGTAAATTCATTAAGTGTATCAGAGTGCTTTAGGATTTAAGTATGCTAGCACTTATAATATAGAGCACCCCCTCCCCATGTCTTCTCCCCCTTCTGCCCAGCCTGCTTGCAAGTACCCATCTCTGCCATTGTGCTAAGTCCGTCTGCACCAAGTATTTCATAGTGAATACCAAGTCTCCTCTAACATGGAAGGGTTTAGCAAAGTTAGTGTCCAAGTTGAAACATCAGGGTCAAAGCATGACAAAGCAATAGTTGAAGAGAGTAGCAACTAGGTGACTGTTGCATTCTATAGAGAGTGTGTGTGTGTGTGTGTGTGTGTATATATAAAAAAATATTATATATATATATATATACACACACATACACACCAATTTATCTTATCCAGAAAGTTACTTTAAATAACTGACAACAGAAATGACAGTTCTTCAAACTGAAGTTATAAAAAATGTTATGCATATTAAATAAATTTAAGGTGAAACCACACAAGATTTTATCCCACTTTGGGTAATGTTAACACGTCATGCAATGGCTTGCATGCCCAGCGGCTACCAGATGGTTGCCCTAAGTGCTGCGTCCTCTTCAAAGGGTCAGGGATGCAATGCATAGTAACATTGCTGAAAGTGGGATAGCCCTGCCCATGTGGGCCCTGTGTAGCCTGGCAGGATCAGGCCCGGAGAAGCGCGTTTCTCCCACCTGTCTAAACAACTGATTTCAGGGGAAGAGTGCCTGGGAAGAGTGTACGTGCTCTTCCCACCTGCCTAACATCTGATCATGGGGTAGGGGGTCCTGGGAGAAGCACACTTCTCTCACGCCCCGTTCCCCCACATGTCCCCTTCCCCCGTAATCCACTGTTAGGCAGCCAGGAAGAGCATGCGCGCTACTCCTGGGCCCCTCTCCCCTGTGATCAGCTGTTAGGTGGGTAGGAGGAGCATGCATGCTCCTCCACACACACCCAACGTCTGCTTAGTGGCAGCAGACCCAATCCTGTAGCACAGCAGGAGTCTGGACATCCAGCCCCATGTGGTCATAGCAGGAATCTGGACATCCAGCCCCTCTTTAGCCTATCCTGGGGCATGGAGGGGCTGCAGGAGGGCAGATCATGTGGCCTGCCCTCCCTGCCGAACCAAAGTGTGGCTGCTACAATTGCCTGCCCCAAGGCGGGTGGGGATTAAGTCCCCTCCAGCTCATGTGGCTTTACTCTTAGTCTTTATTCTTTGCTATCGTTTTACCATCCATCGTTAGAGAGATTTTTTACACAGGTTTCAAGGGCTCTTCTTCTGTACTTGAAGCTTATAAAGCAGTTTTGGATCTATAGTGTATGATTTTAAAAAGTGAAGAATTTAACAAAAGGTTTGAACCTATCTGTAGATTAATAAAAGGTAATCCTGAAGTATAGGTACATCCCACACTTTCACAAAAGACCATAGAAGTGAAGGGCCTGCGTCATTACTGGTACATTGTAAAAGAGAAGTATATTTTCATTAAAATAATTCACAACTAAGGGTAAAAACAGGTGTGATGGTGGCCAGCTTTGGCCCAGGACCCTCCAGCACGTGTGTTCACGCACTGCCATATATTGGCCCGGGACTGCCCCAGAGCAGGTAGGCAGCAAGCCCAGACTGCATCCTCGGAACATCTACAGGGAAGCAGCCAAGGACCCTTTTGAACACATGTTTCTGATTCCGCCATCCCCGCCTTGGGGATGGGCAGTCATAACCAAGTACCATGGCTGGTCACCATAGCTGTCCATCAGGGGCAGAGCCAGCCACAGGGCTGACAGGACAGAGTCAGCCACCCGCACGTTTGTTGAACTCTGGCCGCAGGCATGTTAGTTTGGTGACCTGACCCAGGGAGGTGTGGCCGCTGTTACCTGAGCCACATCAGGGAGCCACCAGGCTGCCTACACATCTGTTTTTAAAACTTTTTACCGTAAGATCTCTTAATGAGAGACCGTGTAGTCTGTTTGTATCACAGCATTTAGCATTTTTGCGTAAACAAAAGAAAACAAACTAATTGTTTTAAAACTTTTAGAATCCTCTGTCAGCAGGGATATAAAGGAGGCAGTTATTGTGGGAAATAATACAAGTTGTTGAGGAAATCATCTAATCTGCTATCTCCTATGACAATATAAAGGTTTTCATTTTGAGCAACAACTGATGTTATCTACTGTGAAAACATTGGTACTTTTTCTGTGAGCAAAAAAAAGTAGGCACTATTTGCAGTATTAATAATAATAATATTTTATTAGGCGTAACATACGTTATTGGCAGCAAAAACCACAGATAAAAGCATACAAACACAGCAACATAGACAAAGCCAATACAACAGAAGTTTGTTGACTCTAACCCCCTACCAGACCCCCTTTAAGCTCAATTACGGAAGCAAGCCACTCACTATTCCTGGGGATCATCAAGTCTTAAAGTCAAGAAAATTCTTCAGCATTCCCATAGATTGTTTCAAAAAACCACCCACCGCCTTAATAACCTGGGAGTTGGAGTTATTAAGTAAGTGTCCCAGGAGGTCCCCTTCCGCCCATCCTGACAGGTCAGTAAGAATCGAGGACAAATATTTTGCCCTCGCGCTGTCGTAGAGGTGGCAAGAAAGCATAACATGAGCTACCATCTCAACAGACTGCATGTCAAAGGGGCAAAGCCTATTCAAAAAGGGTGTGCCCTCCAACCTGCCCTTGTATACCCGAGTCGGAAGGGCATTCACCCGGGCCATAAAAATAACTTGCTTATCCCTAAAAGGCACCTTAGTATCCAAATACTGGACCATACTGTCTTTATCTGGGATCCAATGATAATATAAACTCAGATGGGGTGATAGGTTGATCTTGGCCACCTCCTCCTGCCTTCCCATATCCGTGACCCTACTCAATACCTCCTTCCAAGTCTGGGCCTGAGATTTGCCCTCAAGGGAGCTCACGGAGAGCCCAATTTTAGCCAAGGACTCCCCTACCCACACCTGCCATGGGTTCATAAAAGCGTCCTCCCTAATACCTTTAAGGAGTGGTGAACACTGATCGAACTGTAATTTGCACCAAAACTTCAGGGCCCTAACAGCAGCATACTGGTGCCAACTGGACTGGCCAAATTCTAGCCTCAAGGCAACAAAGGGAGTACCTCTTGGACTTGCCAAGGGGGACTGAAAAAACCTGGCCTGGATCGTGTCTATTTTGTGAGGGGCAAAGGGCGCCCAAATCTCTGCCCCGTATAGACATTGGGCCCTGACCTTGGCATTAAAAGCCCCTACTGCAGCCTTTACCACCCACCTACCAAGTTTGACAAAAAAAAATTGACTATCACCAAGGCGGCGGCTTTAGCCAAGGCCTTGGCCCGTCAGATATGCTCCCTCCAGGTACCGGACTTGTGAAAAATTAACCCAAGATACTTGAAAGAATTGGCTTACTGAATCGTCTGCCCACCCACCACCGCCCACCTATGCTGCACCCTCCTAGAGGAGAAGATCATTACTTTTGATTTGGCAAAATTGAAAAACGGTAAAGGAATCCATCTGCCGAGTTAGCTCAATTCGAGTCTGGGATAGTAATGCCACATCATCAGCATACAGAAGCACACCTATTGCCCTAGCAGCTAACCTTGGTGGAAAAAAATCTACTTTCGGCCATCACTGGGACGATAACATTAATGAATATATTAAATAAAGTCGGGGCCAGGACACAACCTTGACGAACACCGACCTGAGCATCAATAGGTGCTGTCAAGTGCCCCTGCTTATCCACTTTTACTCTGAGTTGGGCATTTGCATGTAATGAAACAGTCAGCGGTAGGAGACTACAATCTATTGACGATTTCGAAAGCTTCCTCCAGAGGGTAGATCTATCCACCGAGTCAAAAACTGCCCTTAAATCCAAAAAAGCAACATACAAAGCCCTACGCGAGCTAGTATACTTGGAAATAAGATGGAAAAGGACAAAGCATAACTCGGTGGTAGATCTACCCTCCTGGAAGCCGGCCTGTTCTGGGTGAATTATTTTCTTGCACTGAGTCCACTCCACCAGTCTGCCTAAGAGAAAACGGCCGTAAATTATTTGCACTATTATTAAACCCTACTTTAAAAAATTTTTAAAAATTAAAAATAGATTATGATGCTGCAAGGCATCATAATATGAAGGAAATTTTCCAATATATTTAAAGTTATTTACGATTTTACCAATTGGGGATTTTCCTAGTGTGTATTAGGATATGATTTACAGTTGCCAAATCAAAATTTTGAAAACAAGACACACTATGGAGCTGTGAAATCCTAAATTAAGGATCATGCGTTCTGTTATGTAGAGCTGTGGGATTTGGAATTGCTTTGCAGACAAAATTGCTCATATTCACCACAACTTGGGTGCTGCCATTTGAACCGCAGAGTCAGGGTTTGGGGTTATGGAAGCTTGGTCTTGCCATGTTTGTTTGGATCTGTTTTAATTGGTATCGCCCACTAAGGGAGGTGCTTGGGGTGATGAGTTGTGAATTAGATCCTTGCCCATCCTGGCTGGTAAAAACCAGCTGGGAGACATTGGAGCCATTGTTGGTTGGGGTGGTCAATGCCTCCTTATGGTAGTGGACGGTGTCAGACGCCCTTAAAACAACAGTGGTTTGGCCCATGCTTAAAAAATGACCTTCGGACGCTGACTCCCAGGCCAGGCCAGCCTGTCTCTAATCTTCCTTTTTAGGGAAGGTTATTGAACGGGTGGTTGCCCAACAGCTCCAGGCTCATTTTGACGCTATCGGATTCCTTGACACGTTTCAGTCAGGTTTTTGTCCTCCTGGGTATGGCACAGAGACTGCGCTTTTGGCTTTGATCAATGATCTGTGCCTTGAAGTGGACAAGGGGGATTCTACCTTGTTGATCTTGTTAGATTTTTCAGTGGTCTTTGATACAGTTTATTTTTTATCATTTTTTATTTTATTAACTACCCCGCCCCTCCTGCCCAAGGCAGCTTGGGGCGGCTTACAATAAAAGTTTAAAACAGTATAAATATAAACAATAACACATATATGAAACAAACGCAACCATAATGGGGGACGTAAAAAATCAAATCTACCCCCCCCAACTTAACTCCCTCCCTCCAAACTTCACCCTTCACCCATCTCCCTCACCAAAAGCCTGGCGGAACAGCCAATTCTTACATTGATGACAGAAGGGGAGAGTTCCAGAAGGGAGTTCCACAGCCAAGGGGCAGCCACTGAGAACACCCTCTCCGTAGTCACCCCTCGAACAACTCAGACTGCAGATGATCATGGGGTTCTGTTGATACAACTGTGGGACCTAGTACGCTCTTGAGTAGTTCCTCTCCTTCCTGTTGGGGAGGTCTCATCAGATGTTCCAATTCCAACTTAATTTATATCCCGCCTCTCTCCCGAAGGACTCGAGGTGGCTTACAACACAAAAATACAAAATACATTCTGGGTCTTTATTCCACACAGGAAAGACCCAAGTCATCAACCATATTTTAACATAATATACTAACATAAAATACAATATAATGTTGATGGGTGATTGCTCATCATCCCCTCAGGACCTCCTCCATGGTGTCCCGCAAGGTTTTATTCTGCTGCCCTTCCTCCCCCCACACCTTTTTTCAATGTGTATCTGAAGCTTCTGGGCAAGATCATTTGGAGGTTTGGGGTAAGATGTCATCACAACCTCTGCTGTGAATTGGATTCTATTAGATCTGTCAGCTGCCTTTGATACCGTTGACCATGATATGTAGGCAATCCACTTGCAGCACTGTGCCAGGGTGGGCAGGATTGTTGTTGAATGGTTCTGCTCTTTCCTGGCCAGAAGAGCTCAGCAAGTGGTACTCAGTAATTATTTTTCATCTCCCTGAGACCTCTTGTGTGAAGTCCTGCAAGGTTCTATTCTNAAGTTACTTTAAATAACTGACAACAGAAATGACAGTTCTTCAAACTGAAGTTATAAAAAATGTTATGCATATTAAATAAATTTAATAATTCCATCTGCCGAGTTAGCCCAATTCGAGTCTGGGATAGTAATGCCACATCATCAGCATACAGAAGCACACCTATTGCCCTATCAGCTAACCTTGGTGGAAAAAAATCTACTTTCGGCCATCACTGGGACGATAACATTAATGAATATATTAAATAAAGTCGGGGCCAGGACACAACCTTGACGAACACCGACCTGAGCATCAATAGGTGCTGTCAAGTGCCCCTGCTTATCCACTTTTACTCTGAGTTGGGCATTTGCATGTAATGAAACAGTCAGCGGTAGGAGACTACAATCTATTGACGATTTCAAAAGCTTCCTCCAGAGGGTAGATCTATCCACCGAGTCAAAAACTGCCCTTAAATCCAAAAAAGCAACATACAAAGCCCTACGCGAGCTAGTATACTTGGAAATAAGATGGAAAAGGACAAAGCATAACTCGGTGGTAGATCTACCCTCCTGGAAGCCGGCCTGTTCTGGGTGAATTATTTTCTTGCGCTGAGTCCACTCCACCAGTCTGCCTAAGAGAAAACGGCCGTAAATTATTTGCACTATTATTAAACCCTACTTTAAAAAAATTAAAAAAATTAAAAATAGATTATGATGCTGCAAGGCATCATAATATGAAGGAAATTTTCCAATATATTTAAAGTTATTTACGATTTTACCAATTGGGGATTTTCCTAGTGTGTATTAGGATATGATTTACAGTTGCCAAATCAAAATTTTGAAAACAAGACACACTATGGAGCTGTGAAATCCTAAATTAAGGATCATGCTTTCTGTTATGTAGAGCTGTGGGATTTGGAATTGCTTTGCAGACAAAATTGCTCATATTCACCACAACTTGGGTGCTGCCATTTGAACCGCAGAGTCAGGGTTTGGGGTTATGGAAGCTTGGTCTTGCCATGTTTGTTTGGATCTGTTTTAATTGGTATCGCCCACTAAGGGAGGTGCTTGGGGTGATGAGTTGTGAATTAGATCCTTGCCCATCCTGGCTGGTAAAAACCAGCTGGGAGACATTGGAGCCATTGTTGGTTGGGGTGGTCAATGCCTCCTTATGGTAGTGGACGGTGTCAGACGCCCTTAAAACAACAGTGGTTTGGCCCATGCTTAAAAAATGACCTTCGGACGCTGACTCCCAGGCCAGGCCAGCCTGTCTCTAATCTTCCTTTTTAGGGAAGGTTATTGAACGGGTGGTTGCCCAACAGCTCCAGGCTCATTTTGACGCTATCGGATTCCTTGACACGTTTCAGTCAGGTTTTTGTCCTCCTGGGTATGGCACAGAGACTGCGCTTTTGGCTTTGATCAATGATCTGTGCCTTGAAGTGGACAAGGGGGATTCTACCTTGTTGATCTTGTTAGATTTTTCAGTGGTCTTTGATACAGTTTATTTTTTATCATTTTTTATTTTATTAACTACCCCGCCCCTCCTGCCCAAGGCAGCTTGGGGCGGCTTACAATAAAAGTTTAAAACAGTATAAATATAAACAATAACACATATATGAAACAAACGCAACCATAATGGGGGACGTAAAAAATCAAATCTACCCCCCCCAACTTAACTCCCTCCCTCCAAACTTCACCCTTCACCCATCTCCCTCACCAAAAGCCTGGCGGAACAGCCAATTCTTACATTGATGACAGAAGGGGAGAGTTCCAGAAGGGAGTTCCACAGCCAAGGGGCAGCCACTGAGAACACCCTCTCCGTAGTCACCCCTCGAACAACTCAGACTGCAGATGATCATGGGGTTCTGTTGATACAACTGTGGGACCTAGTACGCTCTTGAGTAGTTCCTCTCCTTCCTGTTGGGGAGGTCTCATCAGATGTTCCAATTCCAACTTAATTTATATCCCGCCTCTCTCCCGAAGGACTCGAGGTGGCTTACAACACAAAAATACAAAATACATTCTGGGTCTTTATTCCACACAGGAAAGACCCAAGTCATCAACCATATTTTAACATAATATACTAACATAAAATACAATATAATGTTGATGGGTGATTGCTCATCATCCCCTCAGGACCTCCTCCATGGTGTCCCGCAAGGTTTTATTCTGCTGCCCTTCCTCCCCCCACACCTTTTTTCAATGTGTATCTGAAGCTTCTGGGCAAGATCATTTGGAGGTTTGGGGTAAGATGTCATCACAACCTCTGCTGTGAATTGGATTCTATTAGATCTGTCAGCTGCCTTTGATACCGTTGACCATGATATGTAGGCAATCCACTTGCAGCACTGTGCCAGGGTGGGCAGGATTGTTGTTGAATGGTTCTGCTCTTTCCTGGCCAGAAGAGCTCAGCAAGTGGTACTCAGTAATTATTTTTCATCTCCCTGAGACCTCTTGTGTGAAGTCCTGCAAGGTTCTATTCTGTACCCTCTCCTGTTCAACGTGTATATGCAACTGCTGGGCAAAGCTATGAGAAGGTTTGGCATTCAGTGTCATCAATATGCTGATGACACCCAACTCTACCTCTCATTTTCATCCGACCCAGACCCGGTAGTCTTGGTGCTCACCTGGTGTTTGGCAGCTGTGGGGGACTGCATGAGGGCGAGCCTACTGAGGCTGATTCTGGACAAGATGGGAAAGGCAGTGGGATTAGCATCCCCCATCATTGATGGGGTTCTCCCCACAGTGGTTCCCCAGGTTCATAGTCTGGGAGTACTCCTTGATTCCCATNTAGTGGGTGGAGAGTGTCTTGTGTGAAAATGCCCTTTGCCTCATTTTCCCCATATATAAAAAGACAATATATTTTCCTTCAGTGCGAGCCATTAAGTTAATTCATGCTTCTAGATTCTTGCTTGTAATTCATGTTTTAGATTCACAGCTGAGAAGCACTATAATATGAAACCAAACTACTTTGATTATCTCTTTGCAAATTTTCATAGGTGTATCAGTAGTTGCTTTTTTTCTCTCTCTCAAAAGTTCTCTCTCACCCCTAGAAATGTTCTCTATTCTTCTTGCAGTCTTTGCTTGGACTCTGCTGTTACATTTAATGAAAGTTATCAATAACCATCAGCACTGCTTACATTTCAAGCTGTCAGTTCAAAATCTGTGCATCTGTCCGTGAACACCCGGAAGCACTATAGCTCACCAATTAGAAAAAAGATCAGAGCTGTTTATAGACATCTTCAGCACATATCTGTTTGGCTGCTGGCCTGGAAACTTTAGAGGTTAAATATATCCAGAAAGGCCTTTGAGAAAAAAGCAGAGGATTTCTCTGAGCTTCAAAATTTTATCTTAAACAGTTTTTCAACAAAACTTGTGTTATAAAGAATTATGGGGAGACTTTCAAAAGCATAAATAAATGTTAGATGCCCCAACTCCTGTTGATTTTCAGGGCTTAACAGTCCTTTGAAAATCCCTCCTTTCCACCCTGGTATATTGAATTCTATGTTCAAAGCATATTTGTAGAACTGGACATATTTCCCAGCTAAAATAAACAGCACACGGGTACTCAGTATCTTGGGCTTTTCACCTTGAAGTTTTCATTTTGCTCAGTTTCAAAATTTGTATACTTGAATATTCACATTTTTAAAAAAGATGAATGCTTTTAAAAAAAAGATTAATGCTATAATAACAAGGTTATTATATATATTTTCCCTTTGGAATTTGGTCATTTTACCACTCTGGTCAAAAGTTGCTGTTTATTTGCATGCTAACAAAGTTTAAATTCACGCCCAAGCTACTCTGGTTTTCCAATAATAATGAATCGGAGTAACTGCAGGATAAACCAAGCCACATGACACTATTTATTTATTTATCACCAACATGAAACCTCCGGCTTAAGTAAACAGTTAAGGTTTGCACAAATTTCCAAACCTGAAAAACCACCATTACAATGTATACTCCAGTCAAAAACCTCCTCCCAATCCAAACACAGGGGGTAAACATCAGTTTCCAAACCAAAATACCTCCAGCAAAACATAAAAGAACAATTGTACCAAAACCCAAAAAGCATGGAAATGGGAGATTAAGGCTCACCACACAACTAGTACACCATGACAACTACTGTGAGCTGGAAACACAACAGACAACATGAATGCCAAACAAACAATCACACATGAACCCATTCTCGCCTTAACTAGTGGTCCCTGACAAAAGACATTCTGATCTAGGCACTATTAAGTTCATCAATATTCTCTTCTGACAAACACCAAGAGAAAAGAAGATTAGGAGACACCTTAACAATAGCTTTGAAAAATAGGTCTAACTTCCATCACCTGATTGTGTAAATCCAGTTTTTAAGGCTGGTGGGGGGAAAACAAAATCAATTTTTTNGGGAGTTCCACAGCCAAGGGGCAGCCACTGAGAACACCCTCTCCGTAGTCACCCCTCGAACAACTCAGACTGCAGATGATCATGGGGTTCTGTTGATACAACTGTGGGACCTAGTACGCTCTTGAGTAGTTCCTCTCCTTCCTGTTGGGGAGGTCTCATCAGATGTTCCAATTCCAACTTAATTTATATCCCGCCTCTCTCCCGAAGGACTCGAGGTGGCTTACAACACAAAAATACAAAATACATTCTGGGTCTTTATTCCACACAGGAAAGACCCAAGTCATCAACCATATTTTAACATAATATACTAACATAAAATACAATATAATGTTGATGGGTGATTGCTCATCATCCCCTCAGGACCTCCTCCATGGTGTCCCGCAAGGTTTTATTCTGCTGCCCTTCCTCCCCCCACACCTTTTTTCAATGTGTATCTGAAGCTTCTGGGCAAGATCATTTGGAGGTTTGGGGTAAGATGTCATCACAACCTCTGCTGTGAATTGGATTCTATTAGATCTGTCAGCTGCCTTTGATACCGTTGACCATGATATGTAGGCAATCCACTTGCAGCACTGTGCCAGGGTGGGCAGGATTGTTGTTGAATGGTTCTGCTCTTTCCTGGCCAGAAGAGCTCAGCAAGTGGTACTCAGTAATTATTTTTCATCTCCCTGAGACCTCTTGTGTGAAGTCCTGCAAGGTTCTATTCTGTACCCTCTCCTGTTCAACGTGTATATGCAACTGCTGGGCAAAGCTATGAGAAGGTTTGGCATTCAGTGTCATCAATATGCTGATGACACCCAACTCTACCTCTCATTTTCATCCGACCCAGACCCGGTAGTCTTGGTGCTCACCTGGTGTTTGGCAGCTGTGGGGGACTGCATGAGGGCGAGCCTACTGAGGCTGATTCTGGACAAGATGGGAAAGGCAGTGGGATTAGCATCCCCCATCATTGATGGGGTTCTCCCCACAGTGGTTCCCCAGGTTCATAGTCTGGGAGTACTCCTTGATTCCCATCTCCGCCTGGATGCCCAGGTGGAGGCTGTGGTGCATTTTGCCAGTTACATCTGGTGTGGCGGCTTTGGCCATTTGTCTCAGACTCCAACCTGGCCACTATCATCCATGCATTGACTGGATTATTGTAATGCGCTCTACGTGGGGCTACCCATGGTGACAGTTCAGAGACTGCAGCTGGTGCAGAATGTGGCGGCCTGTCTCCTCACAGGAATGGGTTGCCAAGAGCACATTACACCAGTGCTCCGTTCTCTGCACTGGCTGCCCATAGTCTTCCAAGTCCAATTCAAGGTGTTGGTGCTTACCTATAAAGCCCTATACGGTCTGGACCCCATCTATCCGTGGAACTGCCTCACTCCCCGGGCTCTGGTTCAACCCCTGCAGTCGACCGGGAGTGCCCTTCTCAAAGTGCCCCAGGTATGCGGGGGGGGCACAACTGTGGAGAGGGCATTCTCGGTGGCTACACCAAGGCTATGGAACTCGCTCCCAGAAGAGGCCCAGGTGGCCCCAGACCCCTCCTCCTTTCGACATCAATGCATAACCTGGCTTTTCTGCCAGGCTTTTGATGAGGGTGGGAGGACTGGACTAGGGTGGAAAGGGTTTGGGGGTTCTTCCTGAAGCCTCTATTTAAATGAACTGTTGTATTATTTATTTTATATTGTATCGTTGCATCTTATGATATTTTATTAGTCTATTTTTTTTAATGTTTTGTTAGCTGCCCCGAGCTGCTTTAGTAGGAAGGAGGGGTGGGATATAAGCCTGTCAAATAAATAAATAAACATGCTGATGATATTCAGCTCTACCTCCCCTTTTCATCTGATCCAGGTCCTGCAGTCTCTGTCCTGATTTGATGTCTGTCTGATGTTGGGGACTGAATGAAGTGAGCCCATTGAAGCTGAATCCTAACCAGACTGGAGCGATGCTGGTTGGCCTGCCTTGTGACTTGTAGGAGATTGGGACATCTGTTATTGATGGGGTCCGGCTCCCTCTTATTGATCGGGTTCACAGCCTTGAAGTGCTTTTG
Organism: Sphenodon punctatus; assembly: GCA_003113815.1. Lineage (NCBI taxonomy): Eukaryota > Metazoa > Chordata > Lepidosauria > Sphenodontia > Sphenodontidae > Sphenodon > Sphenodon punctatus. The sequence continues at coordinate 11,559 of QEPC01014879.1, read as the reverse complement.
GATCCCTTGCTGCACCTGGAATAACAGGAGCACTTTTTACTACCTCCATCTAGTGAGGAGGCTGCAGACGTTTCTTTCTGACTTAGATCTGGCCACTGTCATCCATGCTTTTATCACCTTGAAGCTAGATTACTGCAATGCGCTCTACGTTGGGCTGCCCTTGATGACTGTTCTGAAGCTGCAGCTGGCGCAGAATGCGGTAGCTCAACTTCTTTTCAAGACTGATTGCTGGGAGCACATTACCGTATACACGGGGCTCTGAAGCCTGAACTTGGCTACCTATAGCTTTCCAGGCACAATTCAAGGTGCTGGTTTTGACTTTCAAAGCCCTAAATGGTCTGGGTCCCATATATCTGATAAACCACCTGTCCTACCATGTTCCATTACGGCCCCTATGGCTGACCGGGAGCACCCTCTTGAAGGTTCTGTGGGACTAAAGTGCACACAAGCATTCTTGGTTGCTCCCCCCGTTTAAGGGGGTTTGTTTGAGTCTAAGCAACTTCCGAAGGCAGTGTAAAACATTTTTATTTGAAATAGCATTTGGTGGGTGGGGATGGGGTGGGTTGTGTGGTTGTTGTTTTTTTGGACTATGGTTGTGGGGGAGGGTAGGAGTTTCTATTGTTTTAATGTTATTGTTCTTTTAATAATTGTGAGCCACTCTAAGCCTCTATGGGAAGGGTGGCATATAAATATGAATAAATAAATAAATAAATAAATAAATAAATATGTAAAAAAAGGATTGCCTGTTCATGTTCTGTAGAGCTGCAGAGTTCCAAAATAAGGGGAATTCCCTTTAAAATAGATTTTTCCATTTGGGAGCCCGAAGAGTGGTTGCACTGTGTGTATGGGGTAAAAATCCCAATTGATATGTTATACTTTGCATGCCTTTCTTGCAGTCTAGGGTCAGAGGATTATAAGTAAGTTTCAAAACATTAGGCAAACGTTTTAGGAACCACTGCCTTAAAATAAAAGAAATTTGGCAACGCTAATATGATTCGTGCTAGAATTTTGCCAGAAGAGATATTATTTGTATAGTATATTATTTGTGATTTATTTGCATAGTATATTATTTGTGCATAGTATAGTATATTGTGATTATTTGCATAGTATATTATTTGTGATTTCTCTCCACACTTAATGTTCTTATACCTATCTTCTATACAGACTCATAAGTAACAAGATGGGTGTACTTTATTCAAACATAGTGCACTACAATATAGTGCTATGTAGTTCTGGGGTATGTTTGTTCTACGATTGTATGCACTAATGTATGATTGATTAAAATACAGAGTGTCTGGTTCTGCAACATGTTGAATAGAAACCCTCACTCAAGAGGAACTGAGGTTGCTTGGTGCTTAGGTTTAAACCAGATACATTTAGCACAGAAGCATAGTTAGAAGAAAAACTAGAATTAGAAAATGAAATACAGCAACAGACACTAGGGGTGGGAAACCGGTAAAATCCGGTATCCGATAATGCCGGTACCGGGCGTACCGGCATTATCGGATTCGACCCGGTAATCCCGACGGACCGCCCGCCGCCGCCAGAGCTCCCAAAGGTAAGCGCACTGAACGTTAGTAGGGGTGATCCCTGGGG
>QEPC01014875.1:474388-486754 GCA_003113815.1 Sphenodon punctatus | reverse complement strand
GCATCCAATCCGCCACGGCCTCCAAACATTGGGATAGCAATGAGACAGCAGGGTCTGAGTCAGTTGAAAAGTAGAGGTCCAGCTGAGTATCATCAGCATACTGGTGACATCACACCACGAACCCTCTCACGACCTCCCCCAAGGGCTGCATATAGATGTTAATGGAGACAGAATAAAAACCTGCGGAATGCCACATGATAAAGCGCAGGGGCACGATGTCTCATCCCCCAGCACCACCTGCTGGCTCCTCCCTGAGAGGAATGAACAGAATCATTCAAGAACAGTCCCGTCGAGACCCCCCCAGGTCACGCAGCCACCTCAATAGCAGCCCATGGTGCCCGGTATCAAAAGCAGACGAGAAATCTAGCAGGATAAGAAATGTTGAACATCCTGCGTCCATCTCCCGGCGGAGGTCGTCTACCAAGGCCACCAATGCCATCTCAGTGCCATAGTCGGGGCGGAATCCAGATTGAAAAGTGTCTAGGAAACTGATGCCGTTCAGATGCACCTGGAGCTGGAGCGCCACCGCCCGCTCAATAACCTTCCCTAAAAAGGGAAGGTTAGAGAGAGGTTGGTAACTGGCGAGGGCATCCACATCCAAAGATGTTTTTTTCAGCAGGGGGCACACCACAGCCTCTTTGAGGCAGGGCGACAACCTCCCCTGCTGCAAGGATGCATTTACTACCCTTGCCAGAACCGTCCCCAACGTCTCGCTGGAAGCTTTTACTAACCAGGACGGGCACGGATCAAGTTCACAACATGTGACCCTCACAGACCCCAGGACATCCGCTGCATCAGCCAGCATCACTTCCTGAAACTTCCCCCACAAAGCTGGACCGGACGGGGTCTCCATACCCTCGCACTCTTCCCCTACTGCTCCTAATCCAGTGTCAAAGTCGGTTTGAATCCGAGCAATCTTGTCTTCGAAGTAGTTGACAAACTCCTCACAGCGGGCTTGGGACAAGTCCCCATCGAGGCGGAGGGAGGCCGTATTAACCAGCTCCCGCACCACCCGGAACAGCTCCGCCGGGTGTGACTTCGCAAACGCTATGAGGACAGCAAGGAACTCCTTCCTTGCCGTCCTCACAGCCTCAACATAGGACCGCAAATGGGCCCTATGGAGAAGACGGTCGGAGTCAGATCGAGTCTGACACCAGCGTCGCTCTAGCCTCCTGCCTACATACTTCATACACCGCAACCCCTCAGTAAACCAAGGGGTCCTGCGGTGACTAGACCGAGGCAGGGGGCGTCTCGGAGCCACCCTGTCAATGGCCTCCTCCAGCAAGTTGTTCCAATGCTGGACTAGCTCATCCAGAGAGTGGCCGTCCAAGTCCAAGGTTAACTCCCTCAGGACCTCTTGGAACCACTGGGGTTCCATCAACCTCCGAGGGTGGACCATCCTAACTGATCCCTTCCCATTCTGGAGGGGGTGCGCTAGAAGATCGGCCTGAATGAGATAATGGTCCGTCCATGACAAGGGCACTGCTGTAACCTCCCCCACAACCGGACCCCCCCGCCTCAAAGCCAGAACTGAAGATCAGGTCAAGGGTATGTCCCCCCATGTGGGTTGGGCGGATAACCTCCTGGGGCAAGTCCATGGTTGCCATGGTGGCCATGAATCCTTGCTCCGCCCCAACAAGGCCGGCATCGGCGTGGATGTTGAAGTCCCCCAGAACCAAAGTCCTGGAGGAGCCCAACGCCACCTCCAAGGCCAGCTCTGCTAGATCGATAAGGGATGCCACCGGGCCTGGAAAGGAAAGGGCCCGGTACACCAGCAGCACCCCTAGCTTGCCCCCGGCCAAATCGAACACCACGTGAAAGACCTCAATACCCATAATCTCCCAAACTGGATACCTCCTAACAGGCCACTCCTCTCTCAAAATAATAGCTACACCACCTCCGCGGCCACCTGTGCGGGGCTGATGCTGCACGGCATACCCAGCCGGAACAAGTTCTGCCAAATTTGGACCAGCCAGATCGTCCAGCCAGGTTTCCGTGATACATGCGAGGTCCATGACCCCATCCAAGATTAAATCCCCAATAATTGGGGCCTTGTTCACAACAGACCTCGCATTTAATAGCGGCAGCCTCCCACGTACGGACCTTGGACCTGGCTCCTCTCTCTTCCTCAGTGGGGGGATGGCGACCTCCACCTCCCTGAGGCACCTTGGTCCTCTGGGTGCATATGCCATCGGACCCCGTGGACCATACCATCCCCACCCCAATATGACCCCAATGGCCACGCCCTCCTCTCCGTCCACCTGATCCTGGCCCCTCAAACCTGGCTGCTTGCCCAATAGTCCTTCCCCCCCTCCCCCATACCAAACCCTCCCCCCGCCCCCTGGCCATCCTGCTGCCACCAGGGGCCGGTAGAGGCCATACCTCCCTCGTCACCCCTCGGCTTCCCTCTCTCACTGGGACCGGAGCCACCCCTCCACTAACCCTCCCAGTGCTCCCCCTGCTGCCACCAGGGGCAGACACTGGGATCCACCCCCACTCTTACCCACCCCTCCTACACCCCCACCCTACCATCCTAGCCCTGTACAAAAGAAAACACACAAGGACAACAATAACCCCCTGCCACCCCCTGAGGCCCCAAAGCGCCCCAAAGCACCATGACCTTTGGCCTCGGACCTTCGGCTCGAGGCCTGCGGCTCGTGACCTGTGGCAGGCCTGCTGAGCACGGGGTTTTAAAGTGCTCAGCTACTTCCGGGTGGGGGAGGGGATAGGTCAGCCCTCTCTGCTGGCTTCTGTATTCCCCCCGGACTCCTCAGCACTCCCAAGATCTTTTTGTTTCCCCCCCTGCAGGTCCAGCAGCTCGGGGCAGAGCAGAGCAGCAATGACAGTGGCAGCGGCAGTGGGAGCCCCTCTTCACCAGCAGCGGCGGTGGCAGCAGATGGAAAAAGCCCCGCACAGCACAGTGAGATGTCCCAGAACAGGTGAGTTCCCCCCAGGTGACTTTGGGTTGTGGGGAGGAGAGGGAAAAGAATGTTCTAATGTAGCCTTTCACAATATAAAGCAATTAATAATAAAAAGCTAAAAAATAAACAACTAATTAAATTAGGGCTGTAACCATTAATCAATTAGTTGAACCAATTAATCTATCAATCTGTCTAAAACTGATTGAATTTTGTCCCCTGATTAATCGGTTAGCTGCCAGGAGCTTCTGACAGTCCATAGTTCTGAATTGTAGCTCCAGGGAATGTGTTCCAGCAGAAAGCAAGTTCACCCAAGGCATGTAAATTAGGTTAATCTATGAAAATCTATGTAAATATATGCAAATGTATGCAGATTTAATTTGATTAATTGATCGATTAATCAACAAAAAGGCTTAAACAATTAATCAACTGAGATTTTGAATCAGGTTGCAGCCTTAAAATAAATTACTAATTTAATGCAGCAAGCATGTGAACTAATGAAATCTCATCTCCTAAGGATCAGGGAGATGAACAGGTTTGCCAACTCTCTGGGTTTTGCTTCAGAGACTCAGGTTTTGGCGTCAAAATCTCTGGGCTCTGGGTATACCTGACAGCATGATTTCTCCCAAATCAGGATTCCTGTGGCATGGCCAGGAGAGGCCTATGGAAGAGCTGCCACAACCACTTTCCAGTTCCAGCAGGAGTGGCAGCATTGTATGACTCTCCCACGCTTCCCCACAAATCAGTAGCCACATGGTGGTGGGTAGTGCCTCTCTCCCCTCTCGTTACATGCAGGAGTAGCAGCAGCAGTGAGCAGTTCTGCTGTTCCCACTGGCTTCTACTCCTCTCCACTGAGGCCACTATGTACCCAACCCCTGTGGAGTGTTATGATCAATAGAAAGGTGACAACTCCAGCGGTGAACTATGCTCAATATAGTCAGTGTGATTATCCAGCTACAAAAGGAGCCACCTTTCTCTTCCAGTTTGTAAATGGGCACATCTGGGGGGCGGGTCCATGTGCGATGTGTGGGACAGCCGCTGATCACCAATGCATGTCAGGTGGGGGGGGTTGGAATTCAAATGGGGTGCAGGGATGGGTGGGCGCCCGTACCCACACACATTTTGGCCTGCCCCCACATGGAGCATCCTGGATTTCCTCCCACTGTTCTGCAAGTGGGTCACGGCAGCACGTCTCCCCCACCCCACAGCCTTCAGGTGGGCATGTGGGATGGGTAGACCTGCATGGGTTCATCTCATCTAAAAATAGACAGTGTAACAGGGTGGCCAGCTGTATCCCTCACATATCACTTTCCACCATATAAGAAAAACAGATATCCACAGTATTCTTTTTGCACAGAATTTACTTGCCCTTCAGGATAGTTCACTTCTCCATTGTGAGGCATCATTTTCAACAACAAAACAAAAAAGGGTTGTCCCCACATTGGTAGGTGGCACCAGACACCGAAATGTATTGAAAAAGCCACAATTTTATTTAATTAAAAATAAAGTGGGAATGGATATACTCGCTCTCCAAATACCCCCAGTCCAGAACTACCAAACCAAATTTGACCTAGTGTGGTGACTGCCCTAGGGTACCACCTGGAACTCTCCCTTGCCCCATCATGCTCTGATTTCCATCCAAGGACCTTTTCCTTTAATCCAGCCAGACCCCATAAAGGGATTCTGAGGAAAGGGAGACAGTTCTGATACTTCCCTGTGATTTCTCGTATCCCAGAGAGTGGCGCCGCTTCTATCAGCTCAACAGGAAAATGTTAAATCTCATGGTGCAGATTTCCTCAGTGGTTGGCTCCATTCTCTCATCTCAAAAGGAGGTACCTCAATTTTTTCCCTGGATTCCTCCCTGCCCTCTTCCCTATGCCCACAATATCATGTTGTTGCACAGGCCCCCAACTGTTGTGACAAGAACATGTGACTTAACTGAAAAAATAAACCCATGCTTAAACAGTCTCTTAAAAAAACAAACGCAACCAAACAAAAAGCAAACACATACCCCAGCACAAAGAAGGAGAAGGCACGGAGGGGAGAGGGGCGGGGGGGGGGGTTTGAAAAAGCCAACAGAGCTGCTCCTGAACAACAGAGCTACAGTCGGTGCTGGGTTTTAAAAAAAAAATGTTGCTGGCCTCATTGCTCAGCAATCAACATAGGACCTCAGTTGGGTGCTCTCTCACTAGCTCAATAAGGCTGGCTTGCCACACCCTGAGGGAGGGGCCGAACCTTAAATAAACTCAGAGGAACTCTCATCACATGAGGATTCCTCCTGCCCAAATCCTACTCTCAGACTAACGGTCTGATTTCAAACTAAGCTCCTCCTCTCCCTGACAGCCCACATCTAGTTTCCTGCCCCTTCCATCTTTCATGGAGAGCAGGTACAATGGTCCTTTCCCCACCTATGGAGGGAAGAGGAGAGGGGCACTCTTTTTTCATTGCTTTGAGAGTCCTCATTTTCAGGGACTCTGGTTTCTTCCACTCTGCTCAGGATTCCAGCTTTAGATTAGTGCTGAATCAAAATCACCTGTTCATGACTTGAGAGGAAACCCCTTTCCGAAATCCTCTTTTTTTTTCTTTACCTATAATGCCATTGGATAAATTCCAGCAAATACTACAGTAAGTAAGTAAGTAAATTTATTTGTTACAACTATATGGTTATACAAAGGAAATAACAAATGACATACAACAACTATAACATATAAACATAAAGATACAATCTAACATTCAGTGAACCCTAATACATTGTCAGTCAATCCCCAAAGAAATAATCTAAGACAGTTTCCCGAAAGCCTTATGTCTACAAATCACAAGGGCTTGCATTAAGTTTGCAACTTTTTAAATTAAAAATTTCTGAGTTTTTGCAAAGAGACAATTGACCTTATATTCAGGATCCCAATGTTCTTTTCCTAACAATAAGGGTTCAAGAAATTTTACTTGTAACTCGGAGAAGCGAAAACATCTAAATAAATAATTCAACAAGTCTTCGGGCTCACTGCTCCCACAGGAGCAAAGTCTTAGGTGAATTGGGATTTGATTATATCTTCGTTCAAAATGCTCAATTGCATTGGTTGAAATCGAGCCAATGTTAGAGTCCTTTGAATAGCAAAATTAGAATTATACTAAGATAAAGCTCAAAGCTATGGGACAACTTAAATTTAAAATACCAAGGGGCAATCTCTACTCTGTCCGAATCACCCAAATCAGTTTGTCTTACAATATCACTTAACTGGGATTTGATTAAAAATTAATTTCGCTTGATTATCTGAACAATTTGCAAAAAACCTCAGGTGAATAATCAGCAAATTGCAACATTTGATGTAATTTCTTATACCAAGAATAAACTTGCAATCTAGACAATTGTTCCAAATAACAACGTTTTGGGAGCCTGGAATCTGGCATGGTCTTTAGCCATTTATCGCCTATCCCTTCTCAGGTTTGGGCTAGGTATTTTCTGGACATATACACCCCTACAACGATATCACTTGAGGATGACTTGCCAGCTCCCTGTTTAAGTGACATTCCGCCTTGACCGGGGGTTGACCAGCTGGAGGTCAGTGACCTTATAGATGCTTGTGCAAATAATAAGGCCCTTGGCCAAGACCTATTATCTGCTGAATTTTTGAAGCAGTATAAGGACTGGTGGGTGCCTATTCTTGCAGCCCTATTTTCTGCAATCAAAAAATCGAGTCGTATACCCTCTATTTGGGCTCCAGCCTCGGTGGTCCCTATCCACAAAAAGGGCTCCTGTACTGACCATGCTAACTATCGGCCGATCAGTTTGCTCTCTGTAATCAGTAAACTGTATTCCAAATTCCTTTTGAGGAGGTTGGATGCCTGGGTAGTTAAAGCTAATATTATATACCCCGAGCAAGCGGGGTTTCAGAGGGCTAGTTCTGTTACTGATCATTGTTTTGTGCTCTCTTGCCTCCTGGGGTATGTTACATTACCACACTCAACCACGGTGAATCCCCCGTGGTGGTGTATGGTCCCATAATGTCCGGTTGCTCGCCGCCAGATGTTCACCACGGTGAACTGCCGGCGGTGAGCAAAATAACCACGCTTTTGAGGATGGTCTGGGCACCATCTTCGAAAGCATGGTTAATTGAACCACAGCCCGGAATCGGCAGATGGTAACGTCCGTTACCACCACCGATTCCGGGCCGTGGCCCAGACCCCGGATCAGAATCGGGTGCAGCGGCCGGAGTGGTCGCTGCGCCCGCTCGTCTCCAGGAGGGTGGGAGACTGGGAGAGCGTGGGGGGGGGCTGTGCGATCGCATGTTGTGCCGCGCAGCTCTGCCCCCTCCCCCCAGATTCCCTGACGGAATCAACCAGCACGTCTGTTGGACATGATGTTTTGATTCCAGCGGGGAATCAAAAGGTGATTCTGTGATGGGGCCAATAGGCACCCCGTCACCTCTGAAATCACCTCTGGAGAAATACATGAACCTTAACCATTGGTTCTATGCAGCCTTCTTGGACCTCAGGATGGCCTTTGACTCTGTCAATAGGGCCATCCCGTGGTCCAAATTGGCTTCCCTGCTCGAGGATAGGAGACTGTTGGCACTTATCCAATCCTTATATGCTGACTCTACCCCGGTGGTTAAGTTGGGAGCAGTAGGTTATATTTCCGAGGAGGTTTATATTTATTTCTAGATTTTATTCCAGTAGGTTCCAGTAGGTAGAGGTGTAAGGCAGGGATGCGTCCTCTCCCCTACCCTCTTCAATATCCTTTTCAATGACGTGGTCCCCTGTATGACCCAGCCCCAATTTTTCCCCCCACAGTTAGCTTCTCATTCTATAAGTTGCCTCTTATTTGAAGACGACCTTGTCTTAGTTTCCTAGACTAAGGTCGGTCTACAGCGCCAACTGGAGGCCTTTGCAGGGTATTGCAGGGGAAATGACCTGGTTCTCAATGTAGTCAAGTCCAAGGTGATAGTGTTTGCCAAATCCCATAGGCAGAATTGGCACACTTGGTATGTTGAGGGTGCGTGAATTGAACAGGTATGAGCCTTTAGGTACTTGGGCGTTACTTTTCATTATTCAGGTGGTTGGAAGGTCCATCTGGAAGCTGCCACTTTGATAGCTAAAAGATCTGCACTTAATATATTGAAATTTTTCCACCGCTCTGAAAGGACTGCCTATAAGATGGCCATTCGGGGATTCAGTGCCAAAGTTACTGCTCAGTTCCTCTTTGGAGCTGAGCTTTGGGCTCCATTTGGCACCCTGGAGGTTGACAAGGTCCAATCAATGTTTTTGAGGGCACTTCTTAGGGCCCCGGGAGGAACTCCGACAGCTGCAATCTGTATCGAATTGGGGCAGTGTATGTGGTCCTTTGGAGCATGGAATTTGGCCTATAAGTTGTGGTGTAAGGCTTTGGACCCCAGCTCTAAGGGCCTTTTTGTGTATCTTTTGGCTGATTCCTTCCAGGGCAAGTGGTTTGCCAAGGTGAAGGCCCAGTTGGCTGCTTTGGGGTTATCCAAGGAGTACATATTATCTAAAGATTTGTTTCTAGCCAGGGCCAAAATTAAACAGCGCTGGAGTGATATCCAACAGCAGCAGGAAAGAGCTAGGGTTGGGTCCTCTATGTACATGAGAGACTATTTGAGGTTGGCCTCTCTTATTGTTACGCCAGCAGTCTTTCTTAATAATGATTATTTGCATAGGGGCAAGTGGCTCTACATGATGGCTCGCTTTAATGCCTTGTCCATCCAGGTTTCGGTGGGGCATCTTGCTGGGGTACCCATGCATTCTAGACTTTGTCATTTTGACCATTTGGAGCCTGAAACCAATGTCCATGTTTTGATGCGTTGCCACTTGTATGACGCTCTACATCTTTATTACCTTCAGCCTATTTTTGATAAATATCCAGGGAGGTCAGATGTTGTTTATACTGATTATCTTCTTGCAGACTTTCAACAGGAAACCACTCGGGCCGTGGTTCAACTCCTAGTTTTTGCAATGGGAAGATGCAATCAGTTTTTGAATTTTAAATTGTTTGACTGATAATTGTGTTTGGTAGTCTTTTTGTAGTTCCCGAATCATTTATTTTACTTATTTTATCTGCATGTTGTTTGTCTATGGCTATGGCCTTGGGCCTGCCTTAATAAACTACTATTACCAACTATTTGCAAAAAAACTCAGGCGAATAAACAGCAAATTGCAACATTTGATGTAAATTCTTATACCAAGAATAAACTTGCAATCTAGACAATTGTTCCAAATAACAAAGTTTGGGGAGCCTGGAATCTGGCATGGTCTTTAGCCTCAACCAGTAGAAGCCAATCTGAGCACATATTTTTGAGTATAAAGATAAAATGCCTGTCCCGGCTCTCAACATACATGCGGGTATACCACATGGCACTCCTAAAATAGTCCGCAAGTACTTATTCTGTATGGGTTTTAGTCCTACCAGCCACCTGACCCCACAGTTCAGCTCCATACAGAATCTGAGGCAAATACTACAAAACAAACATGTTGCAATCTGCAATCAAGTTCCCATTGACATCAGTCAATTTTGCTACTAGCCAAGGCTGAACTTTATTCAGTGGTCAGGGAGCATTTGTAATGCATGTTCAGATTATGGCTGCTTTCCAACATTGTATGGAAAGGGTGGGAATTTTTACAATCTTCACTGTGGCTCTTTAATTGCAAGGATTAATGCCCTTCAGAAGCCTTTTACAAGGACGGGTGTTCTTGCATGCTAAAAGGGTATTAGTACATTCCAATGGGCATCCTGAAACAACATGCCACAGTTTTCGACAATTCCATCAGAAACTGCACATTTGTTGCTGTTTTCCTGATGTGGTATCCCCAGTCAAGTCTGATACTTTGTTCCGATGTTTGTTGGAAAGTGTCAAAAAGTGTTGGAAATGTCATAAGTGTCAGAAAGTATTGGAAAGTGCAGTAGGAAAGTATCGGAAAGTATCAGAAAGTTCAGTAGGAAGGTAGAAAAGGAAACTACCACAAAGTATAGGTAAGTGCAGGAGTATAGGAAGTAAAGATGTATAAGAATCATAGGAAAGTGCTGGTATATTGGAAGTATAGGAAAGTGCAAATGTTGGAAATGTGTTAATTGTCCAAAATGCCATATCAGAAACCATCACAAACTGACGGCAAATGTCATCAGATTGGTGGCAAGAGTGCTGAAACATCAAGAGTAAATAGGGAAAATGGCAAACAATACTTCCGCTTCAGCCCTAGGTGCTAATCCTCGCAATTAGAGAGCTGTAGTGGTGATTGTGAATGCTCCATGTAACATCAGAAAGCAGACTATATGGCTTACTCCAAGACCCCATGTGGTTTACTCCAACACCATAACAAGTAATTAAATTATTGCAGTTACTTCATACTACACTCTTGATTTTACACGCCCTATGTTACCAAAGGCTATTTTTTTTTAAACACAGCCCTGTGCCACAGGAATGGGAAGCCAATTCCTGTGAAAGCCTCAGGAAACCTGCCATAATCGTATTCCGAGTTTGGATCTCCATCAGCAGTGGAAAGCTTGTGCTGCCAGATATCGTAAATCACTCTTAGCACATCACTGACTAATGGCTGTGTAATTTTTAAAAGCATTCTCCCAAACCTTTGCAGATTTTTAAATTGTCTATATACGATATCCTCCATGCAGAAAACTATATAATCAAGAATTAGCAGTGACCTTTCAATCCGTCCTTCATTTATATTGCTAACCTGAAACCATAGCAACCTATAGATGAGTGATTAATTTTTCTCACTTCAATTTTGTTTTGTTAAAATGCCATCCAATGCCCCCAAACTCCTCTCCTTTCACACATAAATCATGCTCAATATAGAGATCCCATGTATTATTAGCAGAACATTTTCCCTCATCTTTGCAACTTAATCTGAAGCCACTTTTATTATTGTTTTCTGTGTCTTATGATTTGATAGGATGTCAAAAGGTAATGAAAAGTACTTAATTGCAGCAAAAAATACAAATCCCACTAAGAAAAATCAACCTCTGCAGTGAGGCTTGTAAGTATTCTGATATACGAGGGCAAATGTTCCTTTTACTTTGCTACATCCTGAAGATGAAGAAAGAGAAATATGCAATTAAAATCTCTAGCATGGATCAGTGATTTTGTTTAACTGCTGTCTGAACCAAAGAATATTTGATATGGATTACATTGCTGTGTGCAGCAGCATTTTGGCTTTGCTCAAATGGAGAAATCATTTTATTTAGTCAGATGTCAGTCAGATGTTTGGGGTCTGTTTCAATTGACATTAGCTTAGCACTGCTATATAAAATGGAGGAGAGAGAAGATTACATTAATATTTTTGTTATACTTACACAAATCTGAATTTTCACATAGTTAACAACATTTTAATCAAAAAACTGTTCTCTTTTGGATCTCTTCTTTGATGTCCTTCCTGTCTCTGATCATCACATTGCTTTCTTCCATCTTTCCCACTCACCCCCTCCAGCTTCCTCAGCCGAGTCTCTTGCTCTTTCCATGACCTTCAGTCCATCGACCCTTTAAACTTTGCTTCCTCTCTTTCCCACCTTCTCTCATTTGTCTCCTCTACCACCTGCCCAGTAGAGGTGTGCACCAGGAACCCATGTCATTTTTTTTTTTTGTTTTCCACTTTCGTTATTAAAAACAGTTGTTTTCATTATTAACTAAAGTTTGTTTTTTGTTATCGGTGTTTTTATTGGTATTGATATTGGTATAGGTGCCAAATCACTGTTGCTGGTGCCAGCTGGTGCTTCAGGAGGGATGCACTGCTGCTGCTGGATCCCCCCCCCCCTTTTGCTCCCTCCTCCACTGCTAGTGGAAGGCTGGGTCTTCCTGCCTTCTACAGATGCCATCTCCAAAATCTCTGCCGCTTCTTCCCCTGAGAAGACCCACAGCTTGGAGGGGGAAAATGTTCTCTTAAGTTTGAGTGGTGGGCTGCCACCAGTGGCAGATGTGCCAGCAGACTTGCCAGCTCCTCCATGTCCGTGCACTCTACCAGGGCCACCTGCCCCAGACTTATCAGAACTCCTGCCTTCCTTTCTCATTATAATGCAGTAGTAAGTGCACAATGACAATAGGTAATTACTAATATGTATGTCTAACCTAAATCTAATAACCTATAGTATATACAATATATTTCTATCTATCTATATCAATAAACTTCTATATGTTATGTATTACTCCCATTTCTATCCTATAATCCTAATATAGGAGCTGTTGCTATATAGGATACTATATAGGAACTAGAGGTGGGACCCCGGGCCCATTACCGGCTACCGGATTTACCGGTTACCGGTTCTCTGAAAACCAGATTCCCAGATTAAATCCGGTATACCGGTACTGGATTTATTTCATTGAGTTCAATGGGGCGCTGTGTCCCCATTGAAATCAATGAAATAAATTAATTCCCTCCCCCTCCCCCTCCCAGGCTGCGCGGGTGGAAGGGGGGACACCCCCCACCC
>QEPC01014875.1:449568-473903 GCA_003113815.1 Sphenodon punctatus | reverse complement strand
CAGGCTGGGCAGGGTGGGTGGGGGGTGTCCCCCCTTCCACCCGCGCAGCCTGGACTCGGGGAGGGGTTTTTTTAAAAAAACTTTTTTGCTGGGGCTTTAAGTTTTTTTACATTGCAGCCATTTTTAAATGGCTGCAATGTAAAAAAAATCCGGTACCCCGGAATCCGGTACCGGACCGGATTACCGGGTCGAATCCAATAATGCCAGTACGCCCGGTACCGGCATTATCGGATACCGGATTTTACCGGTTTCCCGCCCCTAATAGGAACTGTTCCTATATAGGAACTTCCCTTTTAGGGAAGGTTATTGAATGGCTGGTGGCCCGTCAGCTCCAGGCTCATCTGGATAGTATCAATTTTCTTGATACCATGCAGTTGGACTTTCATCCGGGTTATGGCACGGAGATGGCATTGGTGGCCTTGGATGACAAGTTCTTAGTAGAGCTAAATAGGGGTCATATGACCCTATTGGTTCTACTAGATCTATGAGTGGTTTTTTATACAGTGAACCTGCCTGCAGAATCTGGCTGGGGTGGATGGGACTGTTCTGAAATGGTTCTGTTCCTACATCATGGATAGGTCCCAGTGAATTGCACTAGGGGACTGTACATCGTCCTCTGGGAATGTCTTGTGTGGAGTCCTGCAGGGTTCCATTCTGTTCCCTCTCTTGTTCAAAGTGCACAGGTGGGGGGTTTGTTGTCACCAATATGCAGATGGCACTCAGCTGTACTTATCTTTTTAACCGACCCAGGCCCTGCTGTCTCCTTGCTTCCAGTGTCTGGCCACTGTGAGGTACTGGATGAGGTCGAGTCGATTGAAACTAAATCCTGACAAGACAGAAGTGATCCTGGTGGGGGAGTTGGTGATCTGGGAGAGGGGAACACCCCCATTTTTGGGGTTGTTTGCCCTCCCTTGGTTTCATCTGTGCTGAGCCTAGGTGTGGTCCTGAATTCGCAGCTGCTCCTGGATCTCCAGGTGTCGACTGTGGTCAGGGGCGCCTTTCACCAATTACATCTGGTAAAGATGCTCCTCCCATATGTCTCAGATGCTGAGACCTTGCCTCAGTTACCCATGCATTTGTCAGCTCAAGACTGGACTATTGCAATGAGTTCTACATGGGGCTGCCCACTGGTGATGGCTCAGAAGCTGCAGCTGGTGCAAAATGCAGCAGCCTACCTTCTTACTGGGATGGACTGCAGGGAGCAAATACATCCAGTGTTCCAAGCATTGCACCAGCTGCCTATTGTCCTCCGGGCCAAATTCAAGGTGTTGTTTTTGACCTTTAAAGTCCTTCATGGCTTGAGCCCTGATTACCTGAAAGATCACCTCACCCCCTGGGATCCTGGGCAGCCTCTGAAGTTGTCTGGGGGTGCCCTCCTGGAGGTCCCATGTTATCGGCGAGTTGAACAGGTGAACATTGTCAGCAACTACCCCGTCGCTGTCAAATGCCCTCCCAGTGGAGGTTCACCTTAGTCCGGATCTTTTGACGTTCTGGCAAAAATGTAATACCTGATTCTTCTGTCAGGAATTTGTGGGGGGGGGGGGAGGATGGGGGAGGAGTTAAGTAAGGGTGTGCATGTTGTTTTCATTATTAAAATAAAGATAAAAATTGTTTTCATTATCGTTATTACAATAACAAAAATGACAAATAATAATAACTAAAATAACAAAAATGACATTTTGTTTTTGAAATAAAGGGAAAACACTGAAAAATGTATTTCTGGCTATAACATTTTTGTTTCTTATTCAATTATGATGAAACTTGGGAGGTTGTGCCTCCAATAGAGGGCAGTAGGTGTACCACCTTTCTAAAATATTAGATAAAGGGAACTGAATTTAGAAGCACTTGAATGTTGTGCTTTTAAGCAAAGCTCGATACACATTCATGGCTACAACTTCTTTATCTTTCATTCAATGTGCATTAAACCTGTGAATATTATGTTGCTCCACATGATTAACAATCCTGCCAATGTTTGGAAAGATTGGAGAAAGGGTCCTGATGGTATAAAACATTAACTTTAAATAATATTTGTAGCTATGAAATGTTTATATTCCATTCTGTTTACAAGATATTTTTCAGGAATTTATCACATACATTCCTTGTCATCTCTGCCAAACTACAGGTCAATTTGATAAAGGGATCCTATTTTATAAGCAATTGAAGTTGTAATACCATTATTCAGATAAATAGCAGCACATGCAGTGCCAGTCAGAGGTAGGCACCTGGCATGGCAGGGGGAGGGAGGCTCTAGGAGGGAGGATGTGGAGCAACCCAAAAGACTGACAGACACATTCACTGGCCAATTACTGCATGCTTCCAGCTTTACAGGACCAATTGGTAGTGGCTTCGAGACGGGCATAGGTGGCGGCCCTCAGGGGACATAAAAGGGACATAACTTGGACTTTGGGTATAGCATCCCAGAAATCAGGAGACAATTTGGTTGACATTTCTTCTGGACTATTGACATCACAAACCAACCTTATACCACAGTGACACGTAAGGGAATCCCTGGCATAGGCTCCTCCTCTACATGTGCTGTGCAGGCATATGAAATTGGGACCCTTTATCACATCTTTCTGATATTTGTCTTAGATTATTTTGAAAGTGTGATATAGATCCCTGCCAAATTTCATGTACACTGGTTGGACTACAAAGATGTTACAGTCAGACATACATTTATAAGTTAATTGCTTATACCATCAAGAACCTTTATCCAATCCTTCTGAAGGTTTTCAGAGATAGTCAATGTAGGAAGGACTGTAAACTTTCCAGGTTTCATATACATTAATCTTGAGGCAAAGAAGTTACAACTAAGAATATATATGATGATTTTTGCAAAATAATATAATTCAACTGCTTCTAAAATTGGATTCCTTTATCCAATATTTTAGTACTATGGTACACTTAATGCCTTCCATCTGAGGTACATTCCCTCCAAGTATCAGCCAAATATAATAAAAAACAAAAAAGGTACAGTCAAAAATGTGTTTTTCATTTAAACCAATGGAAAACAAAAACGTAAGCAAAAACAAAAACGACAATTCGATATTTATGAAAAAGTAAAGGACAGATTTAAATATAAAAAATGAAAAGACAAAAACAAAAATGACATGGGCCCCTGGTGCACACCTTTATAGTTAAGTGGGATTTGGAAGGTTAGTTTTTTCCCCGCAGATTGGGGTTAGGTTTATACTGCTGCTTGGGATTTTATGATTGTTGTATTTATGTATATTTATATTTATATTTTTTAATGTATTGTTTTTACTGTATTTGTGTTCACCATCGTGAGTCACCTGTGTGTGAGAGGGGCAGGGTATAAATTGAAGAAAATAAATACTATATATACAGCTTAGTGTCTGTCCGTCTGTCTTTCCATCTGTCCATAGGGAAACAGAAAGGGGAAGAGCAAAGGAAAAAACTATATCTATCTATCTATCTATCTATCTATCTATCTATCTATCTATCTATCCCTTAACTAAACCTCTCTCTCTCTCTCTCTCTCTCTCTCTCTCTCTCTCTCTCTATATATATATATATATATATATGTACAGGGGGAGACACACAGGGGAAGGGAAAAGGTCAAATGTATAAAGGGTATAAGGATATGTATAACATTGAGGGCTTGGGACGATTTTTAGTGAAAACACCAGAGTTTTGTAAATGCAGCCTGAGACAGCAAGAGCTAACACAGAACAAGAGTGAAACAGGCTGGTCCTGTGAATATGAAGTGTTGCAGTGTGCCAGTGTCCTCGCCTGCACCCCATGATTGGTTCTTGGAGACAGGAGGAATTAGGCAATCACAGGGTGCCATGTAACTGCGTAGGACCTACTTGCACTGCTCATTGGCCTGCGATTACATCCATCAGGTCCTTGCTGTCTGCTCACTCCTCCCATCAAAACCCCAGTTCAAGAGTTCAACACTACTCCATCCTCCCTTCTCCACATTTTCTTTCCAAAAATAACAGCCACTGCCAGACAATAATGAAGTGAATAATAAAAAATGAAAGTCATTATTGATTTCATTATTATTGGTTTCATTTTCGTTATTGCAGTAACAAAAATGAAAATGAAGATTTTCCTTTTTGTTATCAAAATAATGAAAATGAAGTGCACACCCCAGACTCTGCTGTCTCTGCCTTTATCACTTTCTTCCACACTTGACTCCCTTTCCCCCCTCTCGTGCCATCCTATCCATTGCATAAAACCCCATCCTTGGCTCACCCCTACCATCCATCACCTCCTATCCTGCTCTTGAGCCACTGAGCACTTCTGGCAGAAATCTCATAAGTTTGTTGACTTCCTCCACTTTAATTTTGCATTTTCTGTATTTATTTATTTATTTATTTATTATTTAGTGATGCCCTTTCCCTGGCCCAAGACCGCCATTACTCCAAATTAATCAAATCTCACTCCTGCAACCTTCAAAATCTCTTCTCAACATTTGCTTCCCTTCTGAACCATCTCTGTCCCTCACCACCCCCTGCCCCTGTTCATATCTCTCTGCACAGGATCTTCTCTTTTCTTTCAACAATATTTATAAACTTTGCCTTGCTAGCTACTGCTTCTCAACCTTCTCCCTCCCCCACTTCTTTCCCTGCTGTTTCCCCTCCCACCTCTCTTCTCTTCTCCTTCCTTGATGAGATCACATTCCTCTTCTCTTCAACCTACCCTTCTACCTTCCCACTTGATCCCATCCCCTCTCACCTTCTAACAGCAATTGCCCCCACTGCTGTGCCTTCTCTGCTGCACATCAATTTCTTCCTCTCTACTAGGTCATTTTCATTGCTTTCAAACACGCCACTGTCTCCCCTACCCTTAAGAAGGCCACTCTTGACTCCTCCGGCCCTTCCTTCTATCACCCCATTTCTCTCCTACCTTTTGGTTCCAAGCTCGTAGAGCAGGCTGTCTACATGTGCTGTCTTGATTTCCTCTCTTCAAATTCCTCCCTTGACCCCTCCAATTGGCCTCCCACCCTCTCCACTCGACTGAGACTGCCCACACCAAAATCACCAATGACCTTCTCTTAGCTAAGTCTAAGGTCTGCTACTGCATTCTTGTCCTCCTTGATCTATCTTCTGCCTTTGACATTGTCAACCATGGCCTACTTCTGGATTCGCTATGCTCCCTTGGTTTCTGGGATTCTGTTCTAGACTGGTTCTCGTCATATCTCTTGATCCACTCCTTCAATGTTTCTCTTGCTGGTACCTCCTCTACTTCAGTTCCCCTCTCAATGGTTGTTCCCTAAGGAGCTGTCCTAGACCCTCTTCTCTTCTCCCTTTAAACTCTTTCTCTGAATAAAATTATTGAAACTCATGGCTTCCAGTATCACCTGCATGCCGATGACACGCAACTCTATCTCTCCACTCCAACACTCACTCCTCCATCTACTCTCATAACACTGACTGTCTCTCTGACCTTTCTGCTTGGGCGTCTCACTACCAACTCAAGTTTAATATGGCCAAGACCGAACTCCTCTTCTTTCCCCCAAACCTTCCCCTCCTACTTCCTTCTCAATTTCCACTGAGGGTGCTGTAAAAGACTTGCTATTGACAGCCCCTAGAAGATACAGAACTCAGATGTGCACTGACAGAGAAGCTGCAAACAGCCACTTCTAGAAACTGCAGCTATTATTGAAAGCAGCTGACCCAGTGACTCTGCAGTAAAACTGTGATTGGCAGTTGTTAACTTACAGCTTTAGAAGCCAGTGGAGATCTGCTCTGCAAGCTCAGACCAATCTTGGCGAGGCAGTAGTCACTGTGGACTGGGCGTGGCTACTCCACTGTATAAGAGGACTGAGTCGGCCATGCCTACAGTCTCCTCTGTTGGGCACCTACAGATGAGAAGACCACGCATTAAGTCTGAAAGCCTGTAAACCTTTAAAGAACAGAATCCTTCACACTTAGAACAACTTGAACCAGCCAGTGCTATACAAACCCTCGCAGACACCATGGGAGAACAAGGTGGGAGCTAACTTAATTGAAGGGGCTTCAGGTAGAGTCAGAGACTTTGCTTATAAGAACAAAGAGACTGTTGTCAAAGGCCTTGGGCCAGAAACAGGAACCAGAGACTTTATGTTTATATCCTGGTTGGGAAAGACTTTGTTAGATGACTATTTAGTTACACAGGAGACCCTCTTTTGGGGAGACGCCCCTACCCGATGGACCGGGCAGGTTAAAAGGGGCATAGGGAGACCTGAGGCAAATTGCCTATCAAATACTGTGATTGTTATTTGCCCTAGTGGGCCAAATAGTAATTGTGTCCCACAAATGGTTTATGACTTGATTGTGGCTGGAAGCGCCAAAACTGAAGAAACCCTAAAGGAGGGATGAATTTGTTAAGCAATCCCTGAGGGAATCGAGACTGTATTTAGTCAGAGAAATACAAAACTAGAGTGGTGGCCTCAGAGAGGGCCAGAGACATTGATACAAGGCACTAGTAAGCCAACAACAAAGTTGAGCTAAATTGAGCCAAATCCCCTAGGCTTTTAGCCTATTAAGAGAGATAATTTTATGTGAACAGGGCAATTAATTCTCCAAGGCACTCAAACTTAGGCACAGGACCTCAAACCCATTCACAGGTGTCGCCATCCAGTCTGTCTCTCGGGCACGTGGTCTGGGATTCATCTTATGCCTTGGATCCAGGCTGTTGCCAAATCCTATTGCTACGCTCTGTGTAATATTGCTAAAATCCAGCCCTGCTTTACTGTTTCTACTGCGAAATACCTTAGTTCATGCTCTAGTCATCTCTCGCTTTGACTACTACTGCAACGTCTTCCTTACTGATCTCCCCTACTCTGATCTCGTCTTCCTCATCTCTGTTCAGTGATCTGTTGCAAAGTCATCCACCTTGCCCATTGCTTTGACCATGTTCAATCCCTCCTGTCCCCCCTACACTGGCTCCCTCTAGGTAAACACATTCAGCACAAGCTCCTGGTCATCCCCTTCAAGGCTCTTCATGACCTTGCTCCCTCATATCTCTCCACTTTTGTATTCTGCCACAGTCCTGCCAGGGAGTTTCACTCTTACTTTGCCTCCACTCTTGCCTGCTTGTGAACACTTTGCTCCTCTAAACATCTTTGCCCCTACTCCCTTGCTTCCCCTCATGCCTGAAACTGCCTCCCTGGATACATTTGTTCTGCTCTTTCCTTCCCAAATTTCAAATCCCTCCTGAAAAACCTACCTCTTCCATCAGGCTTTCCCTAGGTCATCATGAGTTAAATTGCATCCTCTTCCTCCCTCACTCAGAATCTCTTCCCTATGACTAAGTTCCTGACTAAGATACTTCCCTTTAACTAAGCTAAGCATGTGCGCCTGCAACTTCTCAAGCTTATGAATGGATCCATGTCTCTCCCAATGTTTACAGTTCCCTTGTCTCCCCCTTCCTTGTCTCTCTTGAATTGTAAGCCCCCTGGGGTAGGATTTTTTCTAGAACAACTGTTGATTGTACAGTGTTAGGTACACTGATGGCACTATATTATTATTATTATTATTATTATTATTACAATAATAATAAATTAACCTCACATTGCAAGGTTAGTTACTTCAATAATGCCATTGTCAGAGAAGCTCTTACAGTCACAATTAGTTTACACAATGGGTATTTTCAGACGTTACGAGATCACGCTCAACCACAGTGAACGACGCTCAACCCCGCGGTGGGACCAAAGGGCCGTGAACATCTGTTCGGCGCGCGCCAGATGTTCATCACGCTCAATATCCACATGGGGTCAATTTCAACCACGCTTCCCGGGCTAGCCGGGGGAAGGTCTCGGGAAGCGTGGTCAAACCAACCCCCACAGGGAACCAAGCAAAAGTAACGTCTGGACGCCAATCCCCCAGCGGAACCAAAAAAATGGAGCCCCGGCCGGGGACGAGGCACGCAGCGTCGCTGCCAGGCAACCAGCACCAACACAAACACCGGAGGGAGATTTAAAGCGAGAGCAGCAGCAAGCAAGCGTGGCGGGATGGAGCGAGGAGGGAAGCGGAAGAGACCGGAGGCACGAACAGCGACAGCGGCGGCACAGGAGGCGGAGGACGTGCAGCCAGGCCCAGCGATGCAGGCGGAGGGGGCACAGGTGCAGGAAGGGGGCACACGGGAGCACCCGACCAGGGAGGCGCCCCGGGAACACCAACCACAGCTGCAGCCGGGTCGCGCCGCCCCGGGGACAGCGGCCGGAACAGGCCCACAGGAGGCACCCAGGAAACGGGTAAGGGCACCCACTGGGAGGGGAACAGGGGGCACAGGGGAACCCCCTGTGGAGGGGGCCGGGGGGACCCCGGGCGGAAGGCAGGGGGGCAGGGGGACCCCGGGCGGAGGGCAGGGGGGCAGGGGGCCCCCGAGAGGGCCCACACCCTCACCCAGCAACCAACCACCCCCCTTCCCCCCCCCAGACACGAAAGTCGGCCCGGGCGGACGAGCCCCAGGAGGAGCCCGGCCCCCGGCCCCTGGAGGCGCACCCCCAGGAGGAGGTGGAGGAGGAGCACAGGCAGGTGCAGCAGGAGCTGCACCGGGAGGAGGAACAGCAGGGGCCCAGCCGGAGGAAGGCCTATCACAGAGGGGGACAGTGGGGCCTCCAGGAGACCCGGGACTTCATACGGATCTGGGGGACCCTCGAGTACCAGGTGGAGCTCGCAATAAACCAGCGAAACGAGCATGTCTACCGGGACATCGTGCGCGACATGGAGGCGGCGGGGCACGAGCGCACTGTCAACCAGTGTCGCTCCAAGGCCAAGGAGCTCAAGAGGGGGTACAAGGCCCTCAAGGACAATAACAGCCGCTCCGGCCACGGGGCCCGCACCGCCCCCTACTACGATGCCCTGGACCGCATCCTTCACATGAAGGGCTCCATAGTTGCCCCACGCCTGGTGGGCAGCGCTGTGGTCCAGGGCAGGGAGCGGGCCGAGGTACCCCCTCCCCTCGCCGCCCGCCCGGTAGACACGAGCTCAGGGGACCCCCACCCCCAGGAGGACCACCCGGGACCCGCAGAAGCCCCAAGGCCCCCCCCCAGCAGCAGCCCGGAGACATCCCAACGCCGGGCCGGCCAGGCGGAGTCGGAGGTCGGCACCTTCACCACCCTCAGCCAGTGGTCCCAGGGGGAGCACTCCCAGGGTGAGGCGCCGGCCTCCGAAGGCTCGGAGACGGACATAGAGGGTAAGCGGGCCCCCAGGGCAGGGGGGGGCACGACCAGGGGGCCGGTGGCAGGGGCGGGGGTGGGGGCCCTGCTGCAGGGGCCACAACCAGCCCCCTTCACCCGCTCCCCCCTCTCCCGCCCGCAGGACATGGGGAGCCCCAGGACCGGGCCAGCGAGACGGTGCAGGCCCCCGCGGAGGGCACAGGAGAGCAGGTGCCGGACCCAGGTAAGGCGGGAGGGCTGGGATTGCGGGAGGGCCCCCCGGGCGCCAGCCCAGGGGGGCCTCTGGCCTCAGTGGGGGAGGGGGGGCAGGGGGCCCCGGGACCCGACCCCGCTAGGGGACAGGGCCCTGCACTGACCCACCCGCCCATTTCCACAGGGCAGCCCCCGCGCGCGGCGCCTCCGCCGGCCGCGGCCCCAGCCCAGCGGATGCGGGAGTACCGGGCGCGGGTCCGCAGGCGCAGGGAGGAGCAAGCGGAGGACATCGTCCGCAGGGCGGAGGAACAGGGGGAGCGCATGATCGCCTCCGTGGACCGCATGGAGGCGGCCATAGAGCGGTCCATGGAGAAGGCCCTGGAGACAGACCGCCGGCTGGAGGCGGAGGTGCGCCTGGAGCGGAGGCGGGAGCGCCGGGAGCACCAGCGGCAGCAGGGGCTGCTCAGGGGCCTCCGGCAGGACATACAGGGCATGGTGCGGGAGCACAGCGCAAAGATGGACAGGTCCCACGACATTGGGACCTCCCTGCTCCTGCATGCGGGCACCATGTGTGCCTACGTGATGGCCGGCGCACCTCCGGGCGCCCTGCCCGCCCAGGTCCCCATGCCGGGCCCCTCGGCGCCCCCGGGCCCAGCCCTGCCGCCCCTGGCGCCCCCCCGGCCCCAGGGCCCTCGCATGCGCCTCCCAGTGCCCCCGGGCCTCCGGAGGGTCCAGCCCCCCCGGGGCGCGACCGGGGCACCGGGCACAGCTGCCCATCCGCCGCCCGGCCCCCTGCCGGGGCCGGGACCGGCCCAGGACACGGCAGGGGACACGGACAGTGGGGGGGAGGGGAGCTCCCAGAGCTCGGTGGGCCCAAGCGGCCGCACGAGGGGTCGGCCCAGGAAACGCGGGGGGATGGTGGGAAGGGGGGGGAGGGGGAGGGCCACATGAGGGCGGGTGGTGGACGGGGTCACGGGGACGGGGGTGGGGAGGGGGCACAGGGTGATTGTGTGCACTGTGTGGGCAATAAAGTGTTGTAAAGAGACAGTTGTCCCCGGCCCGTTTGTGGGGGGGACAGGGCTGTGGGACCGCGTGTACAGGGGCATGGGCACGGAACGGGGGGTGGGGCCCCCAGGGGCGGGAAGGCCCTCACAGCGGGCCCCCCCGGGCGATGTGGGTTGCAAGGGCGTTCCGGATCCTTTTGGCATACCGGTACTCCCGGGGGTTCCCTGCGTTCACGTACAGGGGAACAGGACCGGGGGGCCGGTGGGGCTCGGGGTACTCCAGGGCCGCCCCCTCGGTCTCGCACACATTGTGCAGAACGCAGCAGGCACCGATCACCAGGGCGGAGGTGGGGACGGTGAAGTCCAGGCGGCCAGCTAGACTCCTCCAGCGCTGCTTCAGGGCCCTGAAGGCACGCTCCACCACGGTCCGGCTCGCACACAGGCGGGTATTGTATACCTGCTCCGCAGGGGTGCTCGGGACAGGGTAGACCTTCATCAGCCAGCGGGTCAGGGGGTAGGCGGGGTCCCCCAGGATGCAGGGGGGCATGGGAACACCCTCGATCCACCTCATGCCCATGTCCGCGAAGTCCCCCCGGTACATGCGGGCATAGAAGGGGGAGATGGTCATGATCCTGGCGTCGTGACTCCGGCCGGAGTTGCCCGTGTAGATGTCTATGAAGCGGGCCCGGTGGTCCACCACCCCCTGCAGGTGCAGGGAGTAGTATCCGTGCCGGTTCACATACTCCAGGGCCTCCCCCGCGGCCGGGCGCAGGATCTCGATGTGTGTGCCGTCCACGGCTCCGATGCAGTTCGGGAAGCCCCCGGCCGCGAAGCCAGCCATCACAGCGCCCTGGTCCAGGAGCTGGATGGTCCTGTCGAGGAGCACGCCCTCCACAGCCTCGCACACATCCCGCACGATGCAGGCGACCGTGCTGAGCCCCACCCCGAAGTGCTGGGACACGGAGCGGCAGGAGTCGGGCGTTGCGAGGGCCCAGACCCCTATGGCCACCCGCTGGACCATGGGGATGGGCTCCCGCATGGAGGTGTGCTGCCGCTCCAGCCAGGGCGTGAGGAGCTCCGCTAGGCGCAGCAGGGTGGCCTTGCCCATCCGGAAGTGGGACCCCCACTCGGCCTCCCCCCAGTGGGCCTGGGCCCGCTCCCACCAGGCCTGGGGCCGCTCCGTGACCCATAGGCTCCGCGCTATGGGCATAGCCAGCAGCGCTGCCCGGCGGAGGGTCTGCGTTGCCCAGCGGAACCGCCTCGCGGCCCCTCGGAGCGCAGCGGGCCGGGTGAGGCTCCGGCAGGCGGCCAGCCACGCCCCCCAGGCCCGGCGCCGAGCCCTGAGCCGGCCACGGACTCTCCTGCGGGCCTGCTGGCCCCGGAGGCGCACGCCAGCCCGCAGGGCCAGGACATAGCGCAGGCGGACGGCCAGGTGCACCCTCTCGGTCAGGAGGCACAGCTGCTCAGTGTGGTCACGGTGCCACTCAGCCGCGAGCGCGAGGAACATCCAGTTCCCACCTGCCCTATCGCGCTCCATGGTGCTGGGGCCCCGGTGGGGGCTGGGAGCGCTTATGCCGGCCCGGTGCTGGTGGCCCCGCCCGGGGGTCGGCCTCGCGGCCCTGCGCGCGCCCTGTGCCGGTGCATTCCGGCTGCTCCCGCCCCCAGCACCCCGGGCCCCCTCCCCTCGCTGTTTGTAGCGGGATGGCCTTGAAGGTGCGATTAGGCAGACAGAGAGCTCGCTGTTGTTCTCTGCAGCTGTGCCGGGCCCGCACCCCACGCCTCGCTCTGTTGTGCTACAATGTTGCGGTGCGGGCCCGTGTTC
The DNA here is from genome assembly GCA_003113815.1 of Sphenodon punctatus. Classification (NCBI taxonomy): domain Eukaryota; kingdom Metazoa; phylum Chordata; class Lepidosauria; order Sphenodontia; family Sphenodontidae; genus Sphenodon; species Sphenodon punctatus. The sequence continues at coordinate 461,752 of QEPC01014875.1, read as the reverse complement.
CCTGTCCCGGGGGCCGGGCCGAGCCTCTCCCGGCCCTGGGCAGTCTGTGTGCCCTCCGGGCTCCGTGTCCCATTCCCTGTTGTGCTGGACCATGGCTGGCTGCCCATCCATGGGGCTCCCGCTCCCCGGCCCCCAAGGGGCCCCCCATATCTGGGCCTTCCGCGAGACCATGTCTCTGTGCGACCTGTGGCATACCCCAGCCGTGCAGCTGCTCCTGGGCACCCCGGGCAGCCATGCGGGTGCCTTTGAGAGCCTGAGCTCTGGACTGCGTTACTTTGGCTATGAGGCGAGCGCTCGTGATTGCCGGCTGCACTCGGAGGCCCTGGGGCTGGTTCGTTTCCCTGAGGGGCGCATCCCGGAGAAGCTGTGCTCTCATGTGCCCTGGCCCGGGTCCGAGACCGTGTCTGCGCTGGTGGTGTGCGGCCTGAGCGCCTACACGGAGTGCCTTGCTGAGGGTGGCCCTGCCTTGGCCGTGTCCTACTTTTCCTGTGTTCACGGGGCCCGTGGGTACCAGCGCACCCGTGGGGCGGTGTACCATCGGCTGCTGGAGCTGGGACATCTTCCTTGGCCCCCTTCCGCTGCCTGCTGTGTGCCGGAGCCTTCTGCGGTGGAGCTGTCGGCCCTGTTGGGGGTGTGGGCCCGTGTGGACGTCCAGCTGGCTCTCACCGTGCATGATCCCTTCGAGGCCTACTACCTGATCGCCCACCACATGTCCATGCAGGGGTACCACCGGGGCTTGCTGCATTGGCCCCACCTGGTTCACCGGGCAGGGCACCTGGGCCCCGGGGCCGCGGTGGCCCCCAGCGGTGGTCTGTGACACCTACTGCTCCTCCCTGGCCCCGAGGTGTCGTTCCCCCATGTGGGCTCCCGCCCTGGGCGGGGGGGGGCCCGGTCCCCGCTGCCTGCTCCCGCCCTGCTGTCTCCACCGTGGTGTGCTCCCGCCTGCTTCATGGGGCGCTGCTGCCCCTGCCTGTGGCCCTGGGCCCCCTCCGCCCCGCCCCACCCCCACCCCGGCTGCCCATCCCGGTGGCTGGGTGCGGCGCTCTGTGTGGCCTCTCGGCCCACCCGTGTGCAGCTCCCGGTCCGCTCCCACCGGCCCTGGCACCTGTTGCACCCCCCCTTGGGTGCTTGTGTGACCTGGGGGTTCACGCGCCCCCGGACTGGACAGTGTTCCTTCCCCGGGTGGGAGGTGGGGGAGTGTCGCTGGACCTGCATCAGGGCTCCTCCGGACCTGTCTGCCCTCCATCTGCCCCTCTGTGACTGTGGGGCCACCGTTCTCCTCCTGGACCCTCCCTGCTGGGCTCGCTGTGCAGTGCGGGCCCCCATCGTGCCTTGTTCCGGGGGTCCCGGTCCCCCCTGCCCGAGACTGGCTCTGTTGCTGTGGGGGCGCCTCTGTGGACTGGGGTGCTGTGGGGGTGGGGGTTGCTGCTGCCTGTGCCCTGCCCCTTAGCTGTGCCCCCCCCTCGTCCCTCCTGTTGTTCCTTGTGCTGTTTTCCGGCCGCCCCTGCCCCCCTTTACCGACCTTTTCCGTGTGTGTGTGTATGTGCATGTGTGTATGTGTGTGCGTGCGCGAGCGCACGTGCCCGGGCGTGTGGTCTTGCGGTGTGTCCCACCGCGGGTCCGCTGTGTGTGTGTGTGTGCTGTGTGTGGTACCTGTCAGCCTGTTCTCGCTCTTTCCCCCTCCCTTCCCATTTCCCTTGTGTGGGCATTCCCTTTTGTGCCGTCTGGCTTTGTTTGCCCTTCGGCGGCCATGTCTGCGTCCCGCCCCTGCCCGGTGCCTTCTGGGAGTTTTGACCATGGCTGGGGATCGGCTGCACGTCTGTTGTGCTGCCCCGGTCCGTGATGGGTCGGCCCAGTTCCTGGCCGTGGTCCCGGTCCCATCACGTCTGTTAGGGGCTTTTCTTCACCCCGGGGCGTGGTTGTTCTGTTCACCCCCCCGGGGGTTCACCGTGGTGAACCGCCCGCCCGTAATGTCTGAAATCACCCAATGTCTGCTGAATTTAGGAGAATGCTGTCAGCTTTTTCCTTACAATTGAGATACCCCATTAAAAGCACTGACTCACAATTCTGTCACGAACCACTGCAGTTCACCTTTCCTTTTCCACCTTTGACTGCATCTCTTTTAACTTTCAATTCAGCATCCTGTGCTCTAAAGTTGCTGGGATTACCTCATGTGACTGTCAAAAAACCCACATTGCAAGGCTAGAGGCCTGACAGTTCAAGTAACCTACAGTGTGACAACCTTCAATTCATAAGGCCACTGAGCTTAGGCAGTCTGCAAACCAATCAAACCTTCTTTCACCAGGCATTGTTGCTTTTCATACTTGTAGATATCTGGGGTGCCTTGCTGTGTCTTGAAGGGCCACAAAATGTGAAAAACATAGTCAAAGCTTTCTTCACGGTGCGGCCTCTTTTTTCTCTAATACACTGCCTAATGCACTTCATATTTCACAATGCCAGGTTATCTAGCAGTGACATTATGCCTGGAAGACAGTTTCACAGCCAGTATCATAAATGGTGGGGGTGAGGTGTACTTTTCAAAACCAAAAGAGCTTCAAAGAAGAGATTTTGTTTGCTTCTGGAGCTATAATAATTAGGATAGAAAGTGTTCTGTGCCTTCCTAATTCCTGTTCTTGACCTTAAAGTAATGGATGCTGATTTATAGATATCTGTTTTAGTGGGCTACATGATGTCTCTCAGTGATGATTAACTCAAGGCTAAAGACATTCTAAAATAGCCCCAGTCTCCTCCCCCTTCCCCCCCCCCCCAAAGTGACTTTCAGAGCATCACCATAATAGCATGCAATAAATTCCCTGTTGAAATAAATGTTTGGGACCAGTGAACTGGCAACAAAATCAACTAACTGTATATGTAGTCTTGATTGTCTATCAAGCAGAATACTGAAGCAGTTCCCAGTTCTATAAAATAAAAATACTAGTCTGCAGTTTTGCAATGGATTATTTATGAAAACATAGCATACTGCTGGATATTGAAAGAATTTTTATACTTAGCTCAAAGTAACACAGACCCTTGTATACATATTTGCCTATAGAGCCATAATTTGAAAATACAATTCAATGTTCTGATGGGAGGTCCCAATGTCGATAAATATAGTGTAAATAAATGCATTGTTTTAACAACATCTCCTCTCCCCCCCCCGCCACTTGACTAGTGCTGTTCCTACAAAGAGAATACATAAAAAGCAAAACAAGAAACCCTTTGAAAATGCATTTCTTTTGAAAGTTTTAAAAGTTTTTTTTAGCCTTAGAAAGTACAAAGATGATTACATAATTATCTATGGAGAAGGGAGAGCCCAAAAGACAATTCAGACCTAGTACAATTTCATTCCCCTCATCAATTATGTATTTGTAGAATTTTACATGTGTTGAAGCTGCACCTTGACATCTGATTGAATTTTTGGCAGCTATTCCCTCAAACCCATTTCAGAATTTTGCTTTTTTAGTATGTATTTAGGATTATTCATTAGTCTGTAGACTGAAGTCTGTTCAGATGTACAAGTCGGTAGGTAAGTAACTGGGGATGAGGGTGTGTGGCAAAAGTAGCAAGAAGGCCATATTTTCGTCAGACACAGAGCTAAAAGTAGAAAAATGGAACTAAGAAAAACACATCAGACGCATAAAACATGCTGTAGCAGGGAACCTGAAGCTGGCTCTGCTACACAGATATGGCTCTTTAAAAACTCAGGCCAGACTGGAGTTGATTGTGCGCAGGTGCACCACAGCCAAGGAAATTAAACAGAGCACAGGTGAATGTGCTAGAGGAGGATGAAGGAAGAAGTGTCTGTGTAGTGCTAAGGAGGTACGCAGTAATAACAGTGTGGGTAAGTGAGCAAACCCATGGGTGGTAAGTGGGAATGCCCTCTGTTAGCCCAACAGGGAGTGCCAGGAAGCTAGTAAGAACGCTGGGCTCCTAAAGGTGATAGTCTGGAAGGGTGGAGAACTGAGACCAGTGTAGACTGGGAGTGTGTGCTAGGGATGGGTGAACAGAATGTGGTTCGGATGTCCGGACGTTCCGTCATTCAGTTCGAAACCCAAGTTCAGGTTCGATGGTTCAGTTCAGCCGAGTTCGGTTTGGCAGAACTTGGCCGAACATTCAAAAATAGGGCTATTGATACTGAAATCGATACTGAAACCAAAACCAAAATCAAATTTTTGGCCCTGAAAAGACAATTTTCCTGCCCCCGAACTCATCGGAACTCATCTGAACAAGACCGAACTCTTTGGTCGTTCAAGAGTTCAGTTCGGACGTCCAAACAGACCGAGTTTGGTCCGAACTCCGAACCGCGTTCGCCCATCCCTAGTGTGCACTGTAACATACAAAGACGGAGTGGAGAGCTCCATCTGAAATTAACACTGACAGAGGCAAGTCACTGGAAGCTAGCAAAGCCAAAAGGAAACAAAGTTGCAAGGTGAGCAGCCTGCTTGATGACATTGATATCAGAGGCCATTTCCAGACAAGACACTCTCCACCCACTACCCTCTCAGCCCCCAACCACTGAACATGTTTCAGGGCTGCAGTGTTGCCCTATGGGTTCCCTGCAATATGTATATTTATTTTTTATTTATTTATTTAAAATGTATATCCCGCCCCTCCTGCCCACAGGGCAGCCTGGGGCAGTGAACAACATTCATTTAAAACAATATAAAATTTTAAAACAATTTAAAATACAATATGCGGGGAAAGCCCCCATCCCCGCCCCCGCCCCACCCCTACCCTTTGCAAAAAGCCTGACGTATAGTGGTTGGGAGGTGGGTGGGTAGTGGTTGGAGGGTTTCTTGTCTGAAAATTCCCAGAGAGAGTGAGTAGCAGGACACAGAATGGATGGGAACTGCATGACTGGAGCCAGATGCTGCAGCACTTTGAATGACAGTTAAACACTGGGGGAGTAAGAACAGCTGGACCTTGGGTGAGAGTTTTACACATACAAAAAGACTGAAGCACCTCACCTACAAAATTTTAAAAGAGTAGAATCAGTCAACATTCTTTAAAAGATCAAAAGGGCTTCTAGATCAGTCTTATCACCTAGATTAGGGGTGGGGAACCTAAGGCCCGGGGTCCAAATGCAGCCTGAGGCAAGTTTTTATGTGGCCTCTTTCTACTTCGTGGATCCAGTTCTTACCTCCAATCACTGAAAAATGGAGAACAAGAATAGGGCACAGATCCATGAATTGGGCCCTCCTTTCCTTGTGTGCATTCCTTCAGCACCCTTGCTCCAACTTCGTTGTGGCCCTCACACCCTGTACAAGCTCTAAAAGTGGCCCCCGGGAGGGAAATGTTTCCCCACCCCTAACCTAGTTACACATGCAGACTAACTGATTCAACACGGTTAGGTCAACTAGGGGTGTGCAATTCATTTTCATTTTACTTAATTACTAAAACGAATAATGGCCCATTCATTTTAGCAATTAGAACATGAAAACAATAGACAAGGGTAGGAACAACAGACAAAAACGGGGGCGGGGGGGGAGAGGGGAGATAGCATCCGTTTTCGTTACCAAAATAAAAATTAAAAAACCATTTTTCATGCACACAATGGCCATTGCAGCTATTTTGAGCATGCATATCTTCTTTTCCAGAATGACTTTCGCAGCATCAACACCATTTTGGAAAAGGGCAGCAGGTATGTGCACATGCCGAACCAGTCTGCTCACGTGCAAACCAGCTGCCCTTTTCCAAAATGGCACTGACACTGATGGTGCCATTTAGGAAACGAGGGTGCATGTGCAGAACAGTCCTGGTGGCCATTTTGCACATGTGCAATGATTTTTATTTTTTTATTTTTTTTAATTTTCAATAAAAAAAGAAAAACAAACAATTATTTTCACTTATGAACCCCCCTCCCACAAAACAAAGGGTTTTTTGTAAATGAAAATGAAAAGAGATGAAAACGAATGATGTTCCTGCTGCACATCCCCAATGGGCATTGCTAAAAGAGTAGCAAATAAAGCATGTTTGATAGTCAGCAACATGTGGAAAGGAACATACAGATGCAGAGTAGAGCTGAAATGGGGTACCAAGTCTGGCACCTGATTTCCCAATGTGCCTGTAATTAATATTAATAATAATTAGGGCTGCAACCCGATTAGGCAGTTTAGTCAATTAATCAATTATGCTTTTCTGATGATCAGTCAATCAGTCAGTTAAAAACTATGTGAAATTGCATAAATGTACATAGATTTGCATAGATTTGCATGGATTCACATAATTTTATTTATTTTTATTTATTTATTTTATAAATTTCTACCCCGCCCCTCCTGCAACGCAGCTCGGGGCGGCTTCCATCATTAAAACAATAAAATACAATAAAATCAATCTAAAACAATCAACAATACTTAAAATATTAAATATTAAATATTAAATACAAATATAAATATATAAACAGGGCTAGACCAAAACCACAAAACAAATGGGTAGGGGACTAAACACCTCCCTCCCCACCCTCCCTCCCAAAGGCCTGGGCAAACAGCCAGGTCTTACAATTTCGCTGAAATGTTAGAAGGCTAGGGGCCAGGCGAGCTTCCTCCAGAAGGGAGTTCCAAAGCTGTGGTCCCACCACCGAGAATGCCCTCTCCATCGTGGCCCCCCGTTTAACACGGGGGACCTCCAGGAAGGCACCCCCGGCAGACTGCAGGAGCCGCTCTGGGGCGCGAAGGGCGAGGCGGTCCCTAAGGTATGAGGGGCCGAGACCGTGTAGGGCTTTATAGATCATCACTAGGACCTTGAACTTGGCCCGGCACACTATCGGCAGCCAGTGCAGAGCTCGGAGCACCGGTGTAATGTGCTCCCAGTGACCCGTCCCCGTAAGAAGATGAACCGCCGCATTCTGCACCAGCTGCAGCCTCCGAGCCAAGAACAAGGGAAGCCCCACGTAGAGCGCATTGCAGTAGTCGAGCCTCGAGGTGACGAAGGCATGGATGAGGGAGGCCAGGTCCGGGGCAGAGACGCAGCCTACGCACAAGATAAAGCTGGCGGAAGGCAGCCTTAGCGACTGCCTCCACCTGCCGCTCCAGACGAAGGTCCGCATCCAATACTACCCCCAGACTCTGAACCTGCTGAGCTACAGGAGGGCGAACCCCCCCAACTAGGGGGGCCACCACCCCCTTCGCCCTCCCCTTTGCATGTGCTGGGAGAACTTGCCTTCCACTGGAATGCATCCCATTGAGCTACAGACTCAGAACTATAGACTGTCAGAAGGTCCTGGCAGCCAATCAATTAATTGGGGGGGGGGGAACGGGACAAATTTTAATTGGTTTTAGATCGATTAATCGATGAATCTGTTCAATTAATCAATTAATGGTTGCAACTCTAGTAATAATAATATAATAATAATAATTTTGTTTTTGTAGTGCAATTCTAAACTCGATCCGCCATTCTACAGGCAGCCAATACAGAGAATGCTGGGCAATCATAATATGATCATGGCTGCCGACACCAGTAAGCAGCTACGCTGCCACATTCTGTTGCCCAGTTCCCAATTTTCCATTTTTTGACCAATTTTGGTAATGAAAAAAACATAAATTCAGTAAATGAAAGAAGAAATTTGGTACTGGAATTTGGTAAATCAGTACTGAAATTAGAAAACTGGGTATTCAGTACCTGATGTTACCAGGTTGGGTACCATAATTTCACTGGGTATCCTCATTTTGCGAATATTCATTTGAGCTCTAATATGGAGCTTTCCCCAGGAGCAAGTGCCTCCAAGTGGGAAGCCCATGATCAGTCTGAAGTCTACAGAGGACAACTTCCTTTCTACAGTTGGATGTCCAAATAGCAATAGCGGATAAAAGTCTACTCCAAGAAGTAGACAAAAGACTAAAACAGCATCCTTTTCAGTTCTGAACTGGTGACAGTAATAATAAACACATTTGTGACTTCCATTTGTGTCATTCATTTATATCTAGAGAATCTAGATATATCTATCTATCCCCAAGAACTGATAGAATTGGTGTAAAACCAGTATCCTGTCAGCTGGGAGTCTGTATATCATTCCTAAGAAACTTCTCTGAATCCTTGTCAGTTTCTTATACACCATGCAAAGTCCTGAATTTCATCTACTTTCAGTCACAGAGGCAGTAATAGCGTCAAAAAGACATCCTAAATAATTTAAGGTAGGCCTTGATGATTAGGGCACCAGAAACAATACAATGTGTACTTGTGATGAGTAATACAACCAACATAGCTAGGAATAAGTAAAATGGAGAAAAATTTTGCTAAAAATCTTCATGGTCATCCCAATAACAGCAATAGCAAAAATTGCATGAAATGTCATTGCATTTTCTATAATCTTGTAAAATGGCTCCATTTTTTACATGAACATCGTCAAATTTGAAGATGAAATAGTTTGACACTTTTCCTTGCTTGTTTTTGCAAGTATTTAAACCATTCTAGCTGTGCCAGACTGGATCAATTCTTTTGATGCAAAGCAGGTGTATTTTACATGGCTTTGAGTTTTGTAGGAAAGGGTGTTTTTAACTAGACGAGTTGGGGGTGAGTCTCTGATCTGTGCGGGGGCCTGGTGCATGGGCGCCATGTGTGCAGGAGAGCTTAAAATGAGCGTACCTACACACAGCTGACCCCTCCATGCAATGCCCACCCAGTCCCCACATAGGGCACTCTGGCTTTTCCCAGAATGCTCCATGCCTGGAGTGGGTGGGCGGTGCGTGGGTCATGGGAGCATACCCCCACACCCGTATTCAAATGAGACCTCCCACACATGAATGGTGAGTGTCCATGCGGGGTGGGGGGTGGGGGGGACTCTCTTTTTAAAACACCCAAAAGCTTTGCTATGCTTAGCTCCAATTTCAGATGTTTGTATCATAAAGCCTGAGCCATGCATTCTAAATCAATGCATCCTACCACAGTAAGCCTATAAATAACCCACACAAGGGCTTATTTGCATCTGTTAACATGGCATAGCTTTTAAATTAAACATCAGAAGTTATGTAGGATCAAAATAATTGAACTTGATGTCACTTTAGTCATTTAGTCACTATTTTATTTCCAAATATTTGGACTACAGCTTTGCAAACTGCGTCCCTTTCCATTGGTTTCCCCTATGGAAAAGCCACTCTGCAAGACTTTTGCACTCCCCAAAAGTTCATTTTGTTCTCTATAAGTATATTTGCATTGGCTTTTTTCTCCCAGACTGACACTTGACAAAAAGTAAAGTCTGTGAAAAATGGGGATAATTTTGTCAATTCATTGTATATAAAATAAGTAAAACTAGAGGATGTGCTGGCAAGCTGTCACCCTGGGGGACTCATACCTTGTCTAGTAGGTCTGAGTCTGTGTGCCTGTTATCTGAAAGCAAACTTCAAAGGGTTCCTTGGGGACAAGAGAATGTATGGTCTGAATTGCTTGTTAGTTTGTGTATTCTACCTGTCAGTCTGAAGGCAAGTCAAATCACACCAGACTCCACAATGCAGTAACACTTCAATTGACCCAAAATGCTGACTACTCAATTTTTTTATCAGCTGGCATTTGACTCACACAACCTATGAATTATTTCGACAAAGAGAATTAATGAGTTGTATGTTTTAATAAAATAGAGCTGAAATGTTACTCACTGTAAACTGATCAAGGCTGCACAGTCATTGGGTGAAGCCACATAAGACAGTGGGGAGGCTACCATGCCTTGGGTAGCCTTACCCACTCTCTGGGCAGTTGGGCCACGGGATGCAGTGCATCATGTGGTTGGCAATCACCAGATAATGGGTGGGGAGAGCAGCTGGCTGCTGTGTGATGCATCTGTGGAAAAAATTCAAGGATGCATTGCAGAGCAGCTTTAATCAACAGAGGTAGGGACCTGTTCATAACTATTGATTGAACAGTATCAGGTACATCACTGGCGCTATATAAATAATAATCAACAATAATAATAATATCAATAATAATGGGGTAAGACTGCTGATGGTGGGACAACTCGTGCGCCTGGGCTGTGCTTGACTGCCCATACAAGGAGCACTGCTGTGTAGGGGTGGGACACCGGGGAGAATACCGGATACCGGGTTTACCAGAATCGGATCTCCCCGGTATCGGATATACAGGAATCAGCATACCATTTTTTAAGCACTGACTGCGTTAGCTGTTTTTTTACATTGCGGCCATTGATTTCAATGGCCGCAATGTACAAATCCGGCCAATGTTAAAAATCCGGTATGCTAATACCGGTGATTATTGGATTAATCTGATACTGATATTCCCACCCCTACTGCTGTGGGACCTTGACCAGCAGGCAGTGTCACCTGTCGCACATGGCCACATCATGGTTGGTAGCAGGATCTCAGCCTGGCTGCGGGAGGGAGGTGGGGCAAGGCCCAGCACCCATTTGTGTGATCGGTGTTGTAGCCTACCTCAGCCGTGGCACTGTCTGGCTTCCCCATGACCATCTTCCCAGCTCCCTGCACTGGCCCCACAGTGTGAAAGTGGCAAATGAGGATCAGGATCAGCTCGGCTGGCTGCATCCATTGCTTTTCTTCTCCCATTCCTCCTCTCTATATAGAACTGTATATTTTTAAAAAAGAAAATAATACTGATGAGGCCATGTGGTCAATGTAGAAGGGAGAGAGATTTGTTATTTTAAATTGCTGTGATATTATCAATATTATGCTCATTATCTATCATATTCATACCCTGTGGAGTTGACAAGAATTCAGGAAGCATGTTTCAGACCAAACAGGACAAAGTTCTGCACTTTCCTATGCACTTTCAAAGAGTGGTGGCTTTTGACTTGTCTTTTTTGCTTTTTTCTTTTCTTCTTAAGCCTGGGAACCCAGCTAATACACCAGCCATCCAGGATCAAGAAGCAGAAAATTGAATCTCCTTGGTCAAAATCTAGAATAATTAAATATTTGGTTTTCCCTCTGAGTAATTAATAATACAAATAATTTATTTATTTATTTATTTATTTAATCACATTTATAATGCTGGAAATGCTGTCTTTGGTGATGTATGAAGCCTATCTATCTATCTATCTATCTATCTATCTATCTATCTATCTATCTATCTATCCCAATGTCACTACAAACCAGAGAGAGAGAAAAATCATCGGGAAGCAGAGGATTTTTTCTGTTACAATTTCAAGTACTTATGTTTTGAAGTGGATTATAATTGCTGTGGAAACAAGGCTGCCTATTAATACTTCAATTTCCAGTTCTAATGGAAACCAGAAAGTGTAGGCCGATGGAGGGAAAGGGAAGAGAGGGGAAATTTTCATTAAAGATATGTTGTAGAGGTAGATTTGGAAAGGGTTAGCTTCAACAATGGGTGATTTATTTTTATATTTATTTATTTTATAAATTTCTACCCCGCCCTTCCTGCCATGCAGCTCGGGGCAGCTTCCAAACACTAAATACAGTAAAATCACTTTAAAATTTTCATAAATATTATAAAATATTAAAACAGGGCTAAAATACAGTCTAAAAACCAAAAATCAAAAAAATAGGTGGGGGAACTAAACCCCCCCTACTCACCCTCCCTCCCAAAGGCCTGGGCGAACAGCCAGGTCTTACAATTTTGCCGGAATGTTAACAGGCTAGGGGCCAGGCGAGCTTCCTCCGGAAGGGAGTTCCACAGCCGTGGCCCCACTACCGAGAATGCCCTCTCCATTGTGGCGCCCCGCTTAACACGGGGGACCTCCAGGAAGGCACCCCCGGCAGACCGCAGGAGCCACTCTGGGGCGTGGAGGGCGAGGTGGTCCCTAAGGTATGAGGGGCCGAGACCGTGTAGGGCTTTATAGATCATCACCAACACCTTGAACTTGGCTCGGCACGCTATCGGCAGCCAGTACAGAGCTTGGAACACAGGTGTAATATGCTCCCGACGGCCCATCCCCGTAAGAAGACGAGCCGCCGCATTCTGCACTAGCTGCAGCCTCTGAACCAATAACAAGGGAAGCCCCACATAGAGCGCGTTACAGTAGTTGAGCCTCGAGGTGATGAAGGCATGGATGAGGGAGGCCAGGTCTGGGCCGGAGACAGACGGACGCAGCCTACACACTAGATATAGCTGGCGGAAAGTAGCCTTAGCGACTGCATCCACCTGCTGCTCCAGATGAAGGTCTGCGTCCAATATCACTCCCAGACTCCGAACCTGCTGAGCTATAGGAGGGCGAACCCCCCCAACTAGGGGGGCCACCACCCCCTTCGCTCTCCCCACCAACATC
>QEPC01014875.1:431232-446980 GCA_003113815.1 Sphenodon punctatus | reverse complement strand
CCTACAACCCCCACCCTACCACCCTAGCCCTGTACAGAAAAAAGCCCACACAAAACCAACAATGGCCCCCTGCCACCCCCTGCAGCCCCGAAGTGCTCCAAAGTACTGCGCCCTTTGGCCACGGCCCTTCGGACCGCGAGCCTGCGGCCGCGGCCTCCGGCTCAGCCGCTGTCCCCGCAGCTTTAAGCCCCCAGCTACTTCCGGGTGGGGGGGAGGGGACAGGTCAGCCCACATGGCTGACTTCTGCATTCCCCCCCTCTCCCCCAAGCTCACTGTTTGGTGTTTTTTCTTCCCTTGCAGGTCCCAGCAAGCAGCAGTGGCGGCAGCGGCAATGACAGCGGAGTGCAGGGCACCCCCCCCGCTGGCGGCAGAGCTCCATGAGCCCCCCGCAGCAGCAAGGCAGGCAGGTAGGTGTAACAATCCTTGCAGGCTCCTGCAGCTCAGCTGCTGTCCCCGTGGCTTTAAGCCCCCAGCTACTTCCGGGTGGGGGGGAGGGGACAGGTCAGCCCACGTGGCTGGCCTCTGCATTTCCCCCCTCTCCCCCAAGCTCACTGTTTGGTGTTTTCTCTTCCCCTGCAGGTCCCAGCAAGCGGCAGCGGTGGCAGCGGCGATGACAGCGGAGTGCAGGGCACCCCCCCCGCCGGCGGCAGAGCTCCACGAGCCCCCTGCAGCAGCAAGGCAGGCAGGTAGGTGTAACAATCCTTGCAGGCTCAGATGAGACGGGGCAGCATTTGCCCCATCCCGGAATCACCCAAATGATTCCCCACTGGGATCACTCCGGCACGTCCAACAGACGTGCCAGCTGATCCCGGCAGGGAATCAGGGAGGGGCCATGCGGTACAACATGTGGCTGCATGGCCCCACCCCCCCATGCTCCCCCGCTGCCCGCCCTCTGGGGAAATGGGCGGGCACCACAGCCAATGTGGCCGTAGCACCTGCCTGATTTGACCACGGCCCGGAATCCCACCGGGATTCTGGGCCGTGGTTCCTGGCCAGACGTTACTTTTTGTTGGTTCCCACCGGGAATCTCTTTGACCACGCTTGCGGCGATTTTCCGGCGGGGAGCCTCAGAAGCGTGGTTGAAATTGACCCCATGTGGTTATTGACCGTGGCGAACATCTGGCAGCCGCCAAACAGACGTTCAGGGTGCTGTGGCCCCATGTGGGTATTGACCGGGGTTCACTGTGATCTCGTAACATTTGAAAATACCCAATGTGAAAAATTAGGCAGACTGTTGCTTATGTTTGTGTACAAAGAGCTTCTTCATTTAATTTTATTTATTTATTTATTTATTTATTTAATTAAATTTATATCACACAATTTCCCTAGGACTCTGAATGGGTTACAACAAATATTTTTTTTTATAAAATATATAGGCATAAAACCAATGAAGAATCCCCAACTCTGAACCTCCCACCCCTATGCCTTCCTGACACTCGTTTGAATAAAAAGACAGAGGTCACTTGGACCAATATGTCAACTACACTGCCTCTGGAATAAAAAGACCTCAGAGACCACAGTGGAACTTGAGGGGAGAGGTGGTCTTTCAGATATTGGGGAGCAAGGCCATTAAGGGCTTCAGAGGTCAAAAACAGCATCTTGAATTGTGCTTGGAAAGTTATTAGTAGCTAGTGCAGCAGACTCCAGAGCCCTGGTGTAATGCGTTCCTGGTGATCCACCTCTGTTAGAAAGCTGCAGCCTCTGAATTGTTATCTAGGGCAGGCTGCAGCCCCACATAGAACACATTGCTGTAGTTTAGCCTTGAAGTTACAAATACATGGGTGCAGGACCAGTCTCAGAAAAAAGCAACTTAGGCACTATCTTTGGGCAGCAGTTTGGAGAGGGGCAGCAAATTTCCCATTTGAAGTCAGTGAGAGTCATTAGTCTCAATAGGATCAGGATGCAATGGTTAATGGCCCATACACCACCCCCTGTTTGATCTGGGCATTACAAAAGGCAGGAGAGATAAGGGGGATCAAGTAGGAATAAATGCATTTAGAAATGGGTAGGAAATTTATTCAAGGTTGCATAAGGGAAGCAGGCTGGTTGGGGGCTGTAGGGGAGGCTTCTAAATATTTCTAAAGTGTTCAAAGTGTTGTTGTTGTTGTTGTTTTTAAGGTAAAATTTAAGGAGATACCAAATAGCCATTTATATTAAGGAGATGTGGACAGAGTATGTGGAAATTTGTAGGTGAGCAAACTGTCTTAATATGTGCTCTGAAATCTGGATGATGAATTAAAGCAAAACACGAAAATCTCTCTTCTTCTCCCCACCCCCAATTAATCTTGTCTATGACTGGTATTTATTTATTTATTTAGGGTGTTGTTTTTTGCTCCTTTCCAGTTCCCTTCCAGGGAGAAAGGAAGGGATGGGGTGGGACAGGGGAAAGGATGATTGTCATGGGGGTAGTGGGATGAAGTCCATTTCTTGTCATGGGCCCATTCCAACCAAGCTACACCCCTGGGATAGGGATGGGCGAACGCGGTTCAGAAGTTTGGAGTTCAGACCGAACTCGACCAGTTTGGTCGACTGAACCGAACTTCTGAACCGAACGTGATTTTCGAACCAAACTGAACCGAATTTCCAAACTTGGTTCTGTTTGCCCATCCCTATAAGATAATATTCCATTTAGTAGGGACCGAACTCGAATAGTTCGGTCGCCCGAACCAAACTTCCGAACCGAACTCAATTTTCGAACTGAACTGAACCAAAAATCCAAACTCGGTTCTGTTCGCCCATCCCTACCCTGGAAGAGAGAGAGAGAGAGAGAGAGAGAGAGAGAGAGAGAGAGAGAGAGAGTGTACCTACTACTACTAATATTTAGCATTTCAATAGCGCTTCTAGTTGTATGCAGCACTGTACAGATACACACAACATACAGTTCATGCCCCATGGAGCTTACAATCTAATCAAGACAAAAAGACATAGACAACAACAAATAACAGTCTTCCTATGAATAATGGGCTATGGGATGCAGGTATTCCTGCCTGCTGCACTGCTGATCCACTGAGCGGTCTCCCTTGTCTAGCTGCCTCTCCCCCATAACTTCTATATTAATATCCCTTCCTTCTGCTCTCCTCCTTGCTCTGATCCCCTCACTCCTGACCCTTGCTGGTATGTAGTAGGTGAGCCAGAAGCAGTAGAAGCCCCGTTCTGTCCTGTTTTGTGGGATGGATTTCAGGATGTGACGCTCTTAGATGATGGGGATGCTCTTGGGACTGTTTAAGCCACTTATTGTGAATTAGATCTATGCCCATCCTGACTGGTTAAGGCTAGCCAGGAGACATTAGGGCCATTGCTGGCGGGGATTGTCAATGCTTCCGTTGGGGAGGACAGGGTGCCAGTCTGTCTCAAGGAGGCTGTGGTGCGGCCCTTGCTCAAGAAACCATTACTGGACATTGGCATCCTGGCCAGCTATCAGCCAGTCTCTAACATTCCCTTTTTAGGGAACAGATAGTGGCTCGGCAGCTGCAGAAGCATCTGGACCGGGTCAATTTTCTTGATCCTCATAGTCTGGCTTTCGTCCAGGTTATGGCATGGAGACTGCACTTGTGGCCTTGGTTGACAACCTCTCCCGTGAGTTGGACCAGGGTTGTTCGATCCTGTTTATCCTGTTAGATCTCTCAGCTGAGTTTGATACCGTTCACCATGAGTTGTTGGTGACTCGGCTGCGGGACCGGGCAAAGATCGGTGAAACCTTTCTTGAATGGTTCCACTCTTTCCTGGATGGGAGAACCCAGTGTGTGGTCCTGGGTCATCTTCTCCCCAGGTTCTCATGTGTGAGGTCCCGCAGGGTTCCATCTTGCCCCCTCCCCTTTGGGGGAGGTTATCAGCAAGTTTGGCATTCGGTGTCGTCAATATGTTGATGACACCCAGCTATATCTCTCATTTTCATCAGACTCAGGCCCGGCAGTCTCAGTGCTTACGTGGTGTTTGGCGGCTGTGGGGGATTGGATGAGGGCAAGCAACCTGAAGTTAAATCTGGACAAGATGGAGGTGATTGTTGTGGGGAAAGCCGAGGGAGTGGTGGCCCCCATCATTTATGGGGTCCGTCCTCCCCTGCTATCTCAGGATAGGAGTCTGGGGGATGCTCCTGGATCGGCAGCTTCGCCTGAATGTCCAGGTGGCGGCTGTGGTGAAGGGGGCATTCTGCCAGTTACATCTGGAACATCAGCTTAGGCCGTATGTCTCGGACTAAGATCTGGCCATGATCGTCCATGCTTTTATTACCTCAAGACTGGACTACTGTAACGCACTCTATGTGGGGCTACCCTTGCGGTTGGTTCGGAGACTGCAGCTGGTGCAGAACATGGTGGGGACCGGCTGACACGAGCACATTACACCACTGTTTCATTCTCTTTACTGGCTGCTGATAGTCTTCCAGGCCCAATTCAAGATGTTGGTGTTGACCATTAAAGCCCTAAACAGCCTGGGCCCCAACTATCTGCAGGACCACCTAAACTTCCTGGTCCTGGATCGGCCCCTGCAGTTGGCCAGGGGCTCTCTCCTCGAGGTCCCCCGTTTTTTTTTGGGTGTTGACCATGAGGAGGGTGTTCTCTGTAGATGTGCTGCGGCTGTGGAGCTCCCTCCCATTGGAGGTCGGCTTGACCACCAACCTCTATGGATGGGCGAACAGATCACGGTTCGGGTTCGACCGCTCGGTTCGACCACATTCGGTTCATCCGTTCGGTTCGGCCATTCAGTTCTTTCGCCGGGTTCGGATTCGGCCGTTAGATTCGGCCGTTCGGTTCAGGTTTGGCTGTTTGGGAAATGTTTTTATATGGGGTTTTTTTTGTTTGTTTTTATATGGTTTTTTTGGTTTTTTCTTTGGTTTTATATGGTTTTTTGTTTTTTATTTGATTTTTTTGTTTTTATATAGGTTATTTTTATTTAAATTTTTTATCTAATATTATATATATTTATCTACACTAAATCTAACTGGTCTTAACTATTCTAAATGCTATGAACTAAATGGATTATCTAATAAGTACACAGGCCTACTCCTACAAACACTAAAACTAAATCACTAACGCTATCTCTATCACTAAGTTAACTCCTACAACTGTCTATTGTCCCTATCTATCTATCTATCTATCTATCTATCTATCTATCTATCTATGGGATGGGGGGAATCACAAACAACACAAGGTTTCAGTTTAAGGTTTAAGTTTCATTTCAGTACAAAACTGAAATGAAACTTAAAGCAATCTAATAATCCTACTCTAAATGAAAAAACAGGTGAAGGGAAGGGAATCTGAGATGGAATATATGGGAGAGGGAAAGGATTCAATGGAGGACGAGGAGGAAGGAAGATTGAACACAGGGAACACAGGGATTGGTAAAAACAAAAAATAACCACTAAATCTATCTAAGCTAAGCTAAATGAATGAATGAGAATATGGGGGTAGATGGGTTGGATGGGTGAAATGGGAGGAGGATTGCAATGGACTGGGGAGCTGGGAAATGCTGGGAGAGGGAGCCTTCTGAAACGCCTGCTGTTCAGGAACAGTGACTAACTCAGAAGGTGTTGGGAAGGGGGGAGGCAGATAGTTTCATTTCTTGCAAGCCTCTCCACCCCTGGTGCCTGGAAGTTTGCTCCTCAGCTGACTATCCCTCCCTGTCATGTTTGACCTTCCAGTGACATCTTTTTGCCACCTGATCTCACCCGAACGCGATCCGAACTGACCGAACTGTTCGGTCATTTTGACGTTCGGAATTGAGTTCAGTTCGGTCAGTTCGTGTTCGGATTCAGGTTCAGGTTCAGTCGTCCGAACAGGCTGAGTTCAGGCCGAACTCCGAACTTCTGAACCACGTTCGCCCATCCCTACCAATCTCCCCTCTTTCTGTAGACAATGTAAGACCTGGCTGTTCCGCCGTGCCTTTCCCGAGGGAGATGGGGTGTGTGGGTTGGGTTAGGGAGGGTTAGGGGTTTGAATTGTTTTTTATTTGATTTGAATTGTATTTGTTTTAATCTGTTTTTAACATATTGTTAGCTGCCCAGAGATGCTTTCAGCAGGAGGGGGTGGCATACAAATTTTATTATAAATAAAAAATATATATAACCGAATAAAACCTCTAGTAAGCAGTGTTTATCTTAATGACTGACATAGGAGCAGCACTTGGTGACCTAATATTTTGTGGCTTGGGGAGATGTGCCAGTCTAAGAAGTGTCTAGGGAAGCAAAAATCCTAAGTTCGGCCCTGCATGGGTAACAGTGGTCAAGTCTGAATCTGACAGAAAGGGTCAAATGTTGGTGAAAAGTCCTCCTGGCCACCCCTGCAACTTGGAATTCCAGGTGCAGCAATGAATCTAAGAACACCCCAAGGCTGCCATCCTGAGTGACCCAAGGAGGCTGGGCCTCATTAATGACAGGCATCCCAATGTCCTCCAGGTCACAAGGTTAACCAGTCATCATCAACACAGTCTTTTCTGGATTCAGCTTCATTCGGCTTGCCTGTATCCAGCCGCCAATGACGGCCAGGCACTAGGTAAGCACCAAGACTACAGGACCTGGGTCAGATGAAAAGAGAGCGAGAGTTGGGGTCAGATGAAAAGAGAGAGATTTCGGTGTCATCAACATAGTGATGACACCAAACCTCTGTATGATGTTGCCCAGTCAAGAAACATAGGGGTTTGCATATTCTGATCCTTGAATAATTGCAGATGCAGTGTTTTAATGAGATGTACCTTGATTTCTGAAACTGTAACTCTTTATTCATGGTACAGATTGTTATAATGGAACTTCAGTCCCTCACTTCTGTTACCAGTGGATGCTTACATAAGAATGGCCCTATAACAGTGTCTGATGCACTAAATTAAAACATACTGGGATTTGATCTCTATCACACCTACTAGAAAATGGAGCCATGTTTTAAAATTATCCATTTAAGATATTTTGGGGGTGAAGAGGTACAGGCTGTTGGGAGAGTCATCCACTACCTTATTTACCAGCAAAGTTACATAGGAATCAAAATATTTTCTATCAATGTGAGTTCCTGTACAAACTTATATAACCCATACAGATTTCTACTGTGTCTATAAACACAAAGAGTTCTTTTTAAAAAAATTTTTTGTTTAATTGTAACTCTAGAACAGTCTCCTTTTCAGCAGAAAAGTAATTGCAAAGCAATGAGAGGCAACTGCATGGTCTGTGATTTATGTTTTGCAACCACAGTGATACTTCCTTACATTTAAGAAAAAATGTATTTATAAAATGAAACTGTTTAGCTGTGTTCTTCTGTAAAAATAATGCTGTGAGTAGGGAATTCAGTCTTTGGAAATAAAAATAGACTTCAGGAAAAGTGTATTGTCCTTTTTGGTTTCTTTTTCTTCTTCTACAATTAATACTGACAAATTTAGTTTTTATGGCTACTCTTGCCAATTAGAATCCATAGATTGCTTCATAAATTAATGGCTGTGGATATTTATGTAACATGGTGGTAATAATACCTCTGGAAGTAGCAGGATAGATTTTCCTTTGTCCTGCTACATGTTCTTTGTAGACCCCTCCCCTCCATCAAAATAGCTGCATCAGCCAAAATCCAAAACAAGTCAGTGTTTTTCACACACACCCCTCCCATTATAGTACAATAATCTATTCACTGAGTTTAGACAATCAAGTGCAAATCTAGGACTCGAACATGTCACAGAGAATGCAGAATGACTGCAAGTCATTACAGATTACAGAGCATGACAAAAATGTTGCTAGTAATAATATTTTCAACAGGAGCCTGATGGACACTAGATGTTTCCAGGTGCTTAAACTTACCTGTGTGTAGGTTGACTATGACTAAATGAAGATGACAAACTGTCATCTAAGAATATATGTTGCATTTTGCAGAGCTGAGAGACTGGTTCTTTGTCACTTTCCTTTTTCAACACTTCCTTTGTTCTACCTCATTAAAAACACAGTGCTGTTTAATTGGATCTCTTTTTCTTAACAAGTTTGGCTTTTTTGAGATGAAAACTTATAGGTTTTTCATTTTTTTTTTTTTAAAGGAAGCAGCTAGTGAGAATACCATCAGTCACTGGGTAAAAACAAACATGTGGCTGGCAGGACCTTTCCCCAGGCCACCCCAGGGCAGAAAATCCTGAGTGACATGGCCTGGGTCAAGTTAGGGCACTGACCTGATGTGAAGATGGCTGGGGAGCTTTCCCACTGGCCGCATGGAGCCAGGAGCACAATAAACATGTGACTGGCTGGACCATTCCAACCTGGACCCTGTTGTGTTCCCAGCCCCCCACCTCTACCATGACAGGCAGCCATGGCAGCCAATGAGGCACATCTATGGCTTACAGCCATGCTGGCCCCTGGCCTTGGCCAAGAAAGCCACAGACATTCAAATGTGGCACACTTTGGCTTGCTTTAGCCTAGACAGGCCTTACCCCAAGTTCTTACATTGGAAGTTTTCTGGAGTTCATAGCCTTGGCTAGACCCAACAACACGTGAGGCAATCCAAGATCAAAATCTGGTGGCAGATTATCTGAAGAAGATGATGACTCTATACTACTAATAGAGGAACCATCAGTCTGCTGAGCAATTTTACGAGAAGTGTTCCAATTATAAACCCTATTTCTGGCATAATCTACTCTATCTCTTTCAAAAAAAATTGAAAGTTTTTTGGGGAGAGCTTCACCTTGGGTGAGTTTATATTTCTCCCCTCATCTCTGTCCAAAACTCTGCTGCCAGGGTCATCTACCTCGCCAGTCGCTTCGACCAGGTGCAGCCCCTCCTCTCCGCTTCACTGGCTTCCCCTTCCTGAACGAATCCTGCACAAGCTCCTAGTCTTCACCTATAAAGCTCTTCACAACCTTGCTCCCCCCTACCTCTCTGCACTTATCGCCCTCCATACTCCAGCCCGTGCACTTCGCTCCTCCTCTGTCCCTTCTCTCACCCTTCCACGCCTTCCCTGCTCCCCTAAGCGCCTTCGTCCCTTCTCACTTGCTGCCCCCCATGCCTGGAACTCCCTCCCTGTCCACATCCGCCTTGCCCCCTCCCTTCATACCTTCAAATCTCTCCTTAAAACTCACCTCTTTCGCTCTGCTCTGTCTGACTCTTTATCCTGCTGAGCCACTATTCCTATACCTACGATCGGTTTACCCTTATCCTTGCAACATGGACCTGCCTGCTGTCATTCTCATCGTAACCAAGCCAAGTACGTGCACTTGAGACCTCGCATCTTCATGAATGTTAGACCCCTTGTCTCTCCCTCTGTTCCCCTTCCTAAGTCTCTCCCCCAGCTCCTGTCTCTCAGATTGTAAGCCCTAGGGGCAGGGACCGTGTCTATTTTATTACTTTGTAAAGTGCCAGGTACACTGCTGGCGCTATATAAATGTTTGTTAATAATAATAATAATAATAATAATAATATTATGCGCTCAAGTAGGTGCCTTTAGGGAAGGTTAGTACCCTTATAAGGAATCATCCCTAAGTAGATATAAAGTCTGTAAAAATATATATATATATATTTTCTAGCAAAAAAGGGAGGGGAAAAAAGTTTTTTATGGTATTTAAATAAGCTTTAGTCCCAGAAATGTAGAAGAAGCAAGTGAGCTTTTGCAGGTAACTAATACAAGTATAATTAACTTTTCAAAAAGTCATAAAGGATCCTTCTGGATTTTTCTAATAGGAAAAAATATGTATGTATTATGTTTTGTATACAGCAAAATATACCACAGGAACAGTTGTTTTTGTGATAACAAATTCCACGCAGCAGAGAATTCTTTGATACTATTAGAAGAAATACCTCTGAAGAAGCTTCTTTTAGCGAAACGTTGGGTAATTTAGCTCTGAATTCTGAGCTTAATAATTGTTATTTACATAGCCTCTGCATAGGCTTTCCATCTCTGGAAGGATTGTGAAAAACCCAGAGTAAATTGTTGATATTAGTTGGATGTACTCATTTCTTGCACAATTTTATTTGTGGAATTGTATTTGTATCCATTGTGATCTCTGTATGAAAGCACTTTGTTACATAATTATTGTGCTAGTTCCTCTTTAGTTTTGACTATTTCTCCAAGTAATTATTTGTCATTTATAGAACCACGTAGATATTTTTACAACCAATTTGTTGATTGTGTATTAAATGATGTTATTTTTAACAATTAGAGACTGATAGCAGCTTTTTCACCATTTAAAATATCTTCAAATAATTTGAGCAGGAAACTTTTTCTGCATTAGGTGAGGTTAGTAGTTGTTGATCAACATATTGATAACAGCAACAAAAGGTATACAGGTGCAATATACATGTAACAAATAAACCAGAACTAATTGTACCAACAATGCAATCCGTGTTCTCTTATTTTTATATTTAATACAATTTAATTTCATAGCCGACTAATAAGATTGGTACTGTGCGTTTGTGGTTTCCAGCCGGGGTGAATCAGCCTTTGAAGGCTTTTTTTTTCAAGGAGAGCCTGAGGTCAGTTTTGTTTGTTGACCCTCTTTTTTGGCTAAAGATTTGTTTGTATCAGACTTTGAACTGATAACCAATTATTGGAAGCTGAAAAATGGGTTTAAAAGGGACATTCCACTTTGAACTTTGTTTCCACACTTCTGACACCAGGACAGGCTGCCCTGCATCATGCTTCATTTGATTTTTGACTTGTAAAAGCAGTTTGCTTGTGGTGAATATGATTATATATAAGTCTATAACTCTGGGATTAAATTGTATTAAATATAAGAATAAGAGAACACGGATTGCTTTGTTGGTACAATTAGTTGTGGTTTATCAGCATATTCATGACACCTCACCCCAAATCCTCTGATCACCTTGCTGAGAGGCTGCATATACACATTGAACAGGAGAGGGGACAAAACCGAACCCTGTGGGACCCCAGGGTTCATCGTAAGATTTAAAGGAATCACCGAGTACCCCCTGCTGAATTCTTCCGATCAGGAATGAGCAGAACCATTCAAGAATGATCCCACCCACCCCAACACTGTCCCGCAGGCACATCACCAACATCTCATGGTCAGTGGTATCAAATGCTGCCAATAGATCTAATAGGACTAATAGGGTCGATCGTCCCCTGTCCTTTTCTCAGTGAAGGTCATCCACCAAGGTCACAAGTGCTGTATCAGTGCCATGACATGGATGAAAGCCAGGCTGCGAAGGATCAAGATAACTGATGCGGTCAAGATGCTCCTGGAGCTGATGTGCCATTACCCATTAAATAACGTTCCCTAAAAAGGGAAGGTTAGAGACAGGCTGATAGCTGGCAGGGGAGTCAGCGTTAAGCGATGGTTTCTTGAGCAGAGTCTGCACCACCACCTATTTGAGACAGCTCGGCACTCTGTCCTCCCACAGGGAAGTGTTGACCAACCCAGCCAACAATGGCCTCAATGTCTCCCAGCAGCTCTTAATCAGCCAGGACGGGCAGGGATCTAATTCACAAGAGATGGCTCGAACAGCCCCAAGCACCCCCACCACGTCAGCGGGTGTCATCGACTGAAAGTGATCCCAGAAAAACTGACAAGTCAGGGCTTTTACACCCTCTACCTCCTCCACTGCACTAAATGTGGCATCGAGCTTATGGTGGATCTGAGCAATTTTATCCACAAAATAATCCGCAAGAAGGTCACAGCGGGTGGAAGATGACTCAACCCCTGGGTTGAGGGAGGCTGGTCTGACCAGCCCCCACACCACCTGGAACAGCTCCGCTGGACGGGATATAGCGGATACTATGAAGGCAGCAAAGAACTCCCTCTTTGCTATCCGCATAGCCTCGGCATAGGCTCGTAAATACATTGAAAGTTTCTTGTGCCTCAAAAAGGTGCCCTATACAAAGGTGCCCTTTTCTTGATGATGCTCAGGTTCTTGTTAAACGTCATGCACAATTTGTCAGCTCTGACATCTCCTCTGCATTGCTGTGTCAGAGACATTTCTGAGGGAACAAAAACTCCTCTCAGATGGATGTCTAAACCACTTCCCAATAAATGGTAATTCTTAAAGAATAAAATCAGAGGAATAGGCTTGCTGTTTTCCTAATAGTCACCAGCAAATGAACCAGGGAAAGAAAGATGTGGTTGGGTCAGGTCAAGATTGAGATGAAAGACTGTCACGAAAAACATCTACAGGCTGCATCAGCATAGGTGGTATACAGAAGTATCCATACATGATATTCCCTCCTCTAAGTTGTACTGAATCAGTACATCAGCATTGGGTACAGGGAGCATCATATTATTAAAAGTGATGTCATCTACATCAGATGTAAGAACACGTATTATTAAATATTGGGTAGAAACACATGTGATGGCAGCACAGTAGCAGTCCGATATGACCCGAAGTGCAAAACCACAATGGACATGGACCGGAACAGATTGGGCTGCTGAACTAATGTGTCCACAGTTGGGGCACCAGGGAGGATGGGGAGAACCAGGATTGAACTCCATCCAGACCAGTTATTAATCTGATGTTATGGATCCCCATTCTTCTGGTAACCCTGGAATATACTTACCAGCCTTGGAGAGCTTGACTGAAGCACCGCTAGTCCACTGCTGCTGTGTGTGTGTGTTGGGGGGGAGGAGGGGGGTCTCCCAGAAGGCTTCCTTGTCATGGCATGCTACTGAGCTCCCCAATTCACAGCATGCATGTGCAAAATGATTGACAAGGCTGTTTCCCACATGCACAAAATGGCCACCACCTTAGCCAAAATGGCAGTGGCCAAAATGGTTACGGTTGGTGAGCATTTTTCACATGCGTGGTATGGAGCAGGGAACTTGGCAGTGCACTACAACAAGGGAGCCTGCAAGGAGGCCCGCCACAGCAGCAGCAGGCCAGTGGACCTTCAGTTAAGCCCTCTAAGCCAGTAAGTACCACTCCAGGGCCCCGGGGATAGGCTGGACTTGGGATGCATTCAAATGAGCCTTTCTTCTGAGTTAAACTGCTTCACTTGAATTTTTATTGCTTGTGTAAATATCCTGGAGAAGCAGGCTGTTAATCACCCGTATCTGTCAAGCTGAAAACAGAGAGTTAATAATGGAGCTAAGTTGCACATGCGTATTATTTGTAATGTGTGAAGGATCTTAAGCTCCTCCTGTGCATTGTTGATAATGTACCAGAGCACCACTAGACATGGGAAGCACTTCTCTGAGTTCCCATTGAAGCTTTAACTCATTGAAAGGAGTTTCGATGGCTAGAAAGGCAGGGAGGAAATATCTGCCTAACACTTCCCTGCTTAGAATGGAAGCACCTCGTTGAGAGTCACGTGATTGTTAGCATCTCAAAGGGGCTAATACGTGGCAGGATTCAGAGTGTGGGAGGGAGATTTAGTGGCATGTTTGAAGGGTGATTTAGGCTGATAAAGCACAACAGCTCTTCTGCACAGGTAATTAAAGAGCCAGGAGAAAAGGCATGTTTGAATGCGACCTCGGAGTGGGGAAATTTCCCATTGACTTAAATGAGAGAACTTTCCATTGACTTCACTTGGAAAAATCTGAATCCATACATCCGAATCAGCAATTTAATATGTAAATTACAGATCACAATCTGTAACAGATCTGAATCTGTAATTTAATCCAAATGCTCACACTGAGTGCCATTGAAACGTTTGAAAGACTAAGGCCCTTTTTAAATGGGACATGCTGGGGGGTGGTCACTTGTGCATGCTGGTTGGGGTGGTGGAGGGTAGGGATGGGTTTACATTGGCACACACCAGCACACACCATCTTCCACCCATCCACACACATGGAGCAACCTGCCTTCTCGTCGGTTGCTCCATGCATGGGCTGTGAGTGAAGGTGGGTGGGAATGCGTGTTTTGTGGGAGCATGCATGCACACCCACTGCCTCCACCACTGCTCCCACTGTGCACACAGGATTTACCCACACATGCACACACAGATCTCTCGCTGTCCATGCATTGGTGCCACCCGGGTAAAAAGGGCCTATAAGTAATATAGTTAAACTCTGTGTCCTACCTAAATTCCCTGCGTTTTATAATGAAACACAACTTGTAAGAACAACTGTCACACTGTCACATCTTTCCACAAAATGTCCTACATATTTAATATGTTATATTGTGAAGTTTAATGAATATGCTACTTATAAAGTACTTTACAATCTATTGAAAGCAGACAAAGTACAAAGTGTTATGCTATTCTCAGATGAGGTTAAAGAGACTGACATGCAAATGGTGACATTGAGTGTCATGCAGATAATGTTTAAATATGTCAAATGTTAATTTTTTTAAATTATATATTCTACAAAAGATTAATCTACTCTGATTTTACAATGTCTTTACTGATCAGAATGAGAGACGTCTGAAGAGAAGAATAATGTTTTTATTTCAAGTAGAGATTACACTTTTGAGTTTTAAAAAAGAAATACTGGGGCCGATCCAATGTTCAGTGGAAAGTATGCACACTCCATGCGTGCTGTTTTCACATGGCACAATGTGATGACAATGCAGGTGCACAGGTGTATGCGTGGGAACCGCAGGACATGGGATTGGCCCCATCAATAATAAGTTTGTATGCTTTTTCTTTAAGTTCTCCTTCTCTCCCCTAACTAAGCTGAGAATATTAGAGATGTGCCCAGGGACCCATGTCATTATTCGCTTTAATTTTTTGTTTTTGTCATTAAAATCTTTTGTTTTCGTAAATATTGAAATTTCGTTTTCATTTTTGCTTTTGTTTTTGATTTCCATTGGTTTCAATGGAAAACATATTTTGGCGGTAACTTTTTTGTTTTTCATTATATTTGGATTAAACATGGAAGGATTGTACCTTCAATGGAAGACATTCTGTGCCAAATTTCAGAAAGATTGTATAAAGGAATCTGATTTTATAAGCAGTTGAATTATATTATTTGGCAAAAATCTGCATATACATTCCTGACTGTAAATTCTTTGTTTCCCTGTGGATGAAAGTTGGTGTAAAATCAGAGTAGATTAATCATTTTTAGAATATGTAATTTAAAAAAATAACTTTTGACATGTTTAAATATTATGCACCTTTTTCTTTGCTCCTCTCCCTTGTCTTTCCTAGATCATAGCCCCTCAGGTAGGGACCAGTCTCTAATTATGATTGCACTGCACCAGGTACATTACTCGTGCTATGTAAATAATAAATAATAAAAGAGGCACCAATGAGGTTTGGAACCAGCTTGCAGAAGGACTTTTACCTGCTGCAGCTGAAACCTCCTTTTACCTGCTTTCCCTTTCCAGACCCCAGCTGCCTTTCCCAGTGCCTTGAAGCTTCCTATCTCCCTCACCTCACCTGCCCAGAAGGCCTTTGGGCTCATCAGCCTGAGGGGCAAACTATTAGGAAGAATTGTTATATGAGGAATTATTTGCAAAGGAGTAGGGTGTTTTTAGACAAGCACCTCCCCACCCATTTCCCACTCACCCACCACCCACACATCATGCAAGTTGCAGGACTGTATAAGGCACCTATGCAGCCCTGCAACATGCATGATGGGTGGGTAATGGGTGGGGAGGTGCTTGTCTAAAACCACCCATAGATAACAAAACAGAAAATGTCATAATGCTGCTGTGGTGAGACCCCAATGTGGGTGCAGCCATATTATCTGTGCTGGGCCTGATTTCCGTATGGCTCATGGAAAGCAATTTCTGCCACCACATTTCAGGGCAGGCTGAGGTGCCAGCCAGATGAGTTGGTACCCATCCCTGCCTCACCCACCCATCCCACCATTACCATAACATTTCTGCACAGATCTGGAGATAGAGCCTGCTGCTCAAACACCCGCAGCAGTGCTCACCACATGGTGGGGCAGACAGGGACTGGTC